>JAPKLW010000237.1:0-62442 GCA_026898455.1 Plectranthus barbatus | reverse complement strand
TTGAAATAATTTATTTATCATTGAAACAAATATTTTTAAATTTAGTCCAACATTCTATATCACCAATACAATAAAAAAAAGGTTTGATTACTCCTCCATTATGTTGCAGTAATTTCTAAGAAATATTTTTTAAATATTGTACTTTAATCGATTAACTTAAATCGGAGTTGGGAATAATAACCAATATTCTTGTACCTCTTTGTAGAAATTAAAATGTATTGCGATGTCAATACTGCCAGTACTATTCACCAAGCAAATCAGATTTAACTTTACAACCTCTTCGGATATAAATTGTTTCTAGCAAGTCCATGTTGAATGATTGCTCTCTATACTTTCTCTTTCTCTCTAAAATAACATACAATAATCCAATACTTTTCTATTTGTCTTGTAAAATGATATTAGTGTGATATTTTAATGTTTTTTACCTTTTATTTTGTTTTACATTATAATGTGACACTCTAATATTTTCACATTTTATATTTTTATGCTATATCGTGACATTCTAATATTATTTTTATTTTATTTTATTTATTACTATACTGTGATATATTAATATTATTTATTTTATGTTATTTTACAATATTATTTAACTATATAATATAATCTTAAATTTAAATTTTGTTTTTCACTATTGTGATATTCTAGGTTTTTTCTTATCAATCATTTAATTATTTAGTGTTACATTCTAATACATTTTCTTATTTTTATATATTTTATACTATAGTGAGGTGCCCTAATACTGCATTTAATATTATTTTATTTTCTATCTAAATTTTTTTATTTAAAATTTAAATTAAATAGTTTTTAATTAATTAATTAAATAATGAAATAAGATTTATAATTTTAGTAAATATCATTACTCTAAACTTGAAGTGTTTGTGTAATAGATAATAAAATTAAAAGTGATTAAGAATATGTGCTAATTAATTTGGATTTCATTGTGTATTAAAACCTAAAAAACGTCATTATTAAATATGACTTGATTTATTTTAATGTTGATAAAATAATTTTCATAGTACCAATATTATCATAATTGATTATTTGTATTAATCACTTCAAAGATAAAACATATTAATAAATTTATGTCTACATGTTGGCGATTTTAGATGCATTACTTTTTATGAACTTAAAATAAATATTAAACATGTTACAACCCACAAAGATGCTTAACATTGATACAAAACAAACACCATTTTTTATTCATTCCTAATACTTCCAATACAAAAATTTATTCAAGTTTGATAAACTGTATTATAATTAAACAAAAATAATAATTATACCAGCTAAATCATCAACATCTGATTTTTATTTTGTGGAAAAGAATCTTTAAATTAATTTTATTGTATCATATAGATTAGAAAGTTGTATACAAACTCAAAATACAAAAGAAAATGACCAAAACATAGAGAATTTATTTGGCATCAGTTTTCATAATAGGAAAAAAATGAAATATAATGAATCATACAATGCAAATTACATTTGGGGTTGATATTGCATTTACATGTAGAACTTGAGCAATATGCATTTATTTACATTTGTCTATATTCTTACAAAGTATTCGATCATTATTTAAATCTCAATTCGAGACCAAATAATAAGATCTACAGGAAAAAGAGAAAAAAGAAGAAGACTAAACTAAGCAAAAGAAAAGCATAATTAAATTTCTCATTTAAGAGAAAATATAGAACTGGTGAAAGTGTAAATAGGTTACTCGTATTTATAGTGCCAATATAATAAAAAGGTCAAAATTTGATTATATTCTACCATTTTTAAATGATTGTATTTGATTTGATTTCCAATTATTTTGATATCTGTGTTTGGAAATATAAAAATAAAAGTATCATAATTAAATTTGTTCAATTTTAGTCATGTTTATTAAATCATTTCTATATTAAATATGTATCAAATCTATAAACACTGTTTAGGGAATTATATTTATCAATTAAGGGAAGAATAATCTTAATATATTTATATATGAATATTGTTTCCTTAATTAATCAATATAATCTCCTAATTGATTTTTATTGAGATTTAGTACAATTTAACTTGAAATGATTAAAGAGAAAAAAGTTTGCTACATTAATAGAAAAACTTCCATATAACATAAATTACTTAAAATATAATGTTGTTAAGGAAATAATTTATGTATATGATTAGTAGTGTATCCACATGGTAAATCCAATGTAAATAATTTTTTAAGAATATTATAATTTGAATTTGAATTGCTCCCCATTCAAGAAATAATTATAGACTTATAAAAAATTAAAAGCATTGACATAAACACAATTATAATGATGTATTAAATTATATTTTATTATAAAATAAAAAAACAAAATATTTAACTGAAAATAAATAAAAGTTTCGTACATAAATTTTTTTTACATAAATATTGTTTTCTTAACTAATAAATATAATCTACTAATTTATTTTTATTGAGATTTGATATACCTTTAATTGAAACTTATCAAATAGATAAATATAATTTCTTTAAATATAAATATCATTTATAGATTCAATCATAAATGTTAATTATAAACAAAGAAGTATATAAATGATATTTATAATTATAGAATGTTTTACTTATTAATTAATGAACTAAGCATTTATTTAATGAACAATTAATGCATCTTAAACTTACCATATTTTGTCTCCGGTATTGTTTTAATATATATATAGATATTGTAATATTTACCAATATACTCTCAAACATAAAATTGTAAGTGAATTACCATTTTAATATTTTTTTAATGATGTAAATCCTGAAATGAAATAATTCTAACTCAACATAATTTATCCTCTAACAGAGGAGACAACCCAAGTTCATACTATCATTTTTGTATCACAATTACTTGCCTTTTGTTGATTTTCTTTTTCAAGTTTGAACGGAGTAGCTTGTATGAATTTAAGTTGGAATCCACAATTCATGACAGCATCAAGAAATTTATTCTGCAATTAATATAAAGAATTCATTTTGCACTCAAAATATAAAATTATTAGTAGAATCAAAAAAATGAAACGATGAATTGAATATTAACAATTTTGGAAAAAATGATGCAAATGAAAATTGAAAAAGAATGGGAACGTTGTGGATGGGCGTACAAAAAGCCTATATATATAGGATCGATGGAGTATTATAAATAGGAAAATATTTAAATTTTGAATATATATCAAATTTGAATTTCAAATGAGGTTGCGTAAAGTTGTAGCTCTAGAAAATAAATGTCTCTTGAAAACAAATTTTTTACTGCAGGGAAATGGAAAGAAAGATTGCAGGGAAAGATAGCTGACACGAAATGTATGTGTGAACTTCACAAATATTGTGAAAAAAAAAATCTACATTATAACATACAATTAATTAAAAATGATAATAAGAGTGAGTAAATCAATTCTGCAGTGTATAGGTGTCGCTTGAGTTACTTAATGTATAGTTTAGATTTGAAGTTGTAGGAGTTTTTTTATAATTGAGTTATAATATTAAGTTCAATTAAAAAATATTAGATTTTGAATATCTCTCCCACTTTTTTGAATAGGAATACATGTATTAAACTCACACACCCAAATGTCCCCCAGGGAAGGTTCCAGAGAAGCTCGAACCTGTGACCTCTTGGTCCAGGCAAGGTGCTTTAACCACTACACCCCGAGCGAGGGGACATATCTCTCCCACTTAGTAAGGTATATTGATTTGCTTTCCCTCATAGTGGCCCGTTGGGCTGGCTTTCTGCCTAGGTTGCCTTTTAGGAGGAGTTATTTCTTGAAACTATGAGTTGGGCTTGATACCTTACATCGAATTTTTATGGCTTTTTTTTCTGTCTCTTAACTCTTGGGTATGTATGAGTGCATAAATGCTCCCAACCTATCGTGGATGTGTTAATGTGCCCATCGAATGATATGGTAACATTACATTAGTAGTGGAGTTAATTTTAATTATATTTAATAATATTATCACATCATTCATGGTACGTTAACATGTGCTCACGGTGAGTAGATGAACATTTTTATGTCTGGGTGATACTTGTAAGGTTTCGGTTTATTTCTAAATATTTATATAGTACTTTTATTTTGAAAGAAGACGGGAAGGGTTCGTGTACCCTGAAATAGTATCAATCATGAAGCCTCTTATTAAGAAATTATTATACATAAAATCTTCATCTATAAAACCATATTATATTTTGTCACAGGTTCTCTAGACTTTGCTACGAGTGATGTGATTAGATGTTTTTTGGCGGGATTTAAATAGTGTCACACGGTTCTCTTTTATTATTATTATTATAGATATGTTGAGTAGTTTGGCCGATCTAGATCTTATTGTGTGGTCAATTGTCCAAATGAAGGCACAAAGAAGACTTGTAGGGTTAGGTTTAGAGGTGTAAGTGAATCGATTCAGTTTCACGAGTTTACTCGAGTAATTAATGGTCTCGATGTCGTGCTACTTTATTGCATGCCACTTTTAGTTCCCCGGTATTGCAAGGGAAGTTGTCGTCATTTTCTTAATTGGTATACATTAATTTTATGCACATACCTACTCACACACCCGCATATCCTTGGGAAGTTCGAACCTGTGACTTTCAGTCACAAACTTGTCCATATTGCCTTTTTGTTATGTTGAGGTCCGATTTGGCCGGTTTTGCAGGAAAATCTCGGCTAAACCAATAAGTACGTTTTGAGATTTTTCTAAACCATAACCAAACTAAACTGGCCAAACTGTATAAAACACAGTTTAATTCAGTTGGTTTTGCGGTTTAAAATGGAATATGTTTTAAATTTCAATAATGTACTATAATATATATTTAAAAAAAAGTAATACAAATTTGCATTTTGTTAAATATGTTATATGATTGAAAAAAAATATATGTTGAATGTGAGTATTAAGGATTAAGCTTGGGTTGTTTGAGATGGGCAGGTAACCATTACCAAATCATCTATACATATAAACTTATAAATTCATTAAATAAATAAATATATATCTATTTCTATCCAACCGGCTAGCTGAGATGACCAGTTTGAGCCACCAAACTATAATCGTATCGGTTTTGTCCGGTTTGATATTTTTCAAATTATCTGTTTGAAAATCGTACTTTAAACCGACCAATTGATCGGTTTCGGTCAAACCGCAAACACCCCTAGTATGCATAAGAAAAAGATTATTTTTCCAAATAACATAACAAAAAGAAGAACTTGTATCTCGATATCAAGTCTTTCTCACCTTACTCTTCACACTAATATAAAAATAAATTGTATAGGCATGCGTATTAACTCGGTGGGTTCCTGTAAACAGTTATATTTAATTATCAAATGAAAAATTTCTATGAACACATATAACTTATGAGCTATAAAGCTTCAACTCTTACAAGTCCATTCATTTGACCCGAAGGATCCATATTCACTCTAAAAAAAAAAGGATCCATATTCACGATTTTGACCCATAAAGATCCATATACATGCTTTGATCTTGAAGCATCCATGCATTTTCACACAAAAATCACATTAACAACAATGACTATAACCTTAACAACATGTTCTCATATAAAAAACCTAGCTCTGTAGTTTCTTGCTAATTGAAAGTTGTTGGTTCCGAAATCAGAGTATATAATATAAGCAGCGGAAGTATTAAATTCTTGCACTTGTTTCTGAAAACTGACTTGACTCAGTTTTCAGCTTAATAAAAGTCAGTTAAGCTCGGTAAGTGTTAAGGAGGTTTCAGATAATATACTTCAAAACTTAGACAAGTATTGAAGGTTTCAAAGTAAGTTTGAGAACTTAAATGCAGAAACTTAAATAAAGCGAGTAGAAAGACGGGATATTTATAGTGATTCGAAAATAAAATCCTACGTCCACTCTTCCGAACTTAATCGGGAATCCACTAAGTTTCAGTGTACAAGCTTTTTCACGATCTATGAACAACCCGTCGAAATCCTCTGTCCTTCAGTCTGCTATCGTCACTCGTTCAGAAACTCCTTGTAAGCTGATCATTCTTTAGGTTGAAGAGAGGACGCACCCCGCAGCCTTCTTCCTGGTTAGTTGGATGTGTTCTCGTTCTTTCCAGAACTCGGTATGTTGGCTAGGCCCATGATAATCTATATTGCCAGAGTAGGATATTGACTGGTGTGAATATAACTTTGGAAAATTATACCATTGGTTTTATGTAGAAGATGGACTCTGAAGTTTCAGCTTCCTTGCAATCTTTCGCATCTAATCGGGCTTTGACTCCTCAAGCTGATTTTGAAAGTAAGCTTGCATCTGAGTCAGCATGGCAGTAGGTGTAGGATCGGAAGTAGCATGAATAGCAGAACCAGTCATCTCAGTTTCAATCACAGTGGGCGCAAAGGGCACCACTTTCAATGACATGGTTCTCTCATCCTCTGCTTTCTCTCACTTTTCTTCTTCTTCCTTCCTTCTCAGTTCTTCCTCCTACTGCTTTTTCAACTTTTCAGCTTCACAGGCCTCAATCAACTTCTTGATTTTCTTGACCCGTATCAGGTTAGCAATCCTTGCAAGATTATCCACCCGGAGCTGACAATGGTCTCTATCAGCTTAGCTGCTTGCTCGGTAAAGGATTTCAAAGTCAGTGCAGCAGACAGAGCGAGAGCCTGCTCCAATTATTTTTTCTCTTTCTCAGCAGTCTATAGCTCTGCCTTAGCATGCGCTAGCTCAGCTTCTATCCTCCAGTGTTGCTCAGTAAGTCGTCTCACCTTATCACTCCTTGCAACAATGATTTTCTGATAAGCTTCCGGAGTTGGCTCTGGAACTGACATCTCCTCTGACTCAACATGGGGAAGAGATTCAATATGGGTAGGAGGTACCTGGGTAATCGGGGGAGCAGAGATCGGAGCAACAAGGACAAATACATATCTGCATTGAAGGTTTCAGCCCGGTAAGCACGAATAGTCAGCATTCTCATCCTGACTTCACCCTCATTCATTTGTCTTGACTCAGCTTAGGCACTCCAACCTTTCGTCCAGAACTCTTCCGACCTCCAGAAAGTAAGTCCCAACCTGGCCTGTATTATCGGAAGATCCTTGATGTTTAGCTCATGCATGGCCAGGTCGAACCTCCTCCACCTTTGAAATTCTCCCCTCAGTACCTCGCATGCCTCAGTATCCTCAGCAAGAATGTCAGGATAGAGCAAATTAACTTCTTTAGATATTTTGCGCTCTATCCTTTTAGAGATCTCAGCAGCCCAAGGGATGAGCTTAGCATCACCTACATCGGCCAAGCTTATGGGTACGCAGTCGTTCAGAAGAAATTTAATGGTGAGGTAGCCCACTTAAAGGAATCTTATACTCACTGACGTGATTGGTCTTAAATATCTGCTCCTTGGCCCTGGAGTCCTACGGCTGGTACCTCCACACCCCATGCCTATCCTTTTCAAAATAAAATTCTTCATGCATCTTGGGATTCCTCAGCTCTTCATCTTCGTCAGATGGGATCAGGGAATCATCAGATGAAACTTCTAAATCACCTCCATCTCCCTGATCACCACGAGATGACTCAGCATGCTCAAGCTGAAGCTGAGTTGAGTCAGTCTCAGCATGGGAAGGGGTTTCCCCATGCACAACCCCTTTTCCCTTCTCTTTCTCCCTTTCTTCCGCCAGTTTATTCGGGGGGTCGCCCGCACTTCTTCATTATTTTCTTGTTCAGCCAAAGCAAGCTCATCAATCTCTTAAGCTATCTCAAAAACAATCTCCTCCGCATGAACTACTATAATTTTCTCCGGCATTTCAGTCTCAGCTTGGGTGCCCTCAACATTCTCCTTTTCTTGCTCAACACTGTCCTTCGCTGGTTGTTTCGGGTCGATTGCCCCTGTCTCAGCTTGAACTTCTTCCGCCAATTTTACAGGGTCGGTTGCCCTTTCAATCATATCGGACTCTACCATAACTTCAACGATCTGCTTCTCGGGCAGCTTAATTTGTTTCTTGGGGTATTGGTCAGCACTGAAAGCTTCCCTGTACAAATTAGCAAAGGCCCAGTCCTCAGGAGTATAAATAATGTAAGGAATTTGTACCTCCTGGAAAAACTCAGCTTCTGGCTCCTTGAAGTTAAGTTTCCTTCGAGTAGATATATCTATTGTAGGGTCATAGAGGTCGCCCTTGCACTTCTTACTCCCTTCAATCTTTTCCTTACCCTTTGCACTGGCTGCTTCTGCCTCAGCCTTCTTTCTCAGCTCCTCCTCTAACCTTATCTCCTTCTCCATAGGATCCCTCTCACCCTCTTTCTTCTTACACTTTAATGGTTGAGAGTTAGGGGTCCTTGTTTTATAGGGGATGGGTATAGGTATACTAATCCCTGTAAACCTCCCTTGTGGCGGAGTCGGCGGTTTCTCAGTGTCAAACTTCTTTCTCAGCCGTCTATACTGAGGCTTGGTCAGAACCTCGCCAATATATGTTAGTGGGGGGAGGTCCTATATGATGTATTTATATACTGAAAGTATTATGATTGGTATATTATGTACAAGGTCGATTGGTTAATTTACTGGGAATCATAAATGTTGTATATTCATCTCCTGTCTGAATTAACAAACATGTGTCGCAAACGCAATTATCCTCTTATCTCGTCGATAGGGAGATCATACGGTGTGTAGAAGATCACGGAAGATCGTATGGATCATTTGACCTAGCGAGATATAAATAGTTATCACAGCTGAGACAGTTCCAAGATAAACTGTCGGTGTAGGCTGCAGCATATGCAGTAATAAGCATCTTATCTTGGATGGCTTGGTATGCTGGTGTGGGGCACGCATTGATAAGGACCTAAGTCGAGATCGATTCTTTTATCGGACATTAAAAGAATCTAGATCTCTATGGCTTGATGAGATCCTAAGCCTACATGAAGGTACAGAAGTATATGCAGATTGTGTATTACTTTGAGTTGCAGCGAAAGGCTCTAGTTGAGCTTGTATATCTGTATCTTGGGTAATAATACTTTGTGTATGACTGTCTGGTACTGGAACTAGGTAACCACATCCAGTATAGGATGGTGACACTCCCTGAACAGTTCAAAAGGTTCATTATGCTAAGTCCTGCAGGCTGATTAAGTTCAAGCATTAGTGAAAGGGTTTGAGTGGATTGATTCAGGAATATAAGATGTTAATTAATTAAATAGCTTGTCAGAGCTTAAATTAATTAACGAATGTCTGTAACCTTAAATGTGGGGATATACCGAGCCCATGCAACCCGTACCTCAAAACGTGGTAGCAAATAGGTAGGACAGTATTGATTCTCTGGTGGAATGAATCAATATTAATTAATTAATTATATTCTGGGTCGAATATGAGAATTAATTAATTGATAGGCCTTATTTGCTATTTGCATTCTGGTCCCTGGTCTGGCCCATGAAACTCAAGCCCAATAGAAGTCCAGTATTTTCCTATAAATAGGCCTCAATTCCTCAGATCTCAACACACCACAAGCTCATAAGTTGCACACAGCAAACCAGGTTTTGGGAGCTGTGGTGATCGACTAGATCTGAGAACGAGGAGGAAATTCTGCTTCTCAACCAGGCAAGGAATCTGAAGGGAATCGTCACCAGATATTCAGATTGAGTTGGGATACAGATCAGAAGATCATATCAGGAGGATTTTTCTTCTCCCTCTCTCCTTGTTTATTCGAAAATAATTGTTTTATTTTCATAAGATTTATTTCCTCAATATGTTAGGAATTAAATCTTTGTGCGTGGGAAAGATCAAAGGGAATCTCCGTGCACTCGTTCTTCAGGGTTTCGCAATCCAGGTATTCCGCATAAACCCCCTTATCCATATTCAATAGGAGCATGCTAGGATTAATCATAGGAATAGCAATTTATTTTTGATATTCCAATTAACGATCCTTGGCAAACGGACTTTGTGATTCAGTTCATGAATCCCTTCAATTGGTATCAGAGCCAGGTTGATGTAATTGGCTCTATCGGAAAAATAATATTGCCCATGATCTGCATGATAATTATTATTGAATGATTGCATGGGTTTTGGATTGTATGTTCATGTTTTTTTCATCCTCTTGGTTCTCGGGTTAATCCGCCCTTTTATATGGATTCATTTTTCACCCACAAGATAAATTCGTGGTTAGATTTAGATTTTTTAGATTGTAATTAGGATTATTCCATGTAATCTTTTATTTGAAAATTAAATCTGTAAAACGAAGAACGAAGAACACAAAGAACAAAGAACACGAAGAACGAAGGGCCGCACAACGCATGACAGCGCCAGCACGGCCGTGCACGGCGGTCAGGCACGGCGACGGCACGGCGGAGCCACGGCGGCAGCGCAGCCGCGCGCACGCACACAGGCGGGGGCTGCGCGGCCCATGACCGGCCAGGGCCGGGGTGCGGCGGTCATTGGTGAGGCTGACGGCACGAGGGAAGGAAGGCAGGGCGGCCGGGACGCGCGTGATGCGGCTGAACCCTAGGTTCCACGTGCGCGCGCAGCAGGTCTGCACAATCCCCCCTCGGTCGACGTCGGCAGGCAGAGCAGGTGATGGCGGCGGTGGCTCGGGTGGCCGGCGATGCGGGCTGGAGCGGCGACAGTGCTGGGCGCACGCGAGCCGGGTGTGGAAAAACCCTAGGGTTTTTCGCGTGGTTCATGCGAGCCTCCGATTCCATTCTTGCGCAATTCCGGTGAGTCACGTAGGCCAATGGTGGAGAAGAAAGGTGAACGGCAGTTCGGGCGACGGTCGGGGCAAGCCAGGGCGACAACATGCGAAACGGACAACGGCCGGAGGAGGCGGCATCGCGGGCTGCAACCATGCACGTACGTGCATGGCTGTTGCGCATGCCGGAAGCCCTCCTGGCGGCGGTGGTTCACTGGTGGTGGCTGGTCGGGCTAAGTTCTCGCGGACTATTGGGCTTGCAATGTGTGCCTAGGCCCGCGATTCGGTTAACTGGCCCAGTTGTCCAATTTTTCTGATGTATCAAATCTTGGAGGCCCAGATTCATAAAATAAATTTAGATCACTGTCCAAGTAGTGGGAGCCCAGTCGAAGATCTGTACAATTAATTTCAACTTGTAATAGTTAGAATTAATTTTATTTCATATCATGGGGCCACGATGGCATTTTTTTATTTGTTTTATTATCTGTCTTCGCATGATATATGTGTTTAATTTAATTGCGCAGCATATAAGCATGTTGTAGATTATAGGGGCACGTTTACTGCTTTTATTTACAGCTTTAAAGCATGCTATGTGATTTATTTTGTGTAATTAATTATAACTATAAATTCGGGGTTCATGCTATGCATGATAGAATTTTAGCAATGTTATAATTATGGCTACATAAAATAATCTGTGCAATTGAACCTTATGAACTAAAAATTACTAAGCCATAATTTAGTAAGACCTCCACAAAGCGATCTTTTATTGGAAGTGGGTAATTTATTAGGTAAACGTCTACATGTGTAGCTTACTTAATTTATTATTCATAAGTTCTAATAGATAGGATTTCTTAAAACAAACATTTATTTCATGTGAGAAGTGGGAGTTCATGCGTAAACGTCTACATGTGTAGCTTGCGTATTGAATTTTCATAAGTTCTCTAGGGATTGAATTAAATAAGACAGCCTTATTATAGGGATCGGGTGTGTTCTAATAGATCCTTATATGGGAGGGTTGGCTTTGGTGGTAAGCTAGCTTAGATGTTATCCAGAGTATAACTTATTTGTGATGTCCCTACTCAGTAGGATAATATGGTCTTAAGTTAGTCTCCAATTATTAATTCCATTTGTCTAAGGAACCGGAATTAAAGGACTGGAATTGAAAGATGCAGTCTGGTTAAGTGTTTTGTTGTAAACTTCCACATGTGTGGCTTGCAATAGTAATACTTAGGCAAATTGGAGGAAACATTAATATTGCTTTATCATAAGGTTTCAATATTTAATTGTTTCAATAGTTTGCGATTATGTTTTAATTTCTGCTTTAATTTATTATTTTCAGACATGTCTATTCATATTGTAAACCTCTTAGCACTAAACCCTTTAACCGGTCCCAATTTTCCTGAGTGGAAGTTATGCTTCATGGAAATACTCTGCACTGCAAAACATGCCCATGTAATTTACATGGACCCTCTAACTCCTAAGTATTGGAACTGTACTGGTTATGAGCGAGTGTTCTATGACAGATGGGTAGCTTCTGATGAGTTTGCCCGCAGACTCATCATGAACAGTCTGTCTAGAGAATTAAAGCTCAAGTACAAGAAGTTCCGAACTGCTGTTGAGATATGGAGGGACCTTGTGAAAGTTTATGGGAAGGTGAGACGAACTGTCAGTTATAATCTTGTGGAGGATCTGATCTGCAAGAGGATGACTGATGGGAGTTTGTTGCTTCTGCACTTCGTCAGTATGATGAGGATTATGAGAAAGTACAGAAAGAGAGGTGGACAAGTCAGTAAGCGGGCGGAAATTAACATTGTCCTGCACTCTCTGTCTGATTCTTATAATGACTTCATCAAGTCCCTCGGTACCAGGCGCGAGTTTCCTCTTCATGAGTTACTCAGGGCCCTGTTGCGAGAGGAATCTGGCATGATAGCATTTGATCTTGCTCCAACTTTGTCAGCTCTTGACAAGGCAGTTGCTGAAGCAAAAGAAATGATTAAAAAGTTAGGTGAAATAGATGAGGCAGAAGTTATCACCAGGCCATGCAAACGCAAGCGAAGTAAAGTAAATTGTCTAGTGCCTAGCACGGGTAGACAAGGTACATCATGTGCATTTATAACGGAAACATGTTTAGCATCAGTTTCTACCCATTCTTGGGTAGTGGATACTGGAGCTACGGATCATGTTTGTTATACTTTGCAGGGGTTCAGGCCGATAAGACAACTGATACATGACGAGATTACCATCTCAACGGGCAGCAGAGAGCGAGTCTCAGCCGTAGCCATTGGAGATTTTGCTTTATGCATTGAAAACAATATTTTGATTTTGAGAGATGTTTTCTATGTGCCGGTTTTTCGGTGGAACTTAATTTCAGTTTCTAAGTTATTTTGTGATAGATATTCAGTTATTTTTGATAGTGGAGTTTCTATCATTAGTAATAACGGTGTTATCTGTCATTGCAAACTGATTGACTCTCTCTATATCATTGATTGTATGCATAAATCTTCCGTGAATGTTGCAAACTCATCCAATAATAATAATCATTTAAGAGAAAGTTTTCTTCCGATGAGGATCAAACATATCTCTGGCACTTGAGACTAGGTCACATCAATCTAAAGAGGACTAAAAGATTAGCATGCGATGGGCTCTTGGATTCTTAGCAAGTGGTACCGCATCAAATCTGTGAGTCCTGTATAGAGGGAAAGATGACGACCAGGGCCTTTTAAGGCAAGTCACTCTCGAGCAGAGAATGTGTTGGAATTGATCCACTCTGACTTATGTGGACCAATGTCCACGCAAGCTCGTGGAGGTTATGAGTACTTCGCCACATTCATTGACGATTACTCAAGATTCGGATATGTCTATTTGCTTCACCATAAGTCTGAATGCTTTGAGAAATTCAAAGAGTTTAGGACCGAGGTAGAAAAGAAGCTAGGAAAGACTATCAAGACACTACGATCAGATCGTGGTGATGAATACCTCAGTAACGAGTTCTTGCAGTACTTGTCAGACAACGGGATTACATCCCAGTGGACTGCACCAGGAACCCCTCAACAAAATGGTGTAGCGGAAAGAAGAAATAGAACTCTCTTGGAAATGGTCAGGTTGATGATGAGTTATGCAAGCTTGCCTATTTCGTTTTGGGGATATGCCTTGGAGACAGCGCCCTACTTGCTTAACCTGGTAGCTTCTAAATCAGTTCCTAAAACACCTCTGGAACTCTGGTATGGGCGAAAGCCAAGTTTGAACAGAGTGAGGATTCGGGGTTGTCCAGCATATGTGCTGACAAAGGAACCTGATAAGTTACAAAGTAGGTATAAGCTGATGCTGTTTGTAGGATATCCCAGGCAAACGAAAGGCGGTTATTTCTATTGTCCTGAGAATCAGAAAGTCGTTGTCAGTACCAACGCGAGATTCTTGGAGGACGAATATGTAATAAACCATAGATCCAAGAGTGAAATTGTCCTCCATGAGCTTGAGGACAAAGAAGCAATTACATAGGGAAAGCCCAGTGTAATGGTAAATCCACCTACAACGGGTGAGGCTATACCAACACTGCCACTAATGCAAGGTATGGGACCAACGCGTACTGTGCCAACTACTGACACGGTTCAGATGCCTCGTCGCAGTGGGAGGGTTATCCACCAAACCGAAAGGTACATGTTCGTAGGAGAGTCTTCTGACTTGATCCCGAAAAATAGACTGGATGATACCGATCCTTGGACATATGACGAGGCGTTATCTATTAAAGATGCAGACAAATGGCTGATCGCCATGGATTCGGAAATAGAATCCATTACGGCTATGGATGTATACCAGAAAACTGATTTGCCAGATGGCTGTCAAGCCATAGGGTGCAAATGGGTATACAAAAGAAAGAAATGAGCGAATGGTGAAATTACAGCTTTCAAAGCAAGGCTGGTGGCGAAGGGTTATAGTAAAAAAGAAGGTGTAGACTATGATGAGACCTTCTCACCAGTAGCCATGCTTAAGTCTATTCGTATACTCCTAGCCATAGCAGCACATAAGGACCTAGAAATATGGCAGATGGATGTTAAAACCGCGTTTCTAAATGGGTACCTTGAAGAAGGTAGGGACATCTATATGCAACAGCCAGAAGGTTATGTGCAGAATGGCGAAGAACATTTGGTCTGGAAGCTAAGGAATTCGCTGTATGGACTTAAACAAGCTTCACGGTCATGGAATCTGTGTTTTGATGAAGTGATTAAATCCTACGGATTTTCACAATGCTCAAACGAGAGTTGCGTGTACCGTCTATGTGTCAGCGGAAACGTGGTGTTCCTTGCACTTTATGTAGATGATATTCTCCTATTTGGCGACAATGTGGAAGTATTGTCGGGCATAAAGGGGTGGTTATCCGAGCAGTTTCATATGAAGGACCTTGGGGAGGCAGGATACATCCTAGGGGTAAAAGTATTGCGGGAGCGCAATAAAAGGATGCTGACCTTGTCTCAAGAATCATATATGGATACTGTGATTGCCCGTTTCAGCATGCAAACTGCCAAGAAAGGTCTATTACCCTTCAGACATGGCATATATCTTTCCAAGGATCAGTGTCCGGTGACACAAAGGGAGAAAGATGAAATGAGGAACGTGCCGTATGCATCGGCCGTGGGGAGCCTCATGTATGCAATGCTATGTACGAGGCCAAATATCTGCTTTGCTGTAGGCATGGTAGCGAGATACCAGTCTAACCCTGGACAGGCGCATTGGACACATACTTAAATACCTGAAAAGGACTAGAGACTATTGTCTCATCTATCAATGTGAGGAGTTGTGCCATGTGGGTTATCTTGATTCGGATTTCTAGGCAGACCGAGACAAAAAGAAGTCCACCTCTGGCTATGTGTTTACATTGGGAGGTGGGGCCATATCATGGAGGAGTGCAAAGCAGAAGTGCATTGCAGACTCCACCATGGAAGCAGAATATGTGGCAGCTTCTGAAGCTTCGAAAGAAGCAGTATGGTTTCGAAACTTCCTTCTGGAGTTGGACGTGATTCCTAAGCTATCCAAGACAATTACGATATATTGTGATAATTCGGGAGCTGTGGTTAATTTAAAGGAACCACGAACTCACAGAGCAACAAAACACATTGAAAGGAACTACCATATTATACGAGAAATCGTAGAAAGGGTGATGTGCTAGTAGAGAAGATTGATACAAGAAATAATCTAGCAGATCCATTCACAAAGGCTCTGCCTCAGAAGGTCTACGAGATGCATGTACGTAACCTTGGGCTGAGGGCAAAGCTATCCACGTAGAATGTTTGATGTAATAGCTAGATTAGTTTAGACGCGTTATACTCTGGAAAGCAACTGTATAATGCTTTGAGTATAAGTGGGAGATTGATGGATTTATATACCGAAACATTATGATTGGTATATTATGTACAAGGTCGATTGGTTAATATACTGGGAATCATATATGTTGTATGTTCATCTCCTGTCAGAATTAACAAACATGTGTCGCAAACGCAATTATCCTCTTATCTCGTCGATAGGGAGATCATACGGTGTGTAGAAGATCACGAAAGATCGTATGGATCGTTTGACCTAGCGAGATATAAATAGTTATCACAGCTGAGACAGTTCCAGGATAAACTGTTGGTGTAGGCTGCAGCATACGCAGTAATGAGCATCTTATCTTGGATGGCTTGGTATGCTGGTGTGGGGCACGCATTGATAAGGACCTAAGTCTAGATCATTTCTTTTATCTGACATTAAAAGAATCTAGATCTCTATGGCTTGATGAGATCTTAAGCCTACATGAAGGTACAGAATTATATGCAGATTGTGTATTACTTTGAGTTGCAGTGAAAGGATCTAGTTGAGCTTGTATATCTGTATCTTGGGTAATAGCAGTTTGTATGACTGTCTGGTACTGGAACTAGGTAACCACATCCAGTATAGGATGGTGACATTTCCTGAACAGCTCAAAAGGTTCGTTATGCTAAGTCCTGCAGGCTGATTAAGTTCAAGCATAAGTGAAAAGGTTTGAGTGAATTGATTCAGGAATATAAGATGTTAATTAATTAAATAGCTTGTCAGAGCTTAAATTAATTAACGAATGTATGTAACCTTAAATGTGGGGATATACCGAGCCCATGCAACCCGTACCTCAAAACGTGGTAGCAAATAGGTAGGACAGTATTGATTCTCTGGTGGAATTAATCAATATTAATCAATTAATTATATTCTGGGTTGATTATGGGAATTAATTAATTGATAGGCCTTATTTGCTATTTGCATTCTGGTCCCTGGTCTGGCCCATGAAACTCAAGCCCAATAGAAGTCCAGTATTTTCCTATAAATAGGTCTCAGTTCCTCAGATCTCAACACACCACAAGATCATAAGTTGCACACAGCAAACCAGGTTTTGGGAGCTGTGGTGATCGACTAGATCTGAGAACGAGGAGGAAATTCTGCTTCTCAACCGGGCAAGGAATCTGAAGGGAATCTTCACCAGATATTCAGATTGAGCTGGGATACAGATCAAAAGATCAGATCAGGAGGATTTTTCTTCTCCCTCTCTCCTTGTTTTTTCGAAAATAATTGTTTTATTTTCATAAGATTTATTTCCTCAATCAGTTTGGAATTAAATCTTTGTGCGTGGGAAAGATCAAAGGGAATCTCCGCGCACTCGTTCTTCAGGGTTTCGCAATCCAGGTATTCCGCATAAACCCCCTTATGCATATTCAATAGGAGCATGCTAGGATTAATCATAGGCATAGCAATTTATTTTTGATATTCCAATTAACGATCCTTGGCAAACGGACTTCGTTATTCAGTTCACGAATCCCTTCACTATATTACCTTTTGGAGGCTCTCCTCCCTTTCAGCTTCAGATTCCTTCTCTCGAGCACCATCATTACCACCTTCCTCCTTATTTCCTCCTTCTTCATCACCTCCTTCCTTATCATCATCGTCTTCCTCCTCAGAACCAGAGTCCTTCAGGTTGGACTTGGTAGGAATGAAGACAATCGGGATTAGGGGCTCACATTTGTCTACCACCTCTAAAACCTTCTCCAGTAGATAGATGATTTTCAACCCAAAAGTTACATTTGTAGCAAACTGCCCCTTGCTTTCAATGGTACACTTTCTCCCCACATAATCCAACAGGCGTTCCAAAACAAATTCAACCCTGTTTCCTAGGACTTGATCGTTGATCGCCATCAGCAGTGAGTATTTCTTCTTGCTCATCTCCGAGAATGAGCCCACCTCGCATTGAAGCATGCAGATGAGTTCCTGGAAACCAAGTTTCTAGAAACTAAGTTTCAATTAGAATCTCGGAAACCAAGTCCGGGGTGTTTAGTCTTTCTAGCCCTTGAATAAACGAAATGATTGGGCTCAAACCTCGAGTAGTTGTCCCTCCTATTCGGATAAATCCTCCTTTCATAAGAATTATGATTGTAGGACCTCAGATTTCTGGAATCCGGACTTGAAACTGAATTCTTGTAAAACATAGTTTAGGTTGCTCAAGTGGGTTTCAGAGCACTCGGAACAAATTGCTTCACCCACTTCTTAGACATAGTCGGCTTCATCTTAGGTTTATTCTGTTTTGAAACTGAATTGATTTTAAGTTTAGGGACTGAACTCAGTTTTGAAACCGACTTTTGTACCTTGCCTTGATTGGCCAACGTGGAGTTTTTGTCCGAATTGACTACTTCTTTGCCTAGCAACTTAACTTCTAAACTGGAATTCTTTTTAAAGTGATGATAAAAAACCTTTCCAGTTTCAGAGATTGATACATGATTGCTCAAAACATTTTCAGAAAATCCTAGCCCTGACTTGTCAGATGGATCTCTTTGGATGCTTAGGGCTTCTGAAACCTTGCTAGTGCTTGAGTAAAGTGAACAAATAAGTTTTTGATCACTAGCAATTTTCAGTTTTAAATATTCGCATTCCTCAGAAATATTTTTAAAACTTTCAAGTAAATTGGAATTCTCTTCTGTAAGCTTAGATAGCTCTTCACTGAGTGACCTCGATTCTTCGATCTCCTCGATTAGTTTTGATACTTCAAGTTTCACTGAAGCATTTTTGCCAACAAAAACATTTTTAAGTTTATAAAACTTTGAAAATTCTTTGGCAAGAGATTCTAGAGAGACATCCTCCGAATCTGAGCTAGTGGATTCAGAGTCCTCTTCTATGCATGCATGAGAACTGGAAACTGAGTTAGTAGAGATTACCATGTTTTGTGTCTCAGTTTCAGGTTCTTCTTCTTCAACATCCAATGCATCCTCTCCAAGCTTAGCCATGAGTACCAAGAATGCTTCCTACCCAGTTTCATCGTCGGAGTTGTAGTAGCCATCATCGTTGTCTGAAATTTCTGGCACTTCAGTCTTGGACAATATGGCCTTGGCTATGGCCTTGGAAGCATTCTTATCGAAAATCCTCTTAAGGCGCTCCCTTTCCTCCTTAGAAACCAATGGGCATTTATACTTCATATGATTAGGAGAGTTGCACTCGAAGCATGCCTTAGGAGGTCTCTCACTGAACTTTTGTTCACTCCCTTGTGGACCTTTAGTTTTTGCCTTTGCCTTTTCTAGAAGCTTGGTTAGCCTTCGCATCTGTCCCTCAAACTCAGCAACTAAGCTCTTTTCCTCTTTCTTATGGGAGTAGGAAGGTGTTGGAGTAGACTTTGATCCAGGGAATTGACCAGCTGCTTTGTCAGCTTGCTATGGCTTCTGGGGCCCCCTATTAAAGTCCCTTTTGACAAAAAATGCAGCATCTTCTTCGGGTTGTGTGCTGACACTTCGGACAGCTTCATTTCTATTCGCCATTTTATATCCCACTCATGGGATTGAAGCTGGGCGAACACGTCCTTTGTTGACATCTTCGACGAATCTTTCTCCTTCAGACTCGTGGTTTTGACAAACCAATCTTCCTTAGGCATCTTGGAGAGAATCTTCGCGTTTAAATCTGCAAGTTTAAATCTGCAACAGTATACTCTCTCCCCAAGTTTTTGAGCTCACATACTATAGCATTAAACTTTTGTTGGGAAAATTATCAAAGTTTCCCTTCCCCAGTTGATAACTTAGATCTTTGATTTGGTGTTTAAGTGTTTTGGTGGATCAAATCCTAAGTCCAACCAGCGTCAGTTTGTCTCTAGAATAGCTCTAGTCTCAAATGTAAAGTCCTGTTTAGGTCTTTTGAGTTGTAAGTCGTAGCTGATCAAGACTCATGCTGACACTGTTCATCAGCATGAGAATCTCTTACCTGGTGAAGGATTTCACCAGCAGACGACTGACAGACCCATGCTGACACTGTTCATCAGCGTGGAGTCAAGAGCTAATGACTGGCTACTGTTCACCAGTTGGAAGGATTTCACCAGCAGACGACTGACAGACCCATGCTGACACTGTTCATCAGCGTGGAGTCAAGAGCTAATGACTGGCTACTGTTCACCAGTTGGAAGGATTTCACCAGCAGGAGGCTGACAAATCCTACCAGCAGAATACGTGTTCTGGCTGACACTATTCACCAGCGGTGAAGCCACCAGTCATGGGAGATTCCAAGAGTTAACATCCAGACAAATTGGTAGACCTTGATTGTGCTAAGGAAAGTCACCAGCAGAGACTGCCAGCACAAGATCACCAGTATGTTCTACCAGTCGGAGGTTACCAGCAGAATTGAAGATTCGTTCTCCCAGAGTCTTAGAGACAAAAAGAAGATTCGTCTGAGGAATATACTGACAAAGTAAGACTTTAAGGAAGGATATCCTTAAAGTCTATCAGTTCAAGACACCAGTTGCGATTCCTCGTACCGACGAAATAATGCCGTTCTGACACATAGAGGTCTGTGTCAGAAAAAGCAGACACAGGTATGGCGTTTTCCTGAAATTCCTACCTGCCGCCGTCTGAAGTACATCCGAGGACAGAGACCCATTCCGGATGTGTCCAAACGGCTAGAATATTTGAATGGGATCCCTCGGCTATAAATACCTGGGATCCATCAACATTCAATGTTCTTGGCCAACTCTTCACCTACCGAAAGACTGAAATTTATTACGCTCAAGCAAGTAAAAGCATATAACTTTCGAGGCCTCTCTAAAGGCTATCCGTGTGTTGATTTATTCAAACACGAGACTTCAAGCTTCCAGCTTGTAAGTTACAGACCTCGCTTGGTGTTCTTTCTCTTTCTGAGGAAGAACATAGCAGCTCTAGAGCCAGCCAGCTCTTGAGTTATTACGGGCAGTTTGCCGTAGAGGATTTACGTTCTTGGGAGAACTCAACACCCAACCAGTCAGAGGAGGAGGTTGAAGTGACGTGCTCGCACTCCATCCATCTGACGAGAGCTGAAGAAGGACAAGGACCGGGAGCGGTTGATCCAGTGGACTGGTAGACGGGGCATCTACCAGCTGGAGATAGATCGTAGGACTCTTTGTACCTGATTGCTTTTTAGTGAATTTCCAGTGAGTCGACTGGAGAGTGGACGTAGATCAGTTGATCGAACCACTATAAAAATCCTTTGCCTTTATCTGCTTTCAGTATTTAAATTTACATTTGAAACCCAGCACTCAAGTGCTGGTGTATATCTGAAAACTGATAACTGTGCAAACTAGGCTTAAAATATTCTAAGTCTTGAGCTACCAGCTGATCAGCCAGTCGCCAGTCAGCTGAGTACTCATAGTGCCAGTTGACTTACCAGCTGACAAGGTCCCAGTCAGCTGAGTAACCAGCAGAGTGCAAGAAACGAACTAACACATTTTCCGCTGCCAAGTTATACCCTGATAAATCGGGACCAACAACTTTGCTTCCATAGATTCAATATTTTCACCGGGAAGCATTTGAAATGACTCATACTTATCTACACAATTTTAGAGCTTATTTCTTTTCATCTGATCGGTCACTTGGCAGTGAGTGCCAAGGAAATCCCACATTTTCTTTGCATTGTGATACGCCAATGCTTCGACAACCAAGGGTTCCAGTAGGGATAGTAGAATTAGCTCCATGGCTACTGTGACCAGTTGAGTGCGGACTTTATCTTCATTGGTCCACTCAGCGTAGGGTTTCTCTATGATTTCTAGTCAATGATGCACGCAAAATTCAACCAACCAGGTTAACTAAACTCAAGTGAATACAAGTAATAAAAATCAATCCAGGTTCTTCCCGATTCGCCTACTAGAATGCGAGAAACTCATGTATTATTTCGTATCAAAGAATGACTAGTCGTTGAGTTGTGAACTATAATAGTAAACAATAAATCAAACTATATAACTAACAAAGCTTTAACTAACATGCAATCTCTAAACATTCAACAACTTACTTCCACACTCTTTAGCAATTATAATACTCGAACACAAGAGATAAAATTCAACAATGACAAAACAAGGACATTGGTAAGATATCCACTTTGAAACCAAGAAATTGATTTGAAAGATGTAAACAAATATTTAATCCATACAACGATGATCAACCTACCCCCAAGCTTCCTATCTCCCTTAGTACCGGTGAGATAAGAGTATATTAAACACACAAACTGTTACGTTATAGTATCTAATTCCAATCCAAATAGTCCGTAGGTTATCGACCTATAGGCAATCTCCGCACAAGGATTGGATCAAAACCTATATGCATCTACACTTCTCACAACACCTAGATCCACGTAATGGCTGCAATTTTGGTGTCTAAAACACACATAGTTGGTGAATGCCTACACTATGCGATTGAGGAAAAAGCTCAAGTGTGTGCAATCAATTGAATGGAAGTAAACATACAATTCAAGCTCAATTAAACATTTCAAAGCTTCAATCTACCAATATCCTCAATGGTATAACTACACATACCTTTGATAAGGTTCAATTAAATGTAAAATGCTAATAAATCCATTACAAGAGTAAAGCTAGGTAAGAATTTTCCCCAATTGGGTGACTTAACCCTTGATCTCCTCCTTAGCCATCATTGATCTTCAAATTGAGTTGATTTGGCTTGAAATCCACCTTGGTTGAGGTTGTGATGAGTGGGAAGTGAAATCCTCGAAAATAACCGCTCTTCTCTGTCCTAAAATCTGATTCTCCTCTTTAAATTCCATTTTTCTGCCTTTTATACTCAATTCCCAGACCCCAGGATTGACCGAGAAGAAACAGGATCACCCGGGATAGCTCAAAACTAGAAAAACTGTCGAATAACACGTAATGGATTGCCCGGGAAGGATCTGGCTCGACTGAGATTCCTTCTGAAATTCTGGATCGGTCGAGCTCTGCAAGAACGGCTGGAATTTGCCTCTGAACAGCCAGATTGGTCGAGCTCTGAAGGATCGGCCGGGATTTGCCTCTAAAATTCCCAGATCGGTCGATCTCTACAGGATCGGCCGAGATGTGTCTCTGAAATCCTTCCTGCTGCTCCTCTGCTCATCCCAGTCAATCTTCACACCCTTTGTAGTTTGGCCCGGTCGATTTTCCACCAAAACTCAGCCCAAAATGATGAAATATGCTCCTAACTAAACCTACACACTCTAAATCACACAACACAAAAACACAACGAAAACAACACTAAAACATATGATATGGGAGTAAAATGAACGCTAACATGCATGCACAAACATCGAAATATCGGTCTTTTTACGCACATATCATAATCCCCAAACTTGAACCTTTGATTGTCCTCAGTCAAAACAAAGTAAAACAATCAATCTACCTTGTGCAATACCTCATAGCTCATCTTATTCGTCTTAGCATGCCATAGTCAAATGAGATTATCACCTAACTTTGTGACACGGTTAATGCTAAAGACTCAAACCACTCAACAAAATCAGATATAGCAATGAAATGCACTCCCTTACGTGTATAGGGACAATCACTCAAGCACGAGTTTTCAAGCTCGATTTTCATAGGCTTGTATCCATTTTCACCACTATACTACAATGAGCTAGCTCGTAGAATCAAGAAAGTCTTTGTTTTGATTATAACGTGGTTAACTAAAAGGTAGGAGGTTTTAGGCCAAAGTAGTTAAACTCCTAAATTTCCCAAAACCTCCCCAGTCAATGACTTCAAACCACTAATCCCGAGGCTCATTCTTTTTTTTCTTTTTTCCTTCTTTTTCTTTTCTTCTCTCTTTTTTCTTTCTTTCTTTCTTTTCATAACCACACAATTTTTTTGTAGGTGCTCATTTTTATGATTTTGCACCTT
Organism: Plectranthus barbatus; assembly: GCA_026898455.1. Lineage (NCBI taxonomy): Eukaryota > Viridiplantae > Streptophyta > Magnoliopsida > Lamiales > Lamiaceae > Plectranthus > Plectranthus barbatus. The sequence continues at coordinate 38,718 of JAPKLW010000237.1, read as the reverse complement.
TTCCTCTTTTCATTTCCAACTCACTTATTTCAATCTAGCCTCAATTCATTGGGATTCAATCAACAAGCATACCACAATTCGCGTCCCACTCTCACAACACCGTATTCACCCTCAAACTCTCATCCCCCAAACTTTGTCCTAATCATATCAAAGAATATTCTCCAAGTAAGCTCAATCACGGGGAACAAAGGTAAGAAATGAAAATAACAATCAATTAACATCACCTTATAATCCCGATGTGCAAGGTAGATCTAGGAATCGATGGCCTAATATCATTTTCCAGTTACATGCTCAATCGAGAACAAATGCAAGTTCTAGATTTCTCACTTTCAAACTCGCCTCTCACATCCGAAAATATCACAATATCAAAGCTCAATTCTCACGGTTTTTTCGTTAAGTCTAAAACATTAACCACACACAAAACTCGGCAATTCAAAAGCTTAACCTAGGCATGCTTCGACATCAAAGATTCCGCCCTATCATTGGTTAAGGTAAACTTCAAACTCCACTAGTAAATCATGAGTAAATCTCAAGTCTTGTTTGGGTTCATCACACACACACAATCACACAAACAATCCTAAAACAATCAACTAACATGCAAACAAATCTGAATAGCAAGGAGAACGATAGAATGCGTTGCCCATCGGTATCCACGATTGAACCGCTCCTCCCATTGCCTTATGTACCTACTCAACATCAACACAAACACCACCAATTGTTTTTGAGCATAATTCATTTCCATTAAAAATTTATATCCACAATCACCAAATCTCACTTCAAAACACTTCCACAAACTAACTCATCCAAATCCTCTTTCCACCAATCATTCCACAATCCAAAGTCTATATAAATCAATCATTTTTCCACTAGCACCACCAAACATTCCACCATAAATCCTCAAGATTCATCAATTTTAACAATATAGGAAGAATAAGCTCATGCAACATCCATTCATCAACAAGACAAAACCATGAAATCATCCATCCATATCATAAAAAATCATAATCCAACATCCAACATCCAAACACAAAGCTAAGGTAGAGTATCAATATAAGTACAACCCAATCGAAAATCAAATCCAATCCAGGGAAAATATCCATCAACTAAACTAATAAGCAAGATAAAGATAGGAGAGAGGGAGAAGAATAAACTGAAACACCGGCTACCAACACATCCCCCCAAACTTAGTAAAGTGAGACTAAGTTTGTAAAAAAGTAAACGGTGATCGTCACTCCTCTAGTCCCTGTGGTGATCGGTCACAACGGCGGCGATGGTATGGCACAGGAATGCAGCGCAGCAACTCATGAACATTTCCGTAAACCTTATCCACTCTCCGATCGAGGCCAGCAAATCTAGCAGTAATAGCAGCCTGGTCAGCAGCATATCCCGTCTGAAAGGAAAAGTCACCATGCATGGTGGCCATCCGGACATCCAAACCCTGCATAAACACAGACAAAGATGCAACAGAGTCAGCAGTACGCTGCATCGTCGAGACCAGCTGCTGCTGCCAATCCTCCAAGGGTGGTGGTGGTTGACTACTCGGTCCTGCTCGAACACCCCCGGCCTGCTGCTCCTCGGGCAAATGACCGAGGATAGTAAAGTACCCCTCCTGGGACAAAATGCCCACAACCTCCTTGTGCTCCTCAGTATCCAACAACCAATTGGACTTATCCCCCAAGTCCGACACATTGGTGTAATCCACACAAGGCAAATCCATAGAAAATTTCACAAATCTATAATATGTATCACCACGCCGACCCGGGACCAAAAATTTTCCAGCCACAAGCGAAGCAGTATCTAGAAACATAGCAGGAGCAAACGTCCCTGATAAATGAATATCCACAACAACCAAAACAGGAGTAATCATACCGCCACTAATAGAAGGAGACTTAGAATTCAACACCCTACTCCATCCATCCATTAACATAGCACCCATAGAAAATTTTGTTCCATTCACCAAAGCTTATAACATGTAAAGCTCCGACAGAATCACATTGTTCGACTCATACCTACTACACACCGAACCACCCACCAACTTATGAATATATCGAAAAATTTGATTTCTAATAACAGATGCTCGACAAGACTTAATATTGAAGGACCTCTCAAATTTCATACCAGTACTAGACTCCCAAAATGCAGCAAGATCAAGTTCTTCCGGCACAAACACAAAATCCTCATCACACCCAAAGATTTTATCAAGTTCATGCCTATGTAAAAAGAATTCTTTATCTTTAATCTTGAACTTCATTGAAAGTGGATTGCTATTCGAACCTTTCAAAATTGTAACAGAAGCCAAGAATTCCTTCGACAATTCTATGTAGGCCGGCCAACTTGCTGTGAGAAGCTTCATCCATCCAATGCGCGTAAGGAGACTCCACACGTCATTCTTCAACCCAAGTGTCTTCAAAATCTCCTTGCACGAATATTTAGTGCCCACAATCCGCCTATCCATCAAACTTTTGTATCTCTCAAACTCTTCATCATCAAATCCCTTTGGGCGACTAATGGAAGAAGATGAACTTCCCCTTGCTCTCTTGCTAGCCATGGTTAAAATCGAAGAGTGAGAACTTTGCAAATCAGTGAAATAAAGCACAAGATAAAATTTGGGAAGAGAAATTTCGACAGAAATCAAGATGGGACGAAATGAGCCCAAATTTTACTTTTAAATTCGCACAGGGATCGACCAATTCGAGGGTCTGTCCGCCTGATTTTTGGCTGCCCGATCCAGATCAACCGAGCCTGTAGTAGCTTGGTCGATCTCATGCCCTGACCACAAAAAATTTTGAATTCTTGTTGATCTCGGCCGATCCCACAGCAGCAAAGGTTGGGATCGACTGATCCTGCCTGAGCCAGGGCGATCCAAAACAGTCCCGGGAGAGATTTCCCTCTATTTTGCAACTTCCCACTTTCTTCAGTTTTTTAGCTCCATTTCGGGTTTGCACCCCCCCCAAATCTGAATTCTCATCTGCAAAAACATGTAAATGTTGCAAAACATCCACAAATCATTAATCCTATATCCATTATTATCAATGCAAACAAAACCAATAACACTAAACAACCTAAACATTTATTCCAAAAAACCAAATTACCAAACAAGTAAACATTGGGTTGCCTCCCAACAAGCGCTTCTTTATAGTCAATAGCTTGACTTCTTACCTCGAGCTCATCAATCATGATCAAATGGTGAAGAACCGGAGCTCATACTTTGCTCCGAATGCTAATGCTCATCCGGAAATGTCAACTTCCTTCGTGCACTCCGGGGGTGGATCACTCTCAACTCTAGCCTTATTCATTCTTCCTTGCTCTTCATCCAAATAATCCCCCGGATGCACATCTATCTCCTTGCCTTCATCCATTGTAACCACTCTTGGATCATCATCATCCTTAAACCTCTTCTTTTGAACTCCTTTATCAATTTCCAATTGCCTTTCATCTTTCATTTCATCCATTCCTTTTGGAGGTAAAGAGAAAACTACCTCTTTTCCACAATAGACCCCTCAATATCTCCTTTCCTCACATAATCAAAGAAGTTCACTTCTTCACCTTGAGCTTCTTTCTCTTCTTTCACTTGTACAACTTCTCGTTCTTTCAACCCTTCCTCATTTCCAACTTTTTCTTCAACTTCCAACTTCACATTCTCAAGCTTCGGAGTCATCACCAACATCATCTCATCACGACTTTGCTCTCCATCAACCACATTGCAACTTTTCTTTTGTGTCACTTCCGTGTCACTTGGGAATTTCCCAGCTTGGTGCTTACCACTTAGTTGCTTGGCAATCGATGAAATTTGCAATTGGATTTCAGCAAACATGCCATCATATTTTTCAATTTTTTTTTTCCAATTCCTCACTTGGATTCTTTCTCACCTCTTGGTTCCCAAACAGACTACCTCCTCCAACATACCCACCTTGACCACTACTTCCCCCATTTTCCAATTGCATAGGAGGATTAAGGGCATTGTTGGGGTTAGCGTAAGAGAAATTGGGATGGAAATGATTGGAGGGATGATATTACATATTACCTTGTGGATTGTATGGAGGTCGATTGTTGTTGTACCCCATTCGTTGATTAAGAAAATTCACATGCTCCGGGTAAACCTCCTCTTGCTTCATCAATATTACATCATCCCTTCTACTACCCAAGTTAGTTAATGCATTGAGCTTCATTCTCATCATGGCAATTTGCTCCTTCAACTCTTCGCTATCTTGCATCTCATTCACCAACTTCACCGACCGATAATCTTTTCTCTCCCTTGACCATTGGTAACTATTCTCCGCCATTTTCTCTATAGTACGCCACGCTTCATCTTCCTCTTGATCTAGGAAGGAACCCCCCGAAGATGCATCCATCATCACCTTAGTCTCGTAGTTGAGACCTCCATAGAATTGGAAAATCTGTAGACTTCATGATAACCCGTGCCTCGGGCATCCTTTGAGAAGATCTCTAAAGTGGTCTCATGCCTCATATAACGGTTCATCATACCGTTGTCCAAAGGATGTAATGTCGGCTCTCCTTTTCAAGGTTAGACTGGGAGGAAAAAACTTGAACAAAAACTTCTCTCGAAGTTCTTCCCATGAGACAATATTGGACTTGTCAAGACCCTCGAACCAATGCCTTGCACCATCTCTCAAAGAGAATGAAAATAATCGCAGGCGAATGTGATCTTAAGGCACTTGGTTAATCTTGATGGTGTCCGTTATCTCAAGGAACCTAGAAATGTGAGCATTCGGATCCTCGGTTGCATGGCCACCAAACTAGTTGTTTTGAATCATTTTGACAAGTTGAGGTTTAATCTCGAATTGAGTTACATTCACTCCCAATCGGAAACCTCCGGTGGCTTGCTCTCCTTGAGGCTTAAAGAGATTTTGAAGTGGCCTTCTCGGTTCATTCCGTTCGTTCATCAATGCTCTTATCATTTCCAATTGCCTTATAAGCTCGTCTATCCTCCCCATCTCTTCATTCCGGTTCTCCATTTCAAACTCAATCTCTACTCCTTCTAACCTTTGTCGGAATTTCTGCTCCTCAAGCAACCGAGCTTTGGATCTTGTTAACATGTAACACCTACAAATTCTAAAGACTCCAATCTACAACAAACAAATTTCAAACAAGCAATTTAACAAACACTTAGACTACGAACAATACACTTTATCAAATATCTAGCAATCTACTCAATGAAGATCCCCGACAACGGTGCCACAAACTTGATGCACGCAAAATTCAACCAACCAAGTTAACTAAACTCAAGTGCATACAAGTAATAAAAATCAATCCATGTTCTTCCCAATTCGCCTGCTAGAATACGAGAAACTTATGTATTATTTTGTATCTAAGAATGACTACTCGTTGAGTTGTGAACTATACTAGTAAACAATAAATCCAACTATCTAACTAAGAAAGCGTTAACTAACATGCAATCTCTAAAAATTCAACAACTTACTTCCACACTCTTTAACAATTATAATACTCGAACACAAGAGATAAAATTCAACAATGACAAAACAAGGACATTGGTAAGATATCCACTTTGAAACCATGAAATTGATTGAATGATGTAAACAAATATTTAATCCATACAACGATGATCAACCTACCCCCAAGCTTCATATCTCCCTTAGTACCAGTGAGATAAGAGTAGATGAAATTAAACTCACAAATTGTTACGTTATAGTATCTAATTCCACTCCAAATATTCTATAGGTTATCGACCTATAGGTAACCTCCGCACAGGGATTGGATCAAAACCTATATTCATCTACACTTCTCACAACACCTAGATCCACGTAATGACTGCAATTTCGGTGTCTAAAACACACATAGTTGGTGAATGCCTACACTATGTGATTTAGGAAAAAGCTCAAGTGTGTGCAATCAATTGAATGGAAGTAGACATGCAATTCAAGCTTAATTAAACATTTCAAAGCTTCAATCTACTAATATCCTCAATGGTTTAGCTACACATACCTTTGATAAGGTTCAATTGAATGTAAAATGCTAACATATCCATTACAAGAGTAAATATATGTAAGGATTTTCCCCAATTGGGTGATTTAACCCTTGATCTCCTTCTTAGCCTTCATTGATTTTCAAATCGAGTTGATTTGGCTTGAAATCCACCTTGGTTGAGGTTGTGGATGAGTGGGAAGTGAAATCCTCGAAAATAGCCGCTCTTCTCTATCCTAAAATCTTATTCTCCTCTTTAAATTCCATTTTTTGCCTTTTATACTCAACTCCAAGACCCCAGGATCGATCTAGATGAAACAGGATCGCCCGGGATAGCTTAAAACTGGAAAAACCGTCAAACAGCACGTAATGGATTGCCCAAGATGGATCTGGCTCGATCGTGATCCCCCTCTGAAATGCTGGATCAGTCAAGCTTTGCAGGATCGGACGAGATTTGCCTCTAAATAGCTAGATCGATCGAGCTCTGAAGGATCGGCCGGGATTTGCCTCTGAAATGCCCAGATCGGTTGATCTCTGCAGGATCGGCCGAGATATGTCTCTGAAATCCTTCCTGCTCCTCTGCTCATCCCTGTCAATCTTCACACCCTTTGTAGCTTGGCCCGGTCGATTTTCCACCAAAACTCAGCCCAAAATGATAAAATATGCTCCAAACTAAACCTACACACTCCAAATCACACAACACACGAAAACACAACGAAACCAACACAAAAACATATGATATGGGAGTAAAATTAACGCAAACATGCATGCACAAACATCAAAATATTGGTCATTTTAGGCATATATCAGTCCATCACCTCCTCCAAGCTGAGTATTGACCTTCATAATCTTGATTGGTCCGTTAGCTAAGACATCACCCATTTCTGGATGAACATTCTTCAGCATAATCAAGAACCTTTTCTTCCATATGTTGTAGTTCTATAGGGAATACTTTGGAAGTTTTACAATGTGTGCCATCTTTAACCTAAACTGAAACAAACAAGAAACAAACAAGTGCGATGAAAACAGATCTGGTCCTAAGTGATTCTACACAACCAGTCGGTCTATAAGAACCTTGGCACGTGATACCACTTGTTGGTCCCGAAATCAGAGTATATAAAAATGCAGCATAAGTATTAAATTCTTGCACTTTCTTCTGAAAACTGACTTGGCTCAGTTTTCAGCTTAATAAAAGTCAGTTTAGCTCAATAAGTGTTAAGTAAGTTTCAGATAATACACTTCAACACTTAGACAAGTATTGAAGGTTGCAAACTAAGTTTGAGAATTTAAATGCTGAAACTTAAATAAAGCGAGTAGAAAGACATGATATTTATAGTGGTTTGGAAACAAAGTCCTACGCCCACTCTTCCGAACTTAATCGAGAATCCACTAAGTTTAGTGTACAAGCTTTCTCATGATCTATGGACAGCCCGTTGGAATCCTCTGTCCTTCGGTCTGTTGTCGTCACTCGTCCAGAAACTCCTTGTAAGCTGATCATTTTTCAGGTTGAAGTGAGGACTCACCCCCACAACCTTCTTCCTTGTCATTTGGATGTTATCTCGTTCTTCCCAGAACTCAGTATGTTGGTTAGGCTCGTGATAATCAATATCCCAGAGTAGGATATTGACTGCTCTGAATATAACTTTGGAAAGTTATATTCACCAAGTAGATTGCTTCAACTTTAAGCTTTATCTTCGTGCTCTTAGACAGAAGCACGAAAAGAATAACTTGAGTTGGAAACTCAAGTCTCGAGATAGGTACTCACGGAATTTTAGAGAGCTTGAGTAGAAAATTGAGCAGAGTGTTTGCTTAGCTTTTCTCATTATTTTCTATTTTTATTATGTTGGGTTTTCGAGCTATTTATAGTCTTCAGGGTCTGCATTTGAAATTCTGTCCGTTAGACACATAAATTCAGTCGTTAGAGACACAAGGAATAATATCCAATCGTGTCCCATACTTTTGGTCTGCTCCGCTCTGCCGCCTGCTTTCTTCTTTTGCAGTATACTTTCTACCTGCTCATTTCAGACTAAGTTTCGGTCCGAGGAATCTAAGTTTGAGATATCCTCGTACTGAATTTTTGACTTAATATTTGAGATGTTTCAAGTCTGACTTCGAACACTTGTGTTTCACGTGCTTTTGAAATATTGAAAATAAAAAATGATATTCCAAAGTCAGTTTAGATTTCTGCCATACTTAGTGAAAATTCAGTTTCCAGAAACTAAGTTTCTGGCCTTACTAAGTTTCAAGCACGAACACTTGTCTTCATAACTTCAAATTTCTTTTGTTTTTTCTCTTCAAGTTCAAAAACTTGGTTCCTGAAATATCGAGCTATGTCCTCTTGAAATCCCTCATCAGAAACTCAGTTTCTTATTATTCCGCTCGATCTTCAGCATTTAAGTTTCAAGTCTATTACAACATGATCAATCCTATACAAGGATTGTATTCAAATATTCTAAAAACTTAATACTAAAGTAGTTTTGACATATCAAAATATTAAATTTGGAGTGAAACTGAAACTCAGTTTCTAACAAAAGTAGTCTTGCTTAGCTTGATTTTAAAGTTGCTAGCATCAAATGTAAATAAATCCTCATTTACTCAAAATAATTAATCCAAGTATAAAAATCTGTTATATAGGTGTGTGGGTGGAAAAGAAATATACATATCGTATAGACAAGTTTTTACCTTAAATTTGTAAATCTAAACAAAATTTCAACTCCTATTTGTAATTGGAAAACCTAGTTTTTCTAGGTTTGGTTAATCATAAAACTAGCCTTGATTACTTGTTAATATATGTATGCTTACTTGCATATGTGATCTAATGTAAATTTTCCATCAAATAAATAGCTTTTCCATTATACATTTAACATACTATTTGTAATAAATTATATTTTATTGGTGGTTACTTTACATGTCATCAAGGGTGTGTATTGTTTATAACCATTCATTTCCAATAGTATTTTATTCTATGAAAGTATGGCTGAAAATTTTCATTTATAATTATTATTATTCACGTAATTTTATTCTAATAAAGTATATTCAATACCAAGCTTTTTCAGTCACTACATTCATTCCTCCTTAAAAAATTTCATTCTCGAAATTAACTTACATGTTCTGGGATGTATGGATATTTCGTCAAGATGACATCTTCTCTCTCTCATTTGGTTTCTCTCTTCTATGTTTATTCCATTGCACTAATACTAGAGATACAACTTTATTTCTTAGTTTGTGGATTTTTCTATTAATGATGATCACTAGCGTTTCCTCATAAGTCAAGTCTTTGTCAATTTATAGTCATCAAAATTAATGATGTTTTAATGATCTAAAAGGTACTTTCGAAGCATTGCCACATGGAATACATTAGACTATTCTCATCTTAGACCGAACTCAACCACTTAATATTCTGTAACTCTCTCATTTGTGACCGAACCCAATCATATCCTTTTAATTAAAATATTAATTTCCCTTTCCACCAATATTATATAAAAAATTAAAATACAATTTAAATCCATAATTATAATAAATAAGTTATTCTGCACTAAGAATTTATAATTTAGTTGACAAATAAAAATTTGTTAATAAATACTAAAGAAAATATAAATTAACGTATAAATACGAGACATGAAAATTTAAATTACAAGTACAAAAATAATAAATAATGTATTCTAATTTCTATTTAAAATAATTTATTTTATGAATATAAATGTTTTGGTAAGAATTATTCAAAGTATATTAAATATACATTATAATAAAAATTGTAGCATCCAATTGAAGGGTGCCGCATGTCAATTTTACAACAAAAGGTGGAAGGTTGCATATAAGTTTTCGGCTACCCATGCTCACTTCAAAGTCATAAATTTTTAATCAGCATGTAGGATTTTAGCATATTGAGCTTTTTGAGCTGCTCAGGGAATGTTACTATCCTATGCTGGATATGGTTAGCTAGTTCCAGTTACAGATAGTCATACACAAACTGCTACCACCCAAGATACATATATACAAGTTCAACTAGAACTTTCCACCATAGTATCTCAGTGACACACAAGTCCGTATATACCTCGTACCTTCATTTATGTTTAGGATTTCATCAAGATCAAGATTCCTTTAATGTTAGATAAAAGAATCGATCTTAACTTAGGTTTTAAATTAGTGCGTACCGCACACACCAGCATACCAAGAAACCAAGATAAGTTGCTTATTACTGCGTCGCTGCAACCTATATCGATAGTCTATCTTGGGACTATCTCAGCTGTGATACTGTTTATATCTCGCTAGGTCAATTGATCCATTCGATTTTCTATGATCTACTACTAACTGTATGATCTCCCTATCGATGAGATAAGAGGATTAGAGCGTTTGTGATATATGTTTGTTAATTCAGACAGGAGATGAACATACGATATTAAAGATTACCAGTATATTAACCAATAAACCTTGTACATAATATACCAATCATAATGCTTTCAATATATAAAATTATCATAGTTGCGCGCATGCAGGCAACCCCTAAGGTTTTCCCAGTGTGCAGTTGCCACCCTGCCATCATCCTACCATTCCTGCGTGCCATACTGCTCGCCATCCACTAGTACCAGCGTACAGTCTCCAAGGTTTCCACTGGTGCCATGTGCTCGGCCACTTTGTGTCGATCGACGAAGATTTTTTTAATGTCATTGTTTTATACATTCTTCGCCACATAATACAAATTAACAACATAAAATACAACAAATCTAATCTATTATAGTAATTTTGATTAATCTAACCATAGTGGGAAAAATAAATCCAAAAATTGATTAAAACGAGAGGCTACGAGATTCAAAACCATCCATGTAGATAAATTTAAAAAAATGCATGCATAAAATTAATAGACAATATTATTTTACTATCAAAGTCATATATCAAAGACCTACTGTGATAGTATTAGTAAGAACTGATTCTACTATACGATGAATTGAATTGCTTTTTAATTAACTCAACAAGTTTGATCTATGGATTTTAAAATATTTTTTATGTCTAATTAGTTGGATAAGAATAATCCTATATATCCTCCTATAATAATAAATTCAAGAATAGATTAAGGAATACCTCGTGTGGAATATAAAAATGGTTTTTCTTCATATCTGATCTTTTAATCTGTTCTCTTGCTCTTTCGAATATTTGATGAGGAATTGCTACCGGATTGAACTGCACCAAAGAGATCCACTTTTATCCCCCTACAACTAGCCGTCACTGTCTCTTCTTTTTCAGAAAATATACAACTTATCATTTAATTATGAGAAGAGAAGATTATTTATAAATAGGGAAAAACGCTAATGGTTCTAAGAAATTTGTCAGCCAGACCAAGGACAAGATACACATAATTAAGTGGGCCTTTAAATTTATTAATTTTGAGTTTTCAACCCAAAATAAAATCAATTAATTAATTAATATTAATTCATGCCAGCACAAGATTTCAGTGAATCTAGGAGTAAGACTTGCTCGTTGCCCAAATCCCATGGTCCGGTCCGTCCTCCGACCATGCGAGTTATCTATGGTACTTCGTATCATGTCAAACGTGTGATATTAATTCATGAGGAACTTCGTAGGAACCATCCTGGTGAATCTAGGAGTAAAACTTGCTCATTGTCCAAACCCCTTGGTCGGGTCCATTCGTCTCCAAGCATGTGAGTCATCTACGATCGCTTGGTATCATTTCAAATGTGTGATATATGAGAAAGTTGTTGGAGTATACTGTAAATCAAACTTTTAAGTGAGCTTTGTCATATACTTTATCTCTTGTAATTAACTCAAATAAATGTTATCACATTGTTGCAATCTCACGATTGCATGTATCCACTTATCTTATATTGTAGACAATGTTGTGGATGCGTCGTCCCACTAAAAATCGCATTGTTGGATTCCTTATAAGATATGAAATATATTCACAACTGAGATATTTTTGGATAAACTATTATTTTAGGTTGTATATAAACTTGAGATAACTAGTCTTGGTTATTAGTTTATACTAGTGAGTGGTGTCGCATTGAATGGATCACTGTGAGATGTGTTTTTCGGTTCTGACTCTATGAAGAAAAAAGGTCTCGACGACTTTATTAATTCTTAATCCTAGATGTGATATTTAGATATATCCAAATGATTGTTTGTTACTTTGACTTACCATAGGTGAGAATCAAAAGGATGATTCAATATGCTCCGTGTCTTGAATAACAAAAGTATTTGTATGTGTTTATTTAGTCACATTATGGAACCGTGTCCTGGACATCCAGGTTGATGACATCCCCTTAATGAGCTAATAAGTTTTATCCTATTAAACCCTGCAGGTGGAATTTATTCTTATATGATAATAATGTTGAGCGGGTACTACTTATGAAATTAAGATACTCCCTCATTCCCTTTTAATTAGTCCACTAGGAAGTGCGCACAATAACCAATGTGGTAAGAGATAGAGGATATTAGTATTTTATTAGTGAGTGTGTATTTATTTTCCTTTTTAGGTAAGTGGACAATTAAATGGGATAGACGAAAAAGGAAAGGTGGACAATTTAAGTGGGACGGAGGGAGTATTAATTAATTAATGTGTAAGAGCTTTTAATTAATTGATGGATATGTGTTATCTTAAACACAGAGAATTAATTAAGTCAAATAGAAGCCCTGATTCACATCGGGATAGGATGGCAGTTGCAACATTAATTCTCTAGTGGAATGAATTAATGTTATATGTTCAAATTATATTCTGGGCTAAATATATGTGTTTGGACTTATGGGAGGCCCAATTCTATACCTTCTAGAGATCCCTGGTCTGGCCCAATTAGAAACCCTAGATGATGCCTATAAATAGGATTTGTGTTGAGAGAAAAACCCAATGATTGCATAAGTTCATGTGCTGAACGGCGGCTGGGTTTAGTTCTCTCAAACACTGCATATCCGGATTTATTTGGCATATAACGAATCGGAGGATTGTTGTCCATCCAGCATCTGATCGTGGTTCGTGGGACACTGACTAAAAGATCTCCAGTGGAATCAATCTCCAGATCTGTTAAGCTAATCCTTGATCTTCTTGACTTAATCTTATTAAACCATGTATGTGTACATTTGGTATCCAACATCGATCGTGGGGATGAACCGCCTTCACCGGCGTGTTCCATCAATTAGTATCAGAGCCACATTCGTGGTTGTTGGCTCTGCCTGAAACGTGGAGTTGGTTTATGATATTTAAGCATTTCATCGATGATTTATATTTTGTTCCTCGTGATTCCCAATAAGTTTTTTGTTTTAGCACGATGGTTTATTCGCGGTTTGTAATCGTTTTTCACTACGAGAAAATTCGTGGTTAGTGTAAGAAATGATGTAATTTTATTTCCTTTATATTTCTATAAATTATGATGTAATTTGTTGTGAAAAACGAGACCAAGAAACGAAGAACACGAAGAACAAACATCAACGGAAAACTACCAAATCGCAATCGCGTAGGGGCTGTTCGTGGCTTTGCCACGGCCTATTGGTCGACATGTTGAGGTGACCTGCCGCTGGGGGCTGGAGCTGGGTTGGCAAACATCGTCGCCGCACCACTGACGCCATGGACGACGACGGAAGGCGGTGCAGCAGCGGCCGCAAAACGCACACGCTTCGTGCGCGCGATTTGGGGCTATGTAGCAGCCTGACTTTGCGGCATCCCCGGTGGGGCCGCGATTGGCGATGATGGTGGTTGGCAGTGGTAGCCCGGTGGTAGGAGACCACCAGAATGTCGGGGGTTGCTCAGAACGGTGGCGGAGTCAACGGTGGTGACGGCGAGAAGTTGACATGTCGCATGAATTTTTCTGGGATGTGTTTAAAATTATCGCGCGACAGTTGCGCATGCTCCTTTTCTTTGCTCGATCGACAACGATCCCAATGTGGATTGCCGGTGCCCGCGGTGGAGGATGGAAGGCTGTGATTCAAACTTCAAAGCCCAGTGGCTCCCCGACGTTGATGGCAGCAAAAATAGCGGTGACAATCGCCTAAATACAGCTGCCCGCGAGATTCTTGCGATTCTGTCTACGTGTGTCCTAATTTTGCGCGTCGATTGGTGGCTATTTTAGGTCGTATCCATTGTTCCAACAACCTGATATTACTTTCCATACTAAGGGATTCAATGCTCAATAGGTTTCGAAGGTTGATTATCGATCGTGGTGGCACAATGGGCCGAAGAAGTCAGCCCAGTCGTAAGAAAACCCTAATTTTCTGGGTTGAAAACATGCAAGTGGGTATTTTTCCTTGCTGATTTGGAGGCGATCCCCTTATGGATTTCTAGCACCGATGACGTGGAATTAATGTCCAAACCTAGGGATTTAAAGCCTAGTAGATTACCGACATGATGGTCATTGGAATCGATGGAAACGGGGGCGAGAAAAGAGCCATGTGCACTGGTTTTTCGCCCAATCTGATCAACTTGCCATTTTCTCCGCCCAATTGATAACGATTCAAGTGTGAATCTTCAGTGCTGTTGGTTGGAGATGGAAGTCCAAACTTTTTTCTTCAAAGTCCATTAAATTTCGGTCGTTGACTGTGCATCGTTTGGAAGCAACAGTGGCTAACAAAAGACTATTTGTAGTAAATTCAAAAGCCCAAATTTGAATTGTTCGAGATCCGGATCTTATTCGAAGGCCCATTTGAAGAGTTGTATATCCAATATTCATGTAATATAATAGGTAGATATGCAGGTACACATCTTGGGGCCACGAGGACTTATTTGTTCTTGCATGATGTGTCTTTATTTTCTAAGCATGTTGTATGTTTTACATGTTTGGAGCATGCTAGGATTTATTTAATTTTTTATTGCTTGCTGTTAAAAACCTTCAATTCAAAATGACTAAGTGAGTTAAAAAAAATTTGAATTAATTTATTTAGGCCTCCACAATTAGTCTTATAAGTGATAATGTGTGTTGTTCGCGTGACCCTGGGCGTCACCCCCTAACAGATACAACATTCACTGGTTCACTGGATAAGACTTCTAATAAAAATAAATTTTATCTTTAAACAAAGTGCTTGGCACTCGTGTGACCCTGGGTGTCACCCCTAACGGATGTGTCACTCACGGTTATTTGGTAAAGATTTAATTCATGATAACCTTAAGAGATTATTTGCAAGCGATGTAAAGTCTTAACGGTAAGGCCATCAATGTGAAATGATTTTCTTTTTGGTTAAATTATGGTCATCACTAAGATGTGAATTTCTATATAACTCCCCAACGGTGTCCCTATTTTAATTCACATGGCCTGCTATATGGTCTGACTATTAATTCCATTCGTCATAAAGTAGAGGTTGACGTGATATTGGAATTAAAGATAGTTTGTCTGGTCATTTGATATATGTGTAAACGTCCACCCACCGTGGCTTGCACATATATTTGTTGGGCTGTTGGAGGTTGCATTAACAATCATTTTGAAGGTTTCCATGTTTTATGCTTCAATTAATGCGATTTAAATGCTTACGTGTTTTCATTTAATTCATTTCAGTGATCATCATGTCGTTTAATCTGCTTATGACTGTTCTCTATCATAACACGCTTAATGGTCCAATTTGTTTGGACTGGAAATTCATCTGGATATAGTACTGGTTGCTAAACAGTACATATTTGTACTCAAGATGCCTACTCAATGTCTCTTGAACCCTTACTTCCACTTGAAAGTAATCATGGGTAAGAATAGTACTCTGTTGTTGAGTTTCTTACTGGTTTGATTAAATTGGAAGATCTCATGTGTAAGAGATCATTGTCTCTGGTTTCTTTTGAAGCATCATCTTCTTTGTGTAATGACAATAAGAAGAAGAAACCACAAAAGAAAAATAACAGTGGGAGCAAAGAAGTAATACTTTCCGGTTGTATGACACCTTTTGGTGGTGTCATGAAACTAAAGGGAAAGTGCTACAAATGCAACCGATCTGGGCATCACAGATATAATTGTCCCCTCTTAATGAAGGGTATCTCAGGTATGTCTTCTATTTTAGTTGTTGACACATGTCTTGTGGCTTATTCTACTATCTCTTGGATAGCAGATACTGGTGCCACTGATCATGTTTGTTTTACTCTGCATGATTTTATGCAGACAAGACAACTAATGAAGGCGAGATTACTATAAGCTTGGTAAATGTTGTTAGAGTGGTGGTTGTTGCAGTGGGAGATATGCATTTAATCTTCCTTGGATTGTGTTGTAGCATTAAAGGACGTTTTAAACTTGCCTAATTTTTGAAAGAATTAAATTTCAGCTTTGAAACTGTTTATGGATGGATATTCAGTTATTTTTAATAACAATGATGTTATTATGAGAAATAACTGTTTTATCTATTCTGGCATGTTGGAATACTCCTTGTATACTATTACTTGTGAATATTATTTTACAACTGAAACTCATGCATATTCATCGTTTAAAAGAATAGTTTCTTCTATGTTGAATCAAACATATATTTGGCATTTAAGATCAGGTCATGCTAATCTGACTAGGATCTAAAGACTGATAAGTAGTGGATCATTGGAGTCTCTCCAAGTTGAACCATCCTCAGTCTGCGAATCCTGATTGGAGGGTAACATGACATTGAGGCCTTTTTAAAGCTAAGGGTTTAAATCTAATGATATGTTGAAAAAGATTCAATCTGATTTGTGTGGGCCTATGTCTATTTAAGCAAGAAGTGGTCTTAAGTATTTCGTGACTTTCACGAATGATTACTCAAGGTTTGGATACATTTGCTTGATACGCCACATGCCAGAATGATTTGACAAGTTCAAAGAATTTAAGACTGGAGTGGTGAATTGAAAAGGTAAAAGTATCAAGTCACCACAATTTGATTGTAATTTCTAATACCTTAGTGCTGAATTTAGGCAATATTTATTGGATAACGAGATTACATCTCAACTGTCTACGCCTGATTTTCCGCAACAAATTGGCGTAGAAAAGAGAAGAAACATAATTCTTGGAGATGGTGAGGTCAATGATGAGTTATGCCACTTTGCCTACTTTGTTTTAGGGTTATTCCTTGGAAACAACGTCATACTTTCTGAATTTAGTACCTTCTAAATCGATTATAAGGACTCCAATAGAATTGTGGATTGGGCGAAAGCCTAGTTTAAAACCATATTCTGGTTTGGAATTTCCCAACATATGTGTTGGATAAAGAAGTCGATAAGTTGGCACCTAGAACGAAAGCATGGCTATTTATAGGATATCCTAAGGGTACGAAAGGCGGTTTCTTTTATAGTCCTAAAGAATTAGAAGTGGTGTCTAACACCAACTATCTATTCTTGGAGGAAGACTATATAAGTGAGCATAAATCTAAGAGTAAGATCATTCTTAATGAGTTGAGAGGAGACAATGGTACACCGAGTGTACTAAGTGGTTATACCACAAGAGATTGCACACCGTGTTGACTCTGGTGTACGTACACAGGTACTGCCTTATTGTAGTGTGAGATTTGTTCAATCTAATTGTTTCATGGATGTGTGAGAGTTTTCGGACTCGGTCCACATTGTTGTACATGAAGCGAACGATCCTTACACTTACAAAGAGACAGTTCAAGATGTAGATGCGATGTCTTGGCATAAGACTATGGATTTTGAGATTGAATCTATAGATGCTATGGATGGGTACGATCTTCAGACCTTCCTAAAGGCAATCTAGCCATTGGGTGTAAGTGGGTCTATAGGTGTAAGAGATGATCTGACGGAAAAGTCATCGCCTTTATAGCATGGTTGGTGGCGAAGGGATTCACTCAAATAGAGAGAATCAATTGTGATGATAATTTCTCACCTGTAGCCATGCTGAAGTCGATCTGCAATCTCTTATCCATAGCAGATTACATGGAATATAAGGTTTAGCAAATGAATGTCAAGAAAGCTTTCCTTCGTGGAAATCTGAATGAAGACATCTATATGTGGTAACCGAAGGTTATGTAAGGAAATTCTAAGAGCATCTAGTTTGGAAGTTAAAGAAGTCTCTTTATGTACTTGTACAAACTTCTAGATCTTAGAGCATTCGTTTTGACGAGGTAATCAAATTTAGATTTGAAAAATGTCAAGATGAAAGTTGTGCATACAAAATGAGCAATGGAAATGTGGTGGTTTTCTTAGTACTGTACGTAGACGATATCTTCTTATTGGCAACAACTTGAGGGTATTGTCAGATGTATAGGTGTGGTCGTCGAAACAGTAACAGATGAAGGATTTGGGAAATGCTATGTACATTCTTGGCATTAAGATCATTCACGATCAAAATAAGAGAATGTTGCATTTGTACCAAGCTTCCTACATCAACAGTGTTATTGCCCTGTTTAGCATACAAAACTCCAATAAAGGATTTATACCTTTGTGGCATGGAGTTCCTCTATCTAAGGACATGTGTCCTAAAATTCCTGACAAGATGGAGGAGATAGCTAAGGTTCCTTATGCTTTGGCAATAGGAAGCCTTATGTATGCTGTGTTCTGTACTAGACATGATATCTACTGTGCAGTTGGCATAGTGACAAGATATCAATCTAACCTGGGTTTGGGGCACTGGACTGCGGTAAAATATGCTCTCAAGTTTCTGAAAAGAACTCGAGATTATGTGCAGGTTTATCAATTGGACAGTCTGATCCCTTTAGGATATTCAGATTCAGATTTTTAAGCTGATCGAGATATAAAAAAGCTAACCTCGGGTTATGTGTTTACCTTGGGAGGTGGAGCCATATTACGTGGCTGTCTCAGAGGCTGCCAAAAAAGGTATCTAGCTTAGAAGCTTCTTATTGGACATGGGGGTGATTACGAGTATGCCTAAGTGTATCACAGTTTGTTATGACAACATTGGTGCAGTAGCAAACTCGAAAGAACCTAGAGCCGATGTGGCAAGTAAACACATAGAGAGACAGTACCATATTTTACGAGAGATCGTAAATCGAGGTGATGTGGCTATGGAAAGTTGGTGTCATTGTATAACCTGGTTGATCCTTTCACGAGGACTTTGGAAACTTACATCTTCGGAAAACACATAAAGGGTTTTGGTTCATGATACATTGCAACTACACTTTAAGTCTAAGTAGGATATTTGTAATGACATGGTGTATACTAAAAGTTTAGCTTTAGAATAAATAGGAGATTGTTGGAGTATACTGTAAATCAAACTTTTAAGTGAGCTTTGTCATGTACTTAATCTCTTGTAATTAACTAAAATAAATGTTATCACATTGTTGCAATCTCACGATTGCATGTATATTCACTTATCTTATATTGTAGACAATGTGGTGGGCGCGTCTTCCCACTGAAGATCGCATTGTTGGGTTCCTTATAAGATATAAAATGTATTCACAACTGAGATAGTTCTGTGTAAACTATCATTTTAGGTTGTAGTATAAATTTGAGATAACTAGTCTTGGTTATTAGTTTACACTAGTGCGTGGTGTCGCATTGAATGGATCATAGCGAGATGTGTTCTTCGATTATGACTCTATGAAGAACAAAGGTCTCGGTGACTTTATTAATTCTTAGGTCATCTCCGACTCACAACACCAAACTCAAACCCAAAATAGAGTAAGTGTCAAATCAAATAGTAATTTATCTCCAACCCAAAACACCAAACTCAAACTCACAATAATATTTTAAGTATATTCTTTTTTTTTCACAACTTTTTATATTTATCACATACAACCAATATATTTATCAAATTTATTATTTCACCCCTTTATTAGTTTCATACATTTACGACTTTTTTTTAATTTACAATATATTAGGTGTATCTTTAAATGTTGTGTTAATTCTTTTCTATCTATATTCTACATTATTAATTGCGTAAATATTATTTTAATATTTAATTAAAAAAAATTCAAATAATTAAGCTAAACTAAAAAGATAAATGAACAAAATAATAATATTGTCGTGTAAAAAAATATAAAAATTATAAGGAAACATGGGATAGAGTCAAAACAGTTGAAAGGCATAAAATTAAGGGCTCATTTTGTAAATAAAGAAAAACTTGCAGCATGCTACAGTGGGGAAGCATATATGCGTATGAATGATGAGAGAGAAAGCCAAAAACTCAATTTGCGTCCTCAATTGCAGTTGGGTTGGAGAAGAAAAAGTGTAAAAATGGGAGTTGCATTTGCGTTTGCGGACGAGTTGGACATGCACGTAATCCTAGATGTAATATTTAGATATATGCAAATGATTATTTGTTACTTTGACTTACCATGAGTGAGAATCAAAATGATGATTCAATATGCTCCGTATCTTAGGTTACAACATTATTTGTATGTGTTTATTTAGTCACATTAGGGCACTATGTCCTGGACATCCAGGTTGATGACATCCCCTTAAGGAACTCATAAGTTTTATCGTATTAAACCCTGTAGGTTGAATTTATTCCGATACGATAATAATATTGAGCGAGTACTACTTAAGGAATTAAGATATTAATTAATTAATGCTGTCAGAGCTTATAATTAATTAATGCATGTGTGTTATCTTAAACACGGGAAATTAATTAAGTCAAATAGAAGCCTTGATTCACATCAGGATATGATGACAATTGAAACTTTAATTCTCTAGTGGAATGAATTAATGTTATAACTTTAAATTATATTCTGGGCTGAATATATGTGTTGGGCTTATGGGAGGCCCAATCATATACCTTCTATTGATCCTTGGCCTGACGCAATTGGAAATCCTAGATGATGCTTATAAATAGGATTTGTGTTGAGGGAAAAACCCAATGATTCCCTAAGTTCATGTGCTGAACGATGGCTAGGGTTTAGTTCTCTCAAACACTATAGATCCGGATTTACTTGGCATCTAACGAATCGGAGGATTGTTGTCCACCCAGCATCCGATCGTGGTTCGCGGGACACAGGCTAGAAGATCTCCAGTGGAATCAATCTCCAGATCTGTTAAGGCATTCCTTGATCTTCTTGATTTAATCTTATTAACCCATGTATGTATACGTTTGATATCCAACATCGATCGTGGGGACGAACCGCCTTCACCGGCATGTTTCATCAAAAGCCATATCTAGGCAATTCATAAATTACATGCTTCATAAACGATTATCCTAATTCACTCACCAATAGTTTTGAAAGCTCCTTGAGTTTTGAAATTAGAGCGGAAACACTGCTCTCTTGAAAGCACTTACCCTCCGGCAGGAATGGGAGGTTAGGCACAAATGATTCACTGATAGATCTTATAATTTGCATGTTTGCACTCACACTTAAATGTGATGAGAGATTCAACGCAGTTCATACGATAGGAGATTGTGAGATACCATCACTGGACCAAATAGGACCATGAGTCCAAAATTAATTTAATCATTTCTGTGCAAATTCTCGCAAAAACACCCTTTGAATCAAGTGGTCATTCATGAATATAAGAAGGAACAATGACCTGGCTAGTTGAAAGAATGAATAACGTTAGAGCAGCAAGTTAAAATAATCTTCATAATATCACTAGGGAATTAGCAAGTATGAAAACGATACCAAACAAAATTCATTTTTTACCACCGGTGAATAAATTCAGGTTCATGAAGGTTAAATGAGTAGGTATGTTTGATTAGAGGATGATTATTTTTGTTATCTTCAAAGGTTTGCGTTTATTGATCTCCAAGGAATTCGATAAAGGCATGTTTCTAATCTTATGGATCAAAACAATAAGGCCCAAGAAGAGCCCATTCTGACCGTATGCGAAGAAAAGGCCCACAACACCAAGTAAGTCGGGTGATAAAGGATGAAGTAGAAACCCTTGTCTGAAGGAAACAAAGGCAAAAATAGAGGCCAAAAGCGAAGAAGGATGGCTGATGGAGTTGACTATCAAATTATTTATAAAGACAAAGAAGGGAGATAGTGAAGACTTGAAGGACGAAGGAATAAGTCCACTAAGATTGAACGGGAAAGCTTGGAAAAATGGACTTTGTACAAAATCAATTTAAGAATGTAGATATATTCACCTTCAAGAAATCGTATCTATATCCAATATCTGTAATACATAGACCTATCTTCAACGTATTAACATATGTGGTAGATACGATTTTGACTTATATAAATAGGTCCTTTGCTGGAATAAAAAAGGATCATCAATCAATAATCATATATTCTTCTTTTAATTTTCGCGTATAATTCCTTGATGGGCTTGTTCGATACAAAATCATCCTCAACAATATTAAATATGTTTAATTATTATTAATATAGAAAATGTGTGCATGGAAAGAACATCTCTAAGAATAAAAAAACGTTAAAAATTTTATTCGGAGGAGAGTAAAAATAAAACACACGTTTTAATACAATTTAAAATTTATTACCCGTTAAAATATAAGATATTATTTGAAGAAATCACACAAATAGAACTATTTAGAATAACAATATTTTTTTCAAACACCATGGGGGGGAGGAGGTTTAATTGTATGTATGCAAATTTATATTACTATCCGATATTGCACTCCCATATATTAATCCATTACATCATCATTTCTATCGTACGATAACTGAAGAGAAGCTGCCTTTAACCTTTGATGCAAAACGTTCCACTACAAACTCTCTCTCTCTCACACACACACACAAACATGTAGTAGGGTTTAACAATTCCTATTAAAGCATCACACTCACACACACACACACACACTCTCTCTCTAACTTTAACTTTGCACACATTTAAACCTAATTTAGGTTCACCCGTGTTTGTTTTCCCCGGCAAAAGTTGAAGGCAAGCGGTCTTTGTCGCCCCCAGAGCCACCACCCGAACCACCTTCACTGCCCCCAGAACCGCTACCACTTCCATGACCACCACCACTAACGCCACCACTACCATGACCAGAACCATAACCAGAGCCTGAGCCAGACCCCGACCCAAACCCAAAACCTGAACCCCTCGCAAATCCTTCAGGAGACTTACCCGAGCCCGATCCGTAACCCCACCCCGATGTCGGGCTGGAGCCCCATCCCCAACTATACTCCCAATTTGGGCCGTGGGCGGCGCCGCTTCCTCCTGTTGGGGTTTCCGATGTGCCTCCACTAGGCCCAGATGATGTGTCCGAGTCCGAAGAATCCTCCAGCTTGTATTCATCTCCTTTGCTGCTGAATCTATGAGCCAAAGAGGTGTTGGAAGCTAAGAGAAGAAGGATGAATAGTGTGAAATGCAGGGTTGTATGCATATTGATATTGAGGTTGTATGTTGTTGACATTTGAGTTTGAGTAGTGCAGTATAATTATGAAAGTGGGAAATGAGATTAAAGGTGTTTTATGACTTGTGGCTTATGCAATTGATTGAAGCAAGCACAATATATATATATATATAGTGGTGTTGGTACGATTTCATATATCTAATAATTGCGACATGCAATATTTGTTTTGAAAGTGGACCCTGACACAATAGGTTGGGATAGAGGTATAGAGAATTTAATAATTTTATAGTGGGAATTTATAGGATTATATAGAATAAAATATCTGTCTCATTTTTATTTTGGATAGAAATTAAATTAACTACTTAACTATTTTAATAAGAGTATATTAAATTCTACTTGAAAGGTGAAAACAAAGCAAACTATTATCACAAGTTAAACTTGAAACGATCTTTTTATTAAACAAGTCAGACTCATGTTATTTAAAAACTCTATTTAGATTAATAAGTCTATATCTAGATTTTAAAATGAATGTACTAAGAACAACAAAATAACATGATCAATTTCTACCCCTACCCTCCATACTTATTGAGGTCAATTAATGCCTCTCATTAAAAGAGTAAGTTTATCATGTCTCAAATCCAAATAATAATAATACTACTACTACTAATAATTTAAGAATAATAATAATAATAATTATTATTATTATGAAAATATTTCAAAAATGATACTTAAGGTTAAAGTAAATAGAAGTAAACATGAAATTTAAAGTAAAAATGAATTATGAAAATATTAAATCTATATATAAAATTGACATTTACGATAAAAACAACGTTGAAATGTTCTAATAAATAAAAACTTTAAGAATAAACAGGAAAATTAACTAAATGTACAACTATTATATTAATTGAATTTTTTATTATTTTTATTACTTTAATATTCTTAATTACGAACCCCATAATTAATACAACATGTACAAATATGTGTAAGGTTGTATCTTTTCTACATGCCAGAATTATACGACATAACTTTTTTTATACTTATATTTAAATTTAATATTACAAAATATAATTATTTGAAAATTTGTATTTTATTCAAATAAATTTAGTATTATATCTCTATTATACATATTAAGAAAAATATTTTAATATTTAAAAAAAATAGTATAAATTTTACTATTTAAATAAGGATATACTTATTAAAGATAGATTATATTCATCTGATAAATAAGAAAAAGAATTCAATCTAAAAAAATATATTTTAAATTTCATTAATAATATATGCGGATAAATTAAATTCGGGGTATTCATTAATTGCATGACTTTGACATCTTCTTTACACATATTAATTATTATAATTTATAATATCTTAACTTAGACATTTAATTTATTTATATTATCTCTTATGTAGAGAATCTCCAAGTATCTCTATTGTCGAAAATACATATTTTTAATAAAAGTCTATAAATCTTAAGCTTGGTAACATTTAAAACTTGAATTTTTGTAAAAAAAAACTTTGAAATTTTGGAACATGGATGGATGAGTATAATAAATAAATAACTTTGTTAATTTGAATAAATAATTACAAAACATTTATAAATTTATTTAATATATTTTATTTGGCTTAGACACATTTAAAAAAAAATTTGGATGAAATTTTTGGAACTGACTTTAATATATTATTTCGATTTCATTATAGATATATATTAAAGGGGTGCAAAATACTGAAAAATGATAAGGAAAATTGGAGAATATCCTGCAAAAGTATGGGAAGGATAAATTGACATATGCACAAATTAAAATAAAAAATCTGACTAACGAAACAAAATTTGATTACCTATTACCTATTACCTATTGCAAACATCAACCAAAAGAAAAAGCTGACTAACGCAACCGATAAATCCATGTTTGGCTTCTTCGCATTTTTGCGATTATCTCAATTTTTTATTTTACATTTATTTTAAAAAAATTAAATTTACTTCTATTTTAAATTTATTTATTAGATCATTTCAGCTTTATTTCCTTCGTAAATATCAAACTTTAATTAAAGATTTAATTTTTTTAGTTTCGTTTTTTATTTCATGATTTATTTTAAAAGAATTTATGTTTACTTCTATTTAGTTCGATTTTAGGTTTTTCTATTAAATATTTATTATTTATCCTTTTTTAGTTTTGAGAAATTATATCAACACACTCTTTTTAATGAGGGTAAAATATGAAATTTTGATGGAGCTCAAGGAGCAGTTATAAAACATGGTTCAATCTATATTCTCGGTGCACCGATGAAGAGATCTCGAGTGAAGGCATTCTGAGATGGACTGTTCATGCTAATTGAAGAAGTTTGTGATAGGTTTTGTATACTGAAAGCATTTATTACAATGAGTATACAACGGTTTATTTCTCCTATCTGGTAACAATCGTACATGTATGAACAATGGTATCCTCTTGTCTCACCGATAGGGACGATCATACGGCGTATTGTAGATCGCAGAAGACAGTATGATCACTTGACCTAGTGAGACATAAACATGATCACAGCCGAGACAGCGTATGAGGATACGTCTGTCCGGATGGCTGCGGCATTGTCGGAATAAGTAGTCTGTCTTGGTTACTTGACATGCTGGTACGCAGAGGTGGCGTATTGATGGACCGCAGTGAGATATATTCATCTGTCTGACATCAGCGAATAAAAGATCTCGTTATATTGATTGAGTCCAAACCCTAAAGAAGGTTCAGGGGTTTGCACGGGTTGACTGTTGCTTTGACTTGCCATGGTGGAGAGCCAACACAGCGCGCTCGTATATCCGCATCTTGGGTAACAGCAGTTCGTGTAGTACCGCCTGAGATTGAACTTAGGTAACCATATCCGAGTAATAGGAGGGGGACATTCCCTGAGGAGCTCAATAATATTCATCGTGCCAAAGTCCTGCAGGCTAATTTAGTTCAGGCACGAGTGATAAGGTTTGAGTGGTACTACTCAGGAATATTAAGATATTAATTAATTATAGTTAGAGCTTGTCAGAGGCTCCGATTAATTAATGGATGTCCGGTAATCTTAAATATGGGGATTCTCAATTAATGCAACCCGTTCTCACAACGTGGTAATAAAGGGGTAGGTCAGTATTAATTCTGTGGTGAAAAAGAATTAATATTAATTAATTAATTGTGTCCTGGGTTGTGGACATGGGAATTAATTAATTTATATGCCCACTTTATTATTTACATTAGGTCCCAGGTCTGGCCCAATTAAATATGCTGAATTGAGCCCAAAGAGCCCATTAGGGATAAAACCCTAGGTCTATAAATAGACAGCTCTATCTCATAAGTTGTAACACAGTTGAAAAACACAAACCCTAGAGAGAGAGCAGTGTGGGCGCCGACTTTGGAGTTCAGGGAGGAGAATTTCGATTCTGGTCTTGCTCAGAATACAGATCTACGGAGTCCTCACCAGTAGTAGATCTGAACAGCATTGGGACACAAACCTGAAGATCTAATCTGGAGAACAGATTTCTTCTTTCCCTTTCTGTTTTTCGATTTATTCTAGAAATTAGTATTCTAATTTCTGTTTCCGCAGATTAAATCGGATCGCGTGGTTGAATTGAGATTTAGAATTCAAACGCGAAAGATCGGTTTAGACTCTACGGATTTACGGTAATCTCTCAATCCACGATTTTGTATTAAATTCATAGGAGCATGCAGAATAATTAATTATGAGCAATATCCATAGATCGATCCGGTTCAGTTTGGTTTTGGTGATTCGGTTCACGTTAAAACCCTACAGTTTGATCTGCAGAGTTTTCGAAGAAGTTTGTGATGGATGAAGAGCTAAAAGGCGGAAGAGTTATTAATATATTTATGTGTAGTAATTAGACTTAATTTAATTTAATTAAGTTATTTTGTGGCCAACTTGTTGGGCCATATTTATTATTTAATTTTCGAATCTTAATTGCCTTAGTAGATTAGGATTTGATTTCTTTATCATATTAAGATTTGAGTTTGCCTATGTTGGTCCCGAATTATCAGGGTATAACTTAGCAGCGGAAAATGTGGTTAATCGTTTCTTGCACTCTGCTGGTTACTCAGCTGACTGGGACCTTGTCAGCTGGTAAGTCAACTTGCACTCTACGTACTCAGCTGACTGGCGACTGGCTCATCAGCTGGTAGCTCAAGACTTAGAATATTTTTAGCCTTGTTTGCACAGTTATATCAGTTTTCAGATATACACCAGCACTTGGGTGCTGGGTTTTAAATCAGTATGAAATGCAGAAAGCTAATAAAAGACAAAGGATTTATAGTGGTTCGATCAACTGATCTACGTCCACTCTCCAATCGTAGCACTGGAAATTCACTATAGAGTAATCAGGTACAAGTTGCCTACGATCTATCTCTAGCTGGTGCGACCCTTGTCCACCACTTCGCTAGATCAACCGCTCCCGGTCTTGTTTCCTTCTTCAACTCTGATCAGCTGGTGGAGTGCGAGCACGTCACTTCAACCTCCACAGCTTCACTGGGTGTTTAGTTCTCCCAAGAACGTATCTTCTCAATACGGCAAAAGCCCGTAATAAATCAAGTGCTGGCTGGCACAAGAGCTGCTGTGAACTTCCTCGGAAGAGAAAGAACACCAAAGAGATCAGTAACTTACAAGCTGGAAGCTTGAAGTCTCGTGTTTGATAAATCAACACACGAATAGCCTTTAGAAAGGCCTCGAAAGTGTTCTGCTTGCTTGCAATAAAGTTTCAGACTTTCGGTAGTTGAGCGAGAGAGAAGAGTATTGAATGTCAGGAAGCAAGCGTCTTAAATGTTGGTAGTTCCGACCTATTTATAGATGCGGGATCCCATTCAAATCTTCTAGCCGTTTGGACACATCCGGAAAAGGTCTCTGTCCTCGCATGTCCTTCAGACGGCGGCAGGTAGGAATTTCTGGAAAGCGCCATGCTTTTGTCCACTTTATCTGACATTGGTCTCTTTATGTCAGAACGGCACTATTCGTCAGTACGAGGAATCGGAACTGGTGTCTTGAACTGATAGACTTTAAGGTATCCTCCCTTAAAGTCATACTTAGTCAGTTAATTCCTCGACGAATCTTCTTTTTGTCTCTAAGACTCTGGGAGAGAGAATCTGGAATTCTGCTGGTAACATCCGACTGGTAGATCATTCTGGTGATCTTGTGCTGGCAGTCTCTGCTGGTGACTTGCGCTGGCACAATCTAAGTCTACCAATATGTCTGATGTTAACTCTTGGAATCTCCCATGACTGGTGGCTTCACCGCTGGTGAATAGTGTCAGTGAGAACACGTATTCTGCTGGTAGGATTTGTCAGCCGCCTGCTGGTGAAATCCTTCCCAACTGGTGAACAGTAACCAGTCATTAGCTCTTCTCATGCTGGTGAACAGTGTCAGCACGAGTCTTTGTCAGCCGCCATCTGATGAAACTTTTCCCAACTGGTGAACAGTAACCAGTGGTAAGTACATCTCATGCTGGTGAACAGTAGCCAGCATGAGTCTTGATCAGCTGCGACTTACAACTCAAAAAGACCTAAACAGGACTTTACATTTGAGACTAGAGCTATTCTAGAGACAAACTGACGCTGGTAGGACTTAGGATTTGATCCACCAAAACACCAAAACTAGAATCTAAACAAGTAGCTACTGGGGAAAGGAAACTTAGCCAAATTTCCCAACAGCCTATATATGTCTTGTTATGGACAAAATTATTCAGTTTTCCATTTAATAAAAAATCATGAGTCATTTTCACTTGCTTTGAAAGCTCTCGACTTCTTGGGTTCACCATAGAAGTTTGCAATCAACTTATCAATCGGACCTTCTCACCCGCTTGTGGTGTCTCCAATCATATCCATTATCTGGTCAATTAGCTTCTTGTATCGTAGGAAATTTATTCTAGAGTATGGTACTTGATAGTTTTTTGAATTCAAAGATGTTGAATTTCCATCGATTCTTTTTTTTTTTTCGTTTCTGCATGTAGTTTTTAGATGCATTTTGTCTTCAGTCAATTTCATGGGCTACTATTCTTATTATCCCGTTAGGATCGTATCAAACTTAAAATATAAAAAATTTAATTGAAGGGTATTATTTATTTCAAATAATCATTAATATTAAATAATAATATTAATAGATAAAGGGTCTTAATTAATTCAAAAGTCATCATAAAAAGTCTAGTATGTATGTTAAAATATTCAAAGAGTTAAATGAGACGTTTATCTCTTCCATTGTTCAATCCTCTAAAATTATTTTCTTCATTTATTTTCGGCCCTCTCTATAAATTGTTAATAAAAATATATATATTATTAAACTATTAAATTATCATTATACTATTATTATTAGACGCATGTAGATCCGCCGCCCATTGGTGGGCCACTATGTGCCTCGCCACACATGATTTGCACCACCGCCTATTCTACAAAACTAATGTTGAAACCACAATTTTAATATTTCGTGGGCCTATCAAGAAATAATATCTGCTCATTTTGTGATTTTAAGACTTTTTTTTTACTCGCATAATTATTAATTAGGGATATTAATTTAACTCACAAATGAATCGATTAAATTAAATTAAATTAAAATTTTGGATTAAGGATAAAATATTTTATCAAAAAAAAATTAGATCGAATAATCTGTGATTCTATATTCATATATTCGTAATTTTAATCGCTTATGCATTTTTTATTATGTTTAAGGTTATTTTTCATTATTTTATTTGCATGAACTAGTTTGAGGGGTATTATACTTATCATGCATAATTTTTTTCAAATTATAGGTAAATACTAGTGAATTGTGAAAAAAAAAAAACCAAAAGCCCTAGGAAAATAACTATGTTTTGATCAATGACTACTAAGTCGAGCGACACGGGATTTTAGGCCATATCGACCTTCAGTTACGCAAGATCTGCGCTACCCTAGGCTTCTCATGTTCACAATCTTGCCTTAGCTTTAGAACCTCACTAGCCATGTTGTTTGCATACGCAAACAACTCTGTTGAGAACTCTATCGCATCCTACAAGAGATATGATGATCAATATATAACTAGAAGCACAAAAAAGGGGCGAAAAGAGCAGCC
Organism: Plectranthus barbatus; assembly: GCA_026898455.1. Taxonomy (NCBI): domain Eukaryota; kingdom Viridiplantae; phylum Streptophyta; class Magnoliopsida; order Lamiales; family Lamiaceae; genus Plectranthus; species Plectranthus barbatus. Next base: position 8,611 of record JAPKLW010000237.1, on the reverse strand, counting down.
TCGTTACACACCTTAACTCGACATGGCGCTTGTCAAATTGGTGGAAGTGCTTAAATAGTGAGTCGAGGGTCGGACCGGGCTCCACTGGGTTGAGCAGGAGTTGGCGAGCATGGACGAAGAAATAATCAACATGGGTATTTTTCTGAGATGTATAAGGAGGAGGCAAGGGAGGAGCATCCTTACAGCCAGCTATGTTCGTAAAAAACTTGTGAAGGTTATCTTGTTTTCCTTTCCTCCTATGCCGTTGCCTCAAAACCAAGAAAGAACCTTCCTTGCTAGCTTGAGCAGAGTCTCATAAATTGGTGTCAGAGCTTTGGTGATACGATCCTCATTGATGGATTAAGAATCGTAGCTCAGGAAGAGAGTCGATCGACGCGGGAACATGAATAAAAATGGGTTGAAATTCAACACCTTTGAAGTCGACCATCAAAGAACCATAGACAAGAACGAATCGAACCCCTACGACCCAATAAGCAACTCGCCTAAAAAACACTAAATATGGTGAAGACGCCACAAACGGTGAAAGTACGATTGATAAGTCAATTTTGAATTTCAAGGTACTCCACAAAAAATTCAAGAGCTTTCAAAGACTTTGGAGAATAACTCACGAAATTATTATGGAACTTATAACTGAATTAAAACATGAATAACAAGTCCTATTTATTGGGAGAAAATAAATCCTACTCCTAATCAAATAAGGAAATCAAATCTAATCCTAATCAAACAAAAGAATCAAATATATTCTTTCTAGAATTCGTAAATAACTCAACTAATTAAGTACCAAATCTTATCAAGAAATATCAAATCTTCTATCTTATCTTCAAGTAATTTGTCTTAAAATGTCTCGATAAATTATGCCACCTGAATCTCAATCATTCCTCTTCTCTTCAAAAGGATTTATCCACAAATCCAAGTCTGCACTAGACTCAATGGACCATATTACGTTGCCCTTGGTTATCTTGTTTGGCGCATCATCATGTTCAAACTCTGGCAATTGTTTTTCTTCATGCATCTTCTCTTTTTGAATAATAGTTCTTGAAGAAACAAACTTATTTCCCTATCGACATTCTCTTCCACTGCCTTCACTGATTTCAAACCCTCATGCATATTCATTTGACTTTGTACACACATAGTTTTACAAGTAATAAAATTAAGTACAAACGGCATGGTAAGCCCTTCCTTAGTTGCAATGAGAATTTCCAATGGTGTATGAACTATTATATCTTCTTCCTTGGTCATTTGATTTTGGTTTTGTATACCAAAAACTGGACTAGTAATAATAGTAAGTGTAGTTGGAGCCTCAATTTCTTCTTTATTTTCAACAGAATTCTCCATAAGTGTATTATGTGTCATATCCTCATTAGTGGACTCTTGAACTAAAGCACTCATCAACTCAGATTTGATTGCCACCAATGTCTGCTCCATCAATGACTGAAGCTTTTCGAATGATAAATAACTATCTAGTTGGATATTCCATTTAGCTTGTCTATGGCTCATATCTTTGCTTTTAATCCTCCATCCTTTTAACTTATTCTCAATTTTGATGGCCATGTGAACCATGTCCTCCAAATTCTCATAATATTGCAGTTCCAATCTTTCTCGGATCCCCCAATTCAATCCTGCAAAAAATATTTCCATTGCTGCTCCCCGATCCTCAATGATATTTGCTCGAATCATGGCTTTTCCCATCTCTTTGTATTACCCTTCCACACTTTTAGATCCCTGCCACAAATTCTGTAACTTGTAACACAATTGTCGATCGTAATAATTAGGTATAAATGCTTCCTCATTACTACCTTTAAATCTTTCCACGTTTGGATTGACAGATCTTGGCACCTCCACTTTTTACACATCAATTGATCCCACCAAGTAAGTGCATAATCAATAAACCCATTGATTCAGTTTTTGACCAAGCGATGAAGCAACTTTGCGTGGTCATAGGCTGATATGGCTTGGATCAACCCGAAGAATATAATCCACTCTTTTTAAGTGGACCTATTCTCCAAACCCATCCAATAGAAAAGGAGATTGTTTTCTAAAGAAAAGGTTCGAGTTATCAATCTGGTAGTTAATATATTGCTCAACAACAATTCCATTCGAAAAGTAGAGTACCCTGAATAGTTTACCAATGTTATCATAGTTAAAAAATGGAAAAGTTTGGGTTTACATGGATTACATAGATCTGTATAGGTGCTACCCGAAGGATCTTTTCCACCTGCCACATATTGATCCTTTATTGAAAGCAACTGTTGTGCATGAAAAATACATGCCTTGTCTGGACAAATCAAATTCGGACGAACCCAATAGATAATTGCGTTAATAACCAATCCGTGTATTTATTGCTACAGGGTAATGCTTTTTTGGATAGAAGAATGCCAGGTCCACGTACTAGCAGTAGGTGAACCATATGTTTAAAATTTTAATTGAGAAATTCATGGAAGTGTATGTGGAAAGCACACGCTTGTAAAAAGCTCAAAATCGGCCTAACATCTTCTACATGTAAGAGCGACATTTGATATCATAAATTTGTTTCACATGAAGGAGATGTAGGGTTTGAGTCTACGATTAACAACACGAGTTGTTATTCAAATCGCAGGATCGTTCTTAGGGTATCAAAATAAAAACAATTAAATAAACCATGCGAAGCCTATGCATGCTCCTACAATATTAATTGTACAAGGATGGATTAGGGTTTGTACCTTTTTCACCGTTTGATCTACAGGACAGATCGGAGTATGATAACGGTGAAGAAACGTTCAGATCTGAAGCGGAATACGAACAAAACGATGGCTTTCTTCCCTTTGAAGAAATCGATGGCTCTCTCTTTGTTCCTACAGATCTGATCTTCTGATCTGTATCCCTTGCTCCTTGGAAATCTGGTGAGGATTATTCTACCAAGTTGATTCAGCCGGAGGATTTGATCAGAGAAAATCCCTCCTTCCTGAATGCCCTAGCCGCCGCCCTCTCTCTCTGTATACTGAGATAATATGTTTTCACATACACAATTCTGATCTAGGGCTTGGCTTTTATAGTGTTAGGGTTTAATGAAAAACCCTAACCCTAATGGGCTTGAGCAGTGTGTGGGCCAGACCAGGGATCAGATGCAAATAATAAAGTGGGCCCTCTTTTATTAATTAATTCTCACATGTCCAACCCAGAACATTAATTAATTAATAAAGTATTGTTTTAACCTTCACCACGGTAACAATACTGACTCGCCCCTTTATTACCACGTTATTAGGAACGGGTTGCACCAAACTAACTTGATCCACATATTTAAGGTTTCAGACATTCATTAATTAATTTGGTTTATATGACAATCAACCACAATTAATTAATATCTTATTTCCTGAATAATACCACTCAACCTTTATCTCTTATGCTTGAACAAAACATTCAGCCTGCAGGACTTAGCATAAAGAACCTTGTGAGCTCATCAGGGAATGTCACCATCCTGAAACGGATATGTTACGATACATCCAGACTAAGCAGACCCCACACAAACTGCCAACACCCAAAATACGAGTATAAGGGTACATGTAAGACCCGCCACTATGGTAAATCAAAGTGCGGTCAACCTGTGTGTGCCTCTTATCCTTCAGTAAGGTTTAAGATCAAAGAAAGTATATTGGGATCTGGCTCGTTCATATGTCAATGAGAACGGCGCATCCCACTGTTGATCCCATCAATACATAAGAATGTACCGACACATCAAGTAGCCAGGATAAGCCCACTTATGAACTGATGTGCCGCAGCTTAAACCGACAGTCTATCCAGGAACCGTCTCAGCTGTGATACTCTTTATGTCTCGCTAGGTCAAGCGAACCATATGATCCTCTTGTGATCTACAACACACCATATGGCCATCCCCTTCCACGAGATAAGAGGATATTATAGTTCGTCGTATGTTCACATTATCAGATAGCGAGATTTGTTTAATGTATCAACATAATGAAAGCCAGTATACAAATGCTTGATCAATTATGCTTTTCAGTATACATATCCCAACAATCTCCCACTTATACTCAAAGCATAATACCATTGCTCTTACAGAGTATCAAGTGTGTCTAAACAATCTAGCTATTACAAAAGGAACAGAAAAGACTAATCCTCAGATCTTCAGCCCAAGAGCACGAACGTGTTCCTCGTAGATCTTCTGAGGCAATCCTTTTGTAAAGGGATCAGCTAGATTTTCTTTCGTATCAATCTTCTGAATGAGCACATCACCTCTTGCCACAATCTCTCGTATGATGTGGTATTTCCTCTCAATGTGTTTTGACGCCTTGTGAGTTCTGGGTTCCTTCGAGTTTGCCACTGCACCAGCATTGTCACAATAAACTGTGATAGCTCTTGGCAAACTTGGAATAACATCCAGCTCAAGTAGGAAGTTCCGAAACCATACGGCTTCCTTTGATGCTTCTGAAGCTGCTACATATTCAGCTTCCATGGTGGAGTCTGCGATGCACTTCTGCTTCGCACTCCTCCAAGACACAGCACCTCCTCCCAAGGCAAACACATAACCAGAGGTTGATCGCTTCTCATCTTGATCCGCCTGGAAATCCGAGTCCGTATACCCAACAGGACACAAGTTCTCACTCTGATAAGTCAAACACAAATCACGTGTTCTCCTCAGATACTTGAGAATGTGTTTTACCGCAAACCAATGCGCCTGTCCAGGGTTGGACTGATATCTTGCTGCCATGCCCACAGCATAGCAGATATCAGGCCTCGTGCATAGCATGGCATACATGAGACTTCCCACTGCCGAAGCATATGGTATTTTGGACATCTCATCTTTCTCTTTATCCGTCACAGGACACTGTGAATTAGAGAGCCGAATTCCAGGATGATAAGGCAGAAGCCCTTTCTTGGAATTCTCCATGCTGAAACGAGCCAACACAGTATCGATGTAAGTACCCTGAGACAAGCTCAACATCCTTTTCTTGCGATTTCGCAGAACTTTGATCCCTAGGATGTAGCCAGCATTGCCCAGATCTTTCATCTGAAACTGCTCGGATAACCAACCTTTTATGCCTGATAACACCTCCACATTGTCTCCAAATAGGAGAATGTCATCCACATAAAGTGCAAGAAAGACCACGCTTCCACTGACACACAATCGGTACACGCAACTTTCGTTTTCGCATTGTGCAAATCCATAGGATTTGATCACATCATCGAAACGCTTGTTCCATGACCTTGAAGCTTGTTTAAGTCCGTACAAGGACTTCTTTAGCTTCCAGACAAGATGCTCCTGATCAGCCTGCACATATCCTTCTGGCTGTTCCATATAGATGTCACGACCTTCTTCAAGGTACCCGTTTAAGAACGCGGTTTTGACATCCATTTGCCAGATCTCAAGATCCATATGTGCCGCTATGGATAGAAGTATTCGAATGGATTTCAACATAGCAACTGGTGAGAAGGTTTCATCATAGTCAATGCCTTCTCTTTGACTATAACCTTTCTCCACCAGTCTGGCCTTAAATGCCGTTATGTTACCATTTGAATCTCTCTTTCTCTTGTATACCCACTTGCTGCCTATGGCTCGAAAGCCTTCTGGCAGCGAGGATTTCTGGTATACATCCATAGCTGTGATAGATTCTATTTCAGAATCCATGGCCTTACGCCATTGATCAGCATCCTTGTCATTCATGGCTTCGTCGTAAGTCCATGGGTCGGTATCATTTAGTCCGTCCTCAGGTATCAAGTCCGACGACTCTCCTACGAACATATACCGTTCTGGTTGTCTAGACAACCTCCCACTACGACGAGGCCCCTTTAATGTGTCTGTGTTTGGTGCATTCACTTGTGATTCACCATCTTGCACAGGCGGTCGTGCACCTGAGTCCATACCTGACACAGGCATGCTCAGAGTGCCACGGGGTTCTCCTGATGGACTTGGATTGTTCTCTTCAATTTCTTGAAGTACAATCTCGCTCTTGGTCTTGTGGTTTCTTACGAATTCATCTTCCAGATATTTTGCGTTGGTACTCACAACGACCTTTTGGTCATCTGGATCATAAAAGAAACCACCCTTTGTCTGCCTGGGATAGCCCACAAACAGCATTAACTTAGACCTTCCTTCTAACTTGTCAGCTTCCTTATTCAGCACATATGCTGGACAACCCCACACTCTTAACTTGGACAAAGCAGGCTTGTGTCCATACCAGAGTTCAATTGGAGTTTTAGGAACTGACTTAGATGGAACTATGTTAATTATGTACGCTGCTGTTTCTAGCGCATATCCCCAAAAGGAAATGGGTAAGCTGGCATAGCTCATCATAGATCTAACCATTTCTAACAGAGTTCTATTCCTTCTTTCCGCCACACCATTCTGTTGAGGGGTACCAGGTGCGGTCCACTGGGAACTAATCCCTTGATCTGCCAGATACTGGAGAAACTCACTGCTGAGATACTCCCCACCACGATCAGATCGCAGTCTCTTTATGGTCTTGTTTAACTTGTTCTCTACCTCAGCCTTGTATTCCTTGAATTTACCAAGGCATTCAGACTTATAGTGAAGCAAGTAAACGCGTCCATATCTAGAGTAGTCATCTATAAAGGTGACAAAGTATCTGTGCCCACCACGGGCTTGCGTAGACATGGGTCCACACAGATCAGAGTGGATGAGGTCCAACAAATCATTTGCTCGAGATTCACTTGCCTTAAAAGGCCTGGTCGTCATCTTCCCCTCAATGCAAGATTCACAAACTCTATGTGGAACTACCTGGATTGGATCCAAAATTCCACATTCAACGAGTTTCTTGATTCTCTTAAGATTGATGTGACCGAGTCTCAAGTGCCAAAGATATGTTATATCCTCACTTGAAGAAAACTTCCTTTTCTGTTGATTAGATAAATTATATGCCTCTTTCACTGTTTGTTTGTCTGAACATGTAATAACATAAAGAGAATCTTTCAGTAACCCATGACAGATAACAACGTTATTTCTTATGATAGAAACATCTCTACCAAAAATAACAGAAAATCCATCAACAAAGAGTTTGGAAACTGAAATTAAATTGCGCCGAAAACTTGGCACATATAAAACATCTCTTAATGTCAAAACACTATTCTCAAAACATAAAGTAACATCTCCAACAGCTGCTGCCGAAACTCTAGCAGCATTCCCCATGGAAATGGTAATCTCGCCATCTTCAAGCCTCCTAGTCAACTCAAACCCCTGCAAGGAGTAACAAACATGGTCAGTAGCTCCAGTATCCACTATCCACGAATGAATAGAAACCGTAGCTAAACATGTTTCAATGACTAGCGCAGAAGATAACGTACCTCGTCCCTTGGTGACAGACACCGGACAAGTTACTTCATAGTGACCCTTCCTCTTGCATGCAGAACAGATCCTTCTCTTGTAAACCTTGCCTCCAAATCTTTCCTTGCTTACTTCACTTACTGACGTCTCTATGCTCACATCTTCTTCACTAGGAAGTGGGAAATGATGCTCAAGCACAACAGTCGCCATACAATCATTGATCGTCTTGGCAGATTCCAAGAAAACGATCAAATCCTCCAAAGTGAAGATCACATCTTCAACTAAGGAAGTGAAGTCATTGAAAGATTCCGGAAGAGAGCCATAAACGACATCGAGGAAAAGTCGATCAGTCATACAACCACCATCCAAGACGTAAAAACCCTTGAGATAGTCCATGTACAACACATGCTCTCTTACATTTCCACCCGGTGCTAGCTTGCAGTTCACAAGTCTCCTTATGAACTCAGCTCTTGCAAATCGTCCCACTCTGCCAAAAGTCCTGATGAGATCTCTCCAAACATCAACTGCATCAGTACTATACTGATACTTCAGTTGGAGCTCCTCACTCATGGATGTCATGAACATAGATAACAGATGATCATTGTTCACCACCCATCTCTCATAGGCACTCCTAGAGTAGCCTGAGGACTGGTCTAGTGGTACCGCCGGGCGAGGCGTAAGTAACACAAATAGGGTCTGCGTAGAGACCATGCACTGCTCCATGAGCCATTTCCATTCAAGGAAATTAGAACCCATCAAGGGATTTTGCTCCAAGATACGAAGAATAACAATAGACATATCTGAAAATGAATAACAAAATAAATTAAGAACATACAACAGAACAATTGAAACAAATTTGCATAGTAACCTTTAGATAAAACAATACAATTTGTTTCCTCCAATTGCCCAAGCTAATTCATCGCAAGCTACCCGAGTAGTCATTTACGATAAACGCTCAACCAGATCAAAAGATCCTTTAATTTCTTAACATGCCAGGTATCTTAGGCAAAAGAAATTAATATTGGAGTCAACTTAGACCATGTTCACCTATCCGGAGCAGGGACATCTCAAAAGAGTTATACTCCAGGCAACATCTAAGCCAAGGTAACCACAAGCCTAACTCTAGATGTTCAGAGCGATTTAGCATACGTACTGGACCCATACCGCATGCCCTCAACATCCTTTGTTATCCCACTTAAATTAATCTTAGAGACCAGTGGAAGTTGTCTCAATGCAAGCTACCCGAGTAGTCATTTGCTTAGAGGCTCCCACTTCTCATATTAAAATAAGTGTTTTATTTGGAAACCTCATCGCATTGGATCTTGATGAGGAAACTCT
>JAPKLW010000236.1:695764-729042 GCA_026898455.1 Plectranthus barbatus | reverse complement strand
ACACGTAAGCTACTGGGAAAGGAAACCTTTAGACAGATTTCCCAACAGTTGTGATAGAGATGTTACTTTTCATACCCATCAACCAAATAGGGGGAACACCTATTTGAGGCCAGACTCAAATCATTTTCTAAATCAAAGGACTATGACGGTTCAACACCTTAAAAGAGTTTCTAAAAACTCCTTCCAGAACAGTCAGTTCAGGAAGAGTTCACCAGTTACACACCTAAAAGGCATGCATCCACACAGCACACACTCTTTTAGAAATAAGGTTAATCATAACCAGAAAGGTAATTTAGTTTCATAAACTGTGAAAGTAAGATAAGTGTGGATACCAAAAGACTGGATTCACAAGACTAACCCTGTAGGACCCGAAAGGATACGGGGACCTAAATAATTTCTTCTGTGTTGCAGAGTAGGAATCCGCTGGAAAAGACAAGAACTTGGATATTAGATAGCGGATGCTCGGCCCACATGTCAGGAGAAAGAGGATTAATCAAAGACCTGGAGATATATGAAGGAGTAATTGTCAGCTTCGGAAACAAGGCCACGGGTCAAGTGATTGGGATAGGTCACGTGGAGTACAATGGGATAATTATTCAGAACATATCCTTGGTCACGAATTTGAAGCACAATCTCCTCAGCATAAGTCAACTGAGCGAAAGTGGCTACATTGTTAGATTTGAAAAATCAGAATGTCAAATAATAAACAAGGAGTCGCGCAAGATCATAATCAGAGGAATCAGAAGAGGAGGCCTCTACAATGTAGAATGGACCAGTGGAATAAAGGGTACATGCCTCATAGCAATCAACTCCTTAGAAGCTATAAACTGGCTATGGCACAAGAGACTTAGTCATTTAAACTTCAATACAATCCGACATTTGGCAAAGCATAAATTAGTTGAAGGACTGCCAGATAAGAAGTTTCATAAAGAAGGAGTTAGCAAAGCATGTAAGTTTGGGAAACAGACGAAAGCCTCCTTCAAGATCAGGCCAGTAACAGCTAGCACAGAAATGATACTAGAGCTGCTTCATATGGATTTGTTTGGCCCAGTCTGTTGGGTTTTATATACTGAAAGCATTTATTATAATCAGTATACGATTGACTTTTTTCCGATCTTTTAAACAAACTTACATACACGTAACAATGGTATCCTCGTGTCTCACCGATAGGGACGATCATACAGCGTGTTGTAGATTGCAGAAGACAGTATGATCACTTGACCTAGTAAGACATAAATATTATCATAGTCGAGACAACGTTGAGGATACGTCTGTCTGGATGGCTGTAGCATAGTCGGAAGAAGTAATTTGTCTTGGTTACTTGATATGCTGGTACGCAAGGGTGGCGTATTGATAGGACTACATTGAGATGTATTTTTCTGTCTGACATCAGCGAATACAAGATCTCGTTCTTGATTGAATCCAAACCCTAATGAAGGTTCAGGGGTATGCACGGGTTGACTGTTGCTTTGATTTGCCATGGTGGAGAGCCTAAGTAACGTGCTCGTATATCCGCATTTTGGGTAGCAGCAGTTTGTGTAGTACAGCCTGAGACTCAACTTAGGTAACCATATCCGAGTAATAGGATGGGACATTCCCTGAGGAGCTCAATAATGTTCAGCATGCCAAAGTCCTGCAGACTGATTAAGTTCAGGCACGAGTGATAAGGTTTGAGTGGTACTGCTCAAGAAAATACGATATTGATTAATTGTAGGTAGAGCTTGTCAGAAGCTCCGATTAATTAATGAATGTCCGGTAACCTTAAAAAGGGGTAGGTCAGTATTAATTCAGTGGTGAAAAAGAATTAATATTAATTAATTAATTGTGTCCTGGGTTGTGGACATGGGAATTAATTAATTCATAGGCCCACTTTATTATTTGCATTAGGTCCTAGGTCTGGCCCAATCAAACATGCTGAATGGAGCCCAGTAGCCCATTAGGGTTAAAACCCTAGGTCTATAAATAGACATCTCTCTCTCTGAAACCCTAGCCACCTTATCATAATTCAAATCAGTTTGAAACCCTAAGTTAGAGAGAGAGAGAGAGAGGCGACGACACCTGTGTGTAGAGGGAGGAGATTTTTCGACTCTGGCCTACACATCACAGATCTGTGGAATCCTCAATAGTAGCACATCTTAACAACATTGGGATACAGATTTGAAGATCTAATCTGGAGAACAAGAATTCTTTTCTGTTTTTCTTTATTTCCATTAAATCTAGAAATTAGATCTATTGCTAATTTTTGTTTCCGCAGATTTAATCGTATTGCGTGGTTGAATTAAAGTTGGATATTCAAATGCGAAAGATCGGATTACCAGATTTATGGCTCTATTGAATGCGATTTATTCATTGTGCATGAATGAATTTTATTTTGTCGTGGATAGTTTTTGTTCCTCCTGAAAACCCGTTAGATTTAATCAGCGGTGTTTATCCGTGTTTGGATTAAATTTGTTTTGTAAAATCACGAGCAAATCCGTGATTAGATTTGAAAGGAAAAAATTGTAATAGTTTAGCCTTTGTGATTTTTTATTTTCAAATCTGTAAACGGGATGGGACGACGAACAAGACGAAGACCGGCGGGACGAGGGTGACGCGCACGGCACGGCAGGCAGCCGCAGCTGAACGGCGGTGGCGGCGGGCTGCGCACGCGTGCAGCCGCGGGCAGGGCAGCGGCACGACTTGGTCGTGGCAGCGGGCGGCGCACGCGCGAAAATGCGCCGTGCGCGCTGGCTGCTGGCGGCGACGGCGGTGGCTGTCGTCGGCAGCTACTGTCCCTGCTGCGGTGGTTCGTGTTTTGGCGTTTGGCCCAATTCGATGTAAATCCCTAGGGTTTGCAGTTGAGTTGTGGGGCCAATTTTCAAATCACAAAACCCTAGATGCCAAAAGATTTGGTGGTTGAAGATCTGAAGGCCCTGAAGATTTGAAAAAGATTTGGAGCTATCCAATAGATTTGTTTTTCAAATTTTAAATAGATAGGATTTATTTCCTTTTATTTTGTGGGGCACGAGGAATTTTTGTTTGTCTTAATTGTCCTCGTATGATATGTGATTAATTAATTGCGCAATAAGCATGAGTAGATAATAGGAAAAACATGATTTACTGCTTTTATTATTTACAGTTTTACAAGCTTGCTTTTGTGATTAATTTCTTGTTGGATTATATTTTGGGAATTTTTGGGCTTGTTTAATAACATGCAAAAATTTGGAAAATATAATGACAAAGAAATTATCTGTGTGCGCATTTAAGAAACCTTTTGAATAAAAAATACTAAGCGGATTTTTTTTAAATCAACAGACCTCCATAAAGCGGTCCTAGGTTGTAAGTGCATCTCTCACTTTAGTAAATGTCTACGAGTGTAGCTTGCTGATTCTCGGAGGTGCATGGGTACAATTATTGGGATTTCTAGACAAACAATTTAAATCATGTGAATAGTGGGAGGGTTTTGTGTAAACGTCTACGAGTGTAGCTTGCGTAGATCTCTTTCATAAGTATTCTAGGATTGATTTAAATTTTAGATAACAAAGGCTTTAAGGGTTGTGCGATATGGTTGCCATGCTAAACTGCCTCTTTTGGCTGGAGTTAGAGTTGTGGTTAATCGCTTAGAAGCATCTGAGGATATAATCGAGTTGTTGCTTCCCTGTTCTCGAAAGATGGCTTGGTCTAAGTTTTATCCCTAATTATTAATTTCTAGTGTCTAAAGGTTCCTGACACCGTATGAAATTAAAGAATCGGGGCTTAAAATCCGCAGTTCTGGTTGAGGGTGACATCGTAAACGTCTACGAGTGTAGCTTGCGGTAGGAACTCTTGGGCTATTAGTAGAAAACATTTGTACTTGATTTATCAAGTGGTTTTCAATGCATTTGTTTTCGAAGTTCTGCATATATGTTCTTATTTAAGATTCTTTATTGTTTCAGATATTTCTATATCTACTGTTGATCATATTCTTGCTCTCAATCCTTTAACTGGTCTGAACTTCCCTGGATGGAGTTTTTTGCATCAAACACTTCCTTTATGTGAAAAATCAAGCACATGTTCTTTTCATGGATCCACTTGTGCCTGGCTATGATGAGGTTTGTGAACTTGAGCTTGAGTTTTATGAAAGATGGGAGGATGATGATGATTTTGCCTTTTGGCTTATCACGGGTGCCCTATCTAGAGAATTAAAGTACAAGTATGAGAACCTTGAAAGGGCTGGAGAGCTCAGGAAAGAACTCTCGAGAACTTATGGCAGTGTGGAGCGGACTATTAACTATAGACTTGTGCACGATCTTGTGTGCAAGAAAATAGTTGAGGATAGTTCGATGACAGCGCACATGATGTCTATGATTGAGCTCATGAGACAGTTCACTGTGCGGGGTGGTAATATCAACGCGCAAGGCGAGGTTGATATCATCCTGAATTCTCTTCTGAAATCCTTTTATGACTTTAAGGTAGTTTTTGCTGCAAGGGGAGAGTATGCTCTGCATGAGCTATTTGAGGGACCTTGTTGTGGAGCAATCTTCCATGCGAGCACAGAAACTTGTTCAGACTGTTTCCAGTACTAGTTTGACAACCTCTAAGGTTGGAGATGATGGTGCTTAAAGCAAGTTCAGGAAAGCAGGCAGTGAAAGCAAGTCAAGAAAGATGAAGAGAGTCAAGGTCACTCCAAAGAAAGAAAGATGTGCTGGGTGCGAAAAGGTGACTTGTCCAAATGCTAAGGGACAAGGTACGTCATTTGCATTTGTAACGGAAACATGTTTAGCACCGATTTATACTCATTCGTGGATAGTGGATACTAGAGCTACTGATCATGTTTGTTATATTTTGCAGGGGTTCACACCGAGGAAGGTGCTGAAGAATGACAAGGTTACTATCTCGATGGGGAATGCTGCACAAGTGAGTGCAGCTGCAATTGGAGATTTTGCCTTGTACTTTGATGATTCTGTTTTGACTTTGAGAGATGTTTTATATGTGTCAGATTTTCGGCGGAACCTTATTTCAATTTCCAAAATTTATGTTGATGGATATTCAGTTATTTTTTATAGTGGTGTTTCTATCATTGGTAATAACGGTGTTATCTGTCGTGGGATGCTGAATAACTCTCTCTATGTTATAAACTGTAATCATAAGTCTTCCGCAAGTATTGCATGTAACTCATCCGAAATTGATAATCCTAGAAAGAGAAGACTTACTTCTTCTGATGAGGATCTTACATATCTCTGGCACTTGAGACTCAGTCACATTAGCTTGAAGCGGATTCAGCGACTAGTAGATGACGGTACATTGGACTTAGTCTGGCCTGTACCCTATCAAGTTTGTGAATCCTGCATCGAGGGCAAGATGTCTTCTAGGCCTTTCAAGGCTAGTCAATCTCGAGCAGAGGAAGTGTTGGAATGGATCCATTCTGACTTATGTGGGCCCATGTCCACACAGGCTCGTGGAGGTTATGAGTACTTCGTCATTTTCATCGACGACTACTCAAGGTACGAATATGTTTACCTACTTCGCTACAAGTCTGAATGCTTTGAGAAATTCAAAGAGTTCACGGTTGAGGTAGAAAAGAAGGTCGGGAAAACTATCAAGTCACTGCAATCTGACCGCGGTGGCGAATACCTCGATAACGAGTTCCTACAATATTTGTCAGATCATGGGATTACATCCCAGTGGACTGCACCGAGTACTCCCCAGCAAAACGGTGTAGCTGAATGAAGAAATAGAACTCTTTTAGAGATGGTAAGATCAATGATGAGCTATGCAAGCTTACTCATTTTGTTTTGCGGATACACATTGGAAACAGCAGCTTGTGTATTGAATGTGGTGCCTTCTAAATCGGTTCCTAAGACACCTGCTGAGCTCTTCCTTGGTCACAAACCTAGTTTGTCCAAGTTCAAAGTATGGGGTTGTCCAACACACGTGCTGACAAAAGAACCTGATAAATTAGAAAGCAGGTCCAAAGTAATGTTGTTTATAGGGTATCACAGGCAAACGAAAGGTGGTTACTTTTACTGTCCTGAGAGTCAGAGAATCGTTGTTAGCACCAACGCTAGATTCTTGGAGGACGAGTATGTGAGAAACCACAAGTCAAGGAGTGATATCGTTTCTTCAAGAAATTGAAAACGAGAATGCGAATCCAAGGGAAGGGGAACGTGCGAATGTGGGTGCACCTGTGAGAGGTTCAGCACCACACAACACCGATGCCTCGTCGTAGTGGGACAATTATTTTCCAGCTGAAAAGGTATATGTTCGTGGGTGAGTCTTCGGACTTGAGCCCGAAAGACAGACATGAGGAATTTGACCCACTGACCTACGAAGAGGCAGTGCAAGACAAGGATGTTGAAAAATGGGGTATCACCATGGATTTTGAGATTGAATCCATAATTGCTATGGTTGCATACCAAAAAGCTGAGCTGCCGGATGGCTTTCGAGCCATAGGGTGCAAGTGGGTATACAAAAGAAAGAAAGGGGCGGATGGAGAAATCACGGCTTCTAAAGCCAGGCTGGTGGCAAAGGGTTAAAGTCAGAAAAAGGGCATAGACTATGACGAAACCTTTTCACCCGTAGCCATGCTTAAATCTATCCGGATACTCCTTGCCATAGCTGCGCATATGGACCTTGAGATTTGGCAGATGAACATCAAAACTGCTTTTCTAAACGGTTACTTTGAAGAAGGTAGGGACATCTATATGCGGCAACCCGGGGGTTATATACGCAAGGGCGAAGAACATATTGTCGGAAGCTTAAGAAGTCCTTGTACAGACTTAAGCAAGCTTCGAGGTCGTGGAACTTACGTTTCAACGATGTGATTAAATCCTATGGATTTTCACAGTTGGAGAACGAAAGTTGTGTGTACCGACTTTGTGTCAGTGGGAGCCGAGTTTTCCTTGCACTATATGTGGACGACATACTCCTATTTTGAAACAGATATGTGTTTACCTTGGGAGGTGGGGCTGTATCTTGGAGGAGCGCTAAGCAAAAATGCATTGCTGACTCCACCATGGAGGTTGAATAAGTCGCCACCTCCGAAGCTTCGAAAGTAGGGGTATGGCTCCGGAACTACCTTCTAGATTTGGATGTGATTCCGAGCTTGCCGAAGAGCATCACAATCTATTGTGATAACTCTGGTGCAGTGGCAAACTCGAAGGAACCACGGACTCGAGGGGCGATGTGCTGATCAAGAAGATTGACACTAGAGACAACCTAGCTGATCCATTTACAAAGAGCTTGCTGGAGAAGGTTTATGAAAGACATATTCGTGAGCTGAGTCTGAGGTGGATGCTGACCACTGACAGTGGTTAACGTGATAGCCAGGATAGATAGACGCATTGTATACTCTGTAATAGCTATTGTAATGCTTTGAGTATAAGTAGGAGATTGTTGGGTTTTGTATAGTGAAAGCATTTATTATAATGAGTATACGATTGACTTTTTTCCTATCTCTTAAACAAACTTACATACACGTAACAATGGTGTTGGGAATTATTCTGGAATTATTCCTAGATTTATATTGTAAATGTCCCTTTAGGATCAAATTGTAAAGGTTTTGTTGAATCAAAGCCTTAGTTAGTTTTGTCGATCATTGATGAAGTCTAGATAGTCTAGAAACTCCGTGTAAACTCCTGTTTAGGTAATATTTCGAGTTGTAATGGATTAGAAGTGCTTGCGGAAGATTGTTGAGGATTCAGCAATTGAAATAAAGACTTCGGAATTTCTGGATGCTAGGAACGTTCTCAGCAGTCAAGCCGATTGCTAGAGAAGTCAGCAGACAGAAATGACTGCTAAGTAGGTAGCGGTCAAGTGCTGAGAAGAAAAGACTGCTAGGAGTACTTACTCAGCAGTCGGAAGAAAAGAGATAGCAGAATACTAAAGGAGTTAACATTCACTATTCACTAAGAAGATTGCTAGAAGAAATAACAATAAGGAATCAAGACCAAGTGCTGAACACGCAATTGCTGAGGAGTCAGCATTTGAATACAAGCAGACTGCTAGAAGAGTTCAGCAGTCAAAGGTCGAAATACTTAGCAGAGTGCTCCGAGCATTCTCCGAGAGAATGATAAGTAAAGAGACATTCAGCAAACACTTGCTAATACTACCGTTCTGACAAAAGGTACAACCAAGGACGAATAGTCTTCCCGAAGTAGGTAAAAAGGCACTGTACACGCCAGAAAGGACGAAAAAGCAAGTAGCTCTTTTGGACAAAGGAGACGTTGTTTCTAACGAGTCTAGAGATTCTAAGTTTGAATCTTCAGATATAAAAGAGAAGTCCAAACAAGAGAGTACAACCTCTTGACCCCTTGAATCCTACGACTACGACTAACAACTGCTCATACGAGAGAAAACTTTACAAGCGAACAAAAAGTGAGAAAGTAGTCGGTTGAGAGCACATTAAAAAGAAGGAGAATCTTAAGCTCTCAAGAACAAGTGTCAACCATTGAATATCTGACACTGCATTCAAGAGGATTCCTTGACTCTATTCAAGGAACAATCATTAGGATAACTTCCATCATAGGAAGCATCCAGCAGTCACATCTCTAAAAAGAGATTGACTACAACAGGCTGTTGCCAAAACCCCCAGGAGAGTTCGGAAGGAACTATAAAGCTTCCATTGTAGCAAGGTTAAGCTTTACAAAGGTGCGCTTGACTTAGCCGCAGCTGCTGACTGAAAGATCCAAGTAATGGAGGATAGCTTTGTACTGGCTGGCTCGAAAGCTCACCATCTGCTACAAGAGATAGGTGAATCCTTGTACTTGAACATATCTTTTTAGTGAATTCTCAGTGTTCGACTGAGGAGTGGACGTAGATCTTTAAGGATAGAACAACTATAAACCTTGTGTTATAGTACTATTTTATTGTTTTTGTTTGTTGATTTAAAACCTAGCAACCTCAAGTTGCTAGAGTATATCTGAAACAATGTAACACCTACCTTGTGCTTAAACATTTGAAAAGAAACTAAGTGCAAGATATCTTTTATCATTCCGCTGCATTTGCTAAGTAGCTTTTGGCTGCTTATCACGACTGCGACGAACCAGGATGCGACATGTCAAAAGCACTCGAGCATTTTGGGGCGTGGGATGCCATACAAATCGTCTCAGATTTTTTGAATCGTTAATTGAATTCGAAGCGGTCTAACCCCACCGTCGGATTCATTACTCAGAAGGTATATTAATCGCACTTCGTCAAATTTGCAAACCTTCTGATTTTTGAATCTCTGAATCCCTAGATTTCTAAGCACTCTTAAGCATCCAAACTCTCTCAAAATTCTCCCAAGTCTCTCTCAAATATGACTACCTATCCTGAATTCCCTGCTCAATCCCATACATGCATTAATGAATCTATTATGAACAATAGAGCCATAAATCAGAAACCTCGCTCTGATACCAATTGTAGGGATTTATCCGTGAACCGAATCACGAAATCCAAATAGGCCGGATCGATTTATGAATTATTGTTTACAATACCAATTCACAAACCCTAGCATGCTCCTATTAATTTAATGCGTGGATAATAGAGTTTACCTGAACTCCGTAGATTCTGTACAAATCTTTCGCGTTTGAATTCCAAAACTTGAATCAACCACGCAATATTAATTAAATCTGCGGAAACAGAAATTAGATAGATTCTAACTTCATGATTTAATTTAACAAAATAGAAAAAAAGATAATATGTTCTCGAGATTAGATCTTCAGGGCTGTGTCCCAATGCAGTTCAGATCTGCTACTGGTGAGGATTCCACAGATATGTATCAGTAAGCCAGAGTCGAAAATTCCTTCTCCTCCCTCTACTGCTTGCGCCGCCCAGCTCTCTCTCTCCCTAGGGTTTTGACTGATTTGAATTATGATCAAGGTGGCTAGGGTTTCAGCGAGAGAGGGGTCTATTTTTAGACCTAAAGTTTTATCCCTAATAGGCTACTGGGCTCAATTCAGCATATATTACTTATGCCAGACCTGGGACCTAATGCAAATAATAAAGTGGGCCTATAGATTAATTCATTCCCATGTCCACAACCCAGGGCACAATTAATTAATTAATATTAATTCTTTTTCACCATAGAATTAATACTGACCTACCTCTTTATTACCACGTTATGAGAACGGGCTGCATTAATTGAGAATCCCCATATTTAAGGTTACCGGACATTCATTAATTAATCGGAGCTTCTGACAAGCTCTATCTAAAATTAATTAATATCTTATTATTCCTGAGTAGTACCACTCAATCCTTATCACTCGTGCCTGAACTTAATCAGCCTGCAAGACTTTGGCACGATGAATGTCATTGAGCTCCTCAGGGAATGTCCCCATCCTATTACTCGGATATGGTTACCTAAACCCAGTCTCATGCAGTACTACACGAACTTAATCACATGGCGTACGAGGATAATTAAGGAAAACAAAAGTTCCTCATAGCCCCACAAAACAGGAAAATAAAATCCTATCTATTAAAATTTGAAATTTGAATTTATTTGGATAGTGAGACATAAATATTATTACAGCCGAGACAGCGTTGAGGGTACGTCTGTCCGGATGGCTGCAGCATAGTCGGAAGAAGTAATCTGTCTTGGTTACTTGATATGCTAGTACGTAAGGGTGGGCGGCTACAGTAGATTCGGT
Organism: Plectranthus barbatus; assembly: GCA_026898455.1. Taxonomy (NCBI): domain Eukaryota; kingdom Viridiplantae; phylum Streptophyta; class Magnoliopsida; order Lamiales; family Lamiaceae; genus Plectranthus; species Plectranthus barbatus. The sequence goes on along the minus strand of JAPKLW010000236.1, from coordinate 718,456 downwards.
AGCGTATCCTCACCAGATTTCCGGATTGAGCAAGGGAACAAATCAGAAGATCAGATTTGTTGGAACAAGTTTCTGTCATCGATCTAGATCTGTAGATCAGTCGCTGGAGTTAAGGTATTCCGTAGATCCATCCCTTTGCAATTAATTTTGTAGGAGCATGCTTAGGTTTGCCTGATTTATTTAATTTATATTTATTTTCGATATCATAAAAATGATCTTTGGCAAATTAAAGTGGCAATTCGTGTTGTCTATAGTATACTCGATTCCTACAATTGGTATTAGAGTCAGGTTCTAGTTCTTAGTCTCTATCGTTGATAAATTGTGATTAAATAAATATATATGTTCATGGATGGATTTAAAATTGTCGTGGATGTTTTTTTTCTAGTGGCCCCTCTCTGTTTTGGTTTTGTTTTAAATTGCGAGAAAATCCACGATTAGATTGATAGAAAAATCTGTAATAGATCTAGATCTGTTTTGTATTTTTTATTCAATCTGTAAAATATCCAAAAACCAAGTTGAAGATGGAGAATAAGAATTTCCAGCAGCAGTACTATCACCAGCCACCGGCGACCGACGACGGCGGTAGGCGGCGGCGCAGGCGGCGAAGGCGGCGGTGCGCAAGAAATCCTTAGGGTTTGGCTTGCGCGCGGCTGGGCTGCTTCCCACCGCGCGCGCGCTTCCTCCGACCACTAGGGCTCGTCTCGTCATGCTCAGGGTGGTGTGCTTCCCAGGCGAGCGTCGGCTGAGAGGGGCAGCCGGTTTAGTGTTGGCTGCAGCGGGCGGACAAATAGGGTTCGCGGCGGAACCCTATTCACGAGGGTGGCGGCGGTGCGCAACCGATCTGTGCTGCGTGTGGCTGGGCCGCGCCCTCGCCGGCTCTACGACCCAGCTCTCCTCTCGCTCTCTCAGTCGCCTCTCATGGTGACGACGGTGGTGGCGTCGGACGGCAGAGCCGCGCGCAGGAGGCGCGTGGCGGTTCGCAGCAGCAGCGAGTAGCAACTCGCTCTTCTCTCTCGCGACTGCAGTAGGATTAGGCATCGCCGGCGACTCTCCTCATGACCGGTGACGTCGCGAGAGGATGGTGACTGGCGTGGGTGGTACGACTGCGGTGGTTAGAGGCGGCAGCGGCGGCGGCTGTATGGGTGGCTGGCGGCTAGGGTTTCAATCAAACCCTAGGGTTTGTGCAGCTGGGCTTGTTTTCGGGCTCCCCAGCCCAGAGGCGGCCCGGTTGAGCTGTTAAACCTAGTTCCGGCCCACTATGCAGCCCGTTTTGCAGTTTTTCAGTGGGAGCCCAATTCTGAAGATCTGTATTATTAAATCTTTGTAATAGATAGATTTAATTTTATTTCCCATGTAATTGCATCAAGGGGCCACGAGAAATTTTAGTTGTTTATTTAATTATTTTCTCGTATGATGTCATTTATTATGTGCGCACTAGTAAATAATAGTAAAGCATGCTACTGCTTCTATTATTTATTTTTAAAGCATGTTGTATATAATAGGGAAGCATGTTACTGCTTTATTATTTACTGTTCAAAGCATGCTTTATGTGATTTATTTTATGTATTAAATTATGTTTATAAATTCCGGAATCATGTTGGGAAATATGATGGAATTTTAGATGTGACGTAATTTATGGATCATAAAATAATTTGTGCGCAAGAACTGACGTTGCATGGAGGAGGTATTGACGGGGAAGCCCAGGTCGATATCATACTCAACTCACTTCCGAAGTCTTTTGAGAACTTTAGGCTGAATGTTGTCATGAGTAAAAAGGAGTACACTCTCAATGAGTTACTTAGTGACCTCATGGCGGCTGAATCAGTCATGCAACCTGAAAAGGCAGTCTTGGTTTCTTCCAGTAGTCGCCCCGCTTCATCAAAAGGTGCTAAAGGGGTGATTGGAAAGAAATTCAAGAAGACAGCCTTTGGAAGCAAAAGTTCTGGGAAAAAGAAGACTGTGACACCGGCAAAGAAGGGCAAGTGTTTCCGTTGTGGCAAAACTGGTCACTGAAAGAAGGATTGTCTGACCAAGAGGGTTGGACAAGGTACGTCATTAGCATTTGTAACGGAAACATGTTTAGCATCTGTTTCTACCCATTCGTGGGTAGTGGATACTGGAGCTACTGATCATGTTTGTTACACTTTGCAGTGATTCAGGCCGACAAGGCAGCTGACGAGGTGACGAACTCCATGGGTAATGCTGCTCGTGTGTCTGCAGTAGCAGTTGGAGATGTTACATTATACTTTCAAGACAATGTTTTGATTTTAAAAGATGTTTTGTATGTGCCGGATTTTCGGCGGAACCTTATTTCTGTTTCCTGCTTAATAAATGATGGATTTTCAGTTATTTTTCATAGTCATGTTACTATCAATGGCAATAACGGTGTTATCTGTCGTGGGATACAGAAAGACTCTCTTTATATCATAACTTGTTTGCATAAATCTTCCGTGAATGCTGCATATAACTCATTTAATCATAAGAAAAGAAAGTTTTCATCTTCTAATGAGGATCTTACATATCTATGGCATCTGAGACTAGGTCACATCAATCTAAAGAGGATCAATAGACTCGTGGAAGATGGAACGTTGGATTCAATCCAGGTAGTTCCACATCGAGTTTGTGAATCCTGTATAGAGGGAAAGATGACGACCAGGCCTTTCAAGGCAAGTTAGTCTCGAGCAAGTGATGTGTTGGAACTGATCCAGTCTTATTTATGTGGACCGATGTCTACGCAAGCTCGTGGAGGATTTAAGTATTTCGTCACTTTGATTGATGATTACTCGAGATACGGGTATGTTTACTTACTTCACTATAAGTCTGAATGCTTTGAGAAATTCAAGGAATTCAAGGCGGAAGTAGAGAAGAAGTTAAACAAGACCATTAAGTCATTACGATCTGATCGTGGTGATGAGTATCTCAGTGACGAGTTCTTGTAGTTTTTATCAAAGCATAGGATTACATCCCAATGGGCCGCACCGGGCACTCCTCAGCAGAATGGTGTGGCGGAAAGAATAAAAAAAAACTCTTCTTGAAATGGTTAGATATATGATGAGTTATGCGAACTTGCCTGTTTCATTTTGGGGCCACGCGTTACTAACAGCGGCGTACCTGCTGAACCTGGTACCTTCTAAGTCAGTTCCTAAAACACCCTCAGAACTCTGGCATGGGCAAAAGCCCAGTGTGTCAAAGATAAGAGTGTGGGGTTGTCCGGCATATGTTTTGTCGAAGGAACCTGATAAGTTAGAAGGTATTTCCAAGCTAATGTTGTTTGTGTGATACCCCAGACAAATGAAAGGTGGTTATTTCTACTGTCCTGAGGATCAGAAGATCGTTGTTATCACCAACGCAAGATTCTTGGAGGACGAGTTTGTGAAAAACCACAAATCCAAAACTGATATCATTCTCCAAGAATTTGGAGACGATGATGCGCTTCCATTGGGAAAACCCCGTGGCAAATTGTGTGTACCTCTCGAAGGTATGGAACTAATTGCACGGTCGCTAGTGCGAGGATTTGGTCCACAAGTAACTGCACCAACTGCTGACGCAGTACCAGTGCTCCGTTGTAGTGGGAGGGTACCTCACCAACCCGAGCGGTATATGTTCGTGGAAGAGTCTTCGGACTTGATCCCGGAAGACAGACTAGATGTACCGACCCATGGACATACGACGAAGCAGTAAATGACAAAGATGCGGAAAAATGGCATAAAGCCATGGATTCAGAAATTGAATCAATTACCTCTATGGATGTATACCAGAAGTCTGCGCTACCAGATGGCTTTCGGGCCATAGGTTGCAAGTGGGTATACAAACGGAAGAAAGGTTCGAAAGGAGAAATAATGGCTTTTAAAGCCAGGTTGGTGGCGAAGGGTTATAGTCAAAAGGAGGGCATTGACTATGACGAGACCTTCTCACCGGTAGCCATGCTCAAATCCATTTGAATTCTTCTATCCATAGCAGCACATATGGACCTAGAAACTTGGCAGATGGATGTCAAAACTGCGTTTTTAAACGGGTACCTTGAGGAAGGTCGTGACATCTATATGCAGCAGCCAGAGGGTTATGTGAAGGATGGTGAAGAGCATCTTGTCTGGAAGCTAAGGAATTCCTTGTATGGACTTAAACAAGCTTCACGGTCATGGAACAAACGTTTCGATGATGTGATTAAATCCTATGGATTTTCACAGTGCGAGACCAAAAGTTGTGTGTACCGATTATACGTCAGCGGAAGCGTGGTATTCATTGCACTTTATGTAGATGACATTCTTCTATTTGGCAACGATGTGAAGGTGTTGTCAGACATAAAGAGATGGTTATCCGAACAGTTTCAAATGAAGGACCTAGGAGATGCTGGATACATCCTTGGGATTAAAGTCTTGCGTGATCGCAAGAAGAGGATGTTAAGCTTGTCTCAGGCCGCTTATATTGATACCGAAATTGCTCCTTTCAGCATGAAAAACGCCAAGAAAGGATTGCTACCTTTCAGACATGGTGTTCCTCTGTCTAAGGCACAATGCCCTGCAACTGAAGAGGAGAAGGATGAGATGGCTTAAGTACCATATGCTTTGTAGTGGGAAGTCTCATGTATGTGATGCTATGTACGATGCCAGATATCTGTTATATCGTGAGCATGGTGGCCAAATATCAGTCTAACCCTGGATAGGCGCACTGGACTGCTGTCAAACATATTCTCAAGTATCTGAAAAGAACTCGAGATTATTGTCTTGTTTATCAGTGTGAGAATTTGTGCCCCGTGGGTTATATGGATTCGGATTTCCAGGCGGATCAGGATGAGAAGAGATCGACCTCGGGCTATGTGTTCACCTTGGTGTAGGGTTTCAGCCTACGATGGACAACATGAGTTTCCATTAATTAAATTCTTGCCAAGGATCGTTCTTAGGATATCAGGAATGAATTTCAATTAAATAAACCATGCGAACCTATGCATGCTCCTACAAAATTAATTGCAGAGGATGGAATTTAGGGATACCTGATCTTCACCGTTTGATCTACAGATCTTGATCGGAGAATAAAATGAATGAAGTAAACTTAGATCTGAGATAGAACGCCGGCGATGGACAGTTGTTCCTACAGATCTGATCTTCTGATCTGTTCCCTTGCTTCTTGGAAATCTGGTGAGGATTATCTACCAAGTTGGATCCGAGATCTGGAGAAATCGATCAGTTCCTCCCACAGATCAGCCGCAGCCGTCTCTCTCTCTGTTTTCAATATAATGAAAAACTTCTGAAAAGTCTAACTTGATATGATAGAGAGAAGGCCTATATATAGTGTTATGGTTTTGGGAAACCCTAACGCTAATGGGCTTTGAGCAGCTCATGAGCCAGACCAGGGACCAGATGCAAATAATAAAGTGGGCCCTCTTTATTAATTAATCATTCTTTCTTTAACCAAGAGCATAATTAATTAATAAAACATTGTTTTAACCTTCACCACGGTAACAATGCTGACTCGCCCCTTTATTACCACGTTATTAGGAACGGGTTACACCAAACTAACATGATCCACATATTTAAGGTTTTAGAAATTCATTAATTAATTTGGCTTATGACAATCAACCATAATTAATTAATCTCTTATTTCCTGAGTAATACCACTCACTCCTTTTCACTTATGCCTAAATTAAATAATTCAACCTGCAGGGTTTAGCCTAATGAACTTTGTGATCTCCTCAGGGAATGTCACCATCCTGAAACGGATATGCTTACCTAAACATCCAGCCTAAGCAGGCCACACACAAATTGCCAACACCCAAAGTACGGGTATAAGAGTACATGTAAGAGTCGCCACCTTGGTAAATCAAAGTGTGGTCAATCTGTGTGTGCCCCTTATCCTTCAGTTAGGTTTAAGATCATAGGAAGTATGTTAGGGATCTGGCTCATTCGTATGTCAATGTGAATGGCACATCCCACTGTTGATCCCATCAATACATAACTATGTACCGAAACATCAAGTAGCTAGGATAAGCCCACTTATGAAACGATGTGCCGCAGTTTAGACCGACAGCCTATCCAGGGACTGTCTCAGCTGTGATATTGTTTATATCTCGCTAGGTGAAACGACTCATATGATCCTCTGTGATCTCCTACACACCATATGGTCATCCCTATAGGCGAGATAATAGGATATTATGGTTCGTCGTATGTTTGTTTCATCAGACAGCGAGCATTGTTGTAGCAACACTTATGTGAAGACCAGTGTACAAAACACTTAATCATATATGCTTTGAGTATATAATCCCAACAATCTCCCACCTATACTTAAAGTATAATACCATTGCTTTATCAAAGTATTAAGTGTGTCTATACTATCAATCACTCCCATTGCATTCACGATTTCTCGTATGATGTGATACTACACATCCTATGTGTTTCACCACCTTGTGAGTCTTGGGTTCCCTTGAGTTTGTCATTGCACCAGCATGATCACAATTGCATGTGACTTTATTAGGCAAACTCAGAACACACACCTCTAGAGGATAACATCGGAGTTATACTGCTTCTTGCGAAGCTAATGAAGCTGTCAAAAGTTCAGCTTTTATACCGGAATCCATAACTCACTTCTGTGTTAGACTCCTATAACTCCTCCTCCAAGGTCAACACATAGTTAGAGGTCGATTTCCTTTCCTTATGATCCACCTGGATATCCGATGCCATTCAACTCACAAGGCTCATTCATTAACCAATGTGCCTATCCAGAGTTGAACTAATATATGTTTAACATTCTTATAGCAGTACAGATATCAAACTTCGTTCATTTACAATATAGAAAGATAACAATCTTTCTTGCTATGAATGACTCACCACAGAATCAATTTAAGCGACTTGAGATACCTGAACATCCTTTTCTTGTGACAACACAAGACTTTAATTCAAAAGATGTTCCAAAATCTCATAAGTCCTAATTCTGAAACTGTTCGGATAACCATCCTTTATGCCTGATAACATCTCCACACCGTTTCCGAATGTAAAAATACCATCTACATAATGTGCAAGGAAAACCACGCTTTCGCTGACACATAACTGGTACATGAAACTCTCATTCTCGATAGACAATATCGAAATGTCTGTTTCATGACTTTGAAGCTCCTTTAAGCTCATAGTTGAACTTCCTTGGCTTCCAAACACGATGCTTTTTATTGCACATAACTTATCTGGTTGTTGCACATAGATGTCATCACCTTTTATCAATGTACCCATTTATAAAATACGGATGACATCATCTATCTTCCAGATATTTAGATTCATATGTCCTGTTATGGTTAAAAGAATTCAAATGGGTTTAATAGTTGCAACCAGTGAGAGGGTCTTGTTGTGAAACATACCTTCCTCACTAACCTAGACCTTCGAAAACATACTAGGTTATCATTCGGACATTTCTTTTCTTGTATATCAATCAGTTACTTATAGCTGGTAGGCTATTTGGCAATCACTGATCATGATATACAACCATAAGCTTTACTGATTCATTTCTGAATTCATGACTTGATATCATTTAACTGCATCGTTTGTCTTAATAGCTTCGTTGCGCTTTAAGGGATAAGTACGATGTTGTCTGTTAAGCTAGGAACAAGTCCAGAGACTGTTACCACGAACTAGTACCATTAAGCATGTTAAGGCAACCTCCCACTGCAACGATGCTCCTTTTACGTTGCAAGTTAATGGTACATAAATTTGTGGTTCACCACCTTACACAGGTGATCGTGCAATTGGTACCATACCTTTCAAGGTATGCTCAATATGCCACGGGGTATTTCCTTATGGATTTGAATTGTCTTCTCTAAAATGTTAGAGAACAATCTCACATTTGGATTCATGGTATCATCCTATACAACTTGCTTGTATCTAGGATATACAAAGCAACCATCTTTTTTGTTTTTACCTGGAATAGCCCACAAAGCAGTATCAGCTTAAACCTTTCTTCCAAAAATCAGCTTCCTATATCAGCTTAACAGCCGAATTACCCATCATTGCCCTTTTGACATGGTCAAGGTCTGCTAGGGTATTTGGAACTGATTTAGAAGATACTAGATTAAGCAAACAGACAACTGCTTTTGGCGCTGTTCCCAAAACGAAAATTTGGCAAAGCTGGCATAACTTATAAACTTTTAAAGAATCTTATTTCGTTTTACCTACACTATCCCAATCGAGGGACAATAGGTGTAGTTAACTGGGATACAATCCCTTTGCTCTGCCAGACACTGTAAAACCCCATCACTTAAGATATAACATTATGAATGAACCATAATGTTTTTACGGTCTTGTTTAACTTATTCTCTACCTTAGTCTTGAACGCTCTTGATTAAAGAAAGAGACTAAGACTTGTAGTAAACTAGATAAACATATCCAAATCTTAAATGATTACAGTATTAATGCATGTTAAGGCAACTGCGGAAGTAGACTCAAACCAGAGCAAACACAAAATAACTTATAGAGATACAATTCGCCTATTAAAAGGCCTGGTTAGCATCTTATACCTCTAAGTAGTTGTCATAAGTACCATTCTTAGGAATACCTGGATTGGATCCATAATTCCATGAATTACTTAAAACTACTTAGACTGATGTAACCTATCTCTATAGAGATTCTTTAAATTATACCTTAGAACACTGACAGTTTATGTAATCAAGTAATGAAGAGACAATCATCCATAATAGAAAACATTGTTATTCATTATGATAGAGAAACTCGATCTGAATAACTGATAATCCATAACAATAGATGAAAATTGTTTATCAAAACAAAATCAATATCTCTTCAAAAGATCTTGAATTAAAACAGATTTTTAACATAAACTTAAAGCAAATAACTCCAACAGCTTGAGAACAATCTCCAGCATCTTCCTTGGAGTTGGTAGTCCCGTCATCCTCAAACATTATCATCAGCTTGATTCTCTGCACAGCGCAGCCAAAACATGATTAGTATTCGTAGTAACCACTACTCACAAGGAGTAGAAAACTGATACTAGACATGTAAATGATGACGTACCATGTCCATTGGTGTTAACACCTGGACAATTTGCCTTCCAGTGTCCTAGCTTGCCACAGCGGTAACACTTGCCCTTTCCTTTAACTTTCCCAGCCTTTTTCTTTGGAGCATAGACTCCATTGTTCCCACCAGCAGTTTTCTTGTTCTTATTCCTAGCCGTTCTTTTAGGTTTTGCTCGTTTAGGAGCAGCAGACCGGCTACCGGAAGAAACCAAAACTACTTTCTCGGGTTCCATCAGGGATTGTGCTGCCATCAAGTCACTGAGTAACTCATTAAGAGTATACTCCTTGTTCATCACAGCATTCAACCTGAAGTTTTCAAAGGATTTGGGAAGAGAGTTTAGTATGATATCGACTTGGGCTTCCGCGTCAATACCACCACCATGCAATGTTAGTTCATCCATGAGGTGAATCATGGCAACCACGTGCTCTCTCACTGAACTGCCTTCAAACATTTTCTTACTCACAATCTCCTTCATGAGATTGAATCTGATAGTTATGTCCGTCTCCCCATAAGCCGCTGTTAGATTATCCATAATCTCACAGGCCTTATCATAATGCTGATGCTGCAGCTGCAGTACCTTACTCATAGTGGTCATCCTGTAGCATTTCACTACATTATTAAACTTGATCTACTTATTGTAAGACTATTGTTGTTCGGCAGTAGCATCAGCAGCTGGGACTGGCGGACAAGGATCAGTAAGGACAAACTTGTGTTCTTCCGCAACAAGGATATAATCCAGATTACGTTTCCATTCAAGGAAATTCGGACCATTGAGAGGATTTTGAGCGAGGATATTAATGACATTATTCATAGACATATCTGAAAACAAATAAGTAAATTAAAGTAAGCACATACTAGGAACAATTGAAACAAATATGCATAGAACCTTTAGATAAAACAATGCAATTTGCTTCCTCCTATTGCCCAAGCTAATTCACCGCAAGCTACCAGAGTAGATGTTTACGGCAAACGCTCAACCAGACCAAAATAGGTCCATTAATTTCTTAACATGCCAGGTATCTTAAGCAAAAGAAATTAATATTGGAGATCTTAAGACCATGTTCACCTATCCGGAGCAGGGACATCACAAATGAGTTATACTCCAGGCAACATCTAAGCCAAAATAACCACAATCCTAACTCCGAATGTAAAAGGGCGATTTAGCATACGTACTGGACCCATGCCGCATGCCCCTCACTTCCTTTATTATCCCACTTAGATTAATCTTAGAGACCAGTGAAAGTTGTCTCAATGCAAGCTACCCAAGTAGACCGTTTGCTTAGAGGCTCCCACTTCTCATCTTAAAATAAGTGTTTTATTTGGAAACCTCATCGCATTAGAACTGGTAAATTATTTCTAACGCAAGCTACCCGAGTAGTCATTTACGCTTCAAAATGCTTTACTTCTAATGAGAAGTCGTATTTGTGGAGGTCTAATGATCTTGGTTAGAAAAGAACCAAAATCCAGCTTAGTATTTTTAATTCCAAAGGTTTCATGCGCACACATTATTTTATGTTCCCATAAATTATGTCACACCCAAAACTCCATCATAAATTAATATGATCCCGAAATTTATAGACATAATTTAAAACATAAAGTAAATCACATAAGACATGCTCAAAAAATAAATTGCAACATGCTTATAAAAGTAAATAATTAAAGCAAATAATCATGCTTCCTATTATTTACTAGTGCGCACATAATAAATCACATCAATACGAGAATAAATAAATAAACAAACAAATTCTCGTGGCCCCTCAGATGCGATTACAACTGAAAAACAATTAAATCTAATCTTTTACAAGATTAATTTTCAGTACAGATCTTCAAATTGGGCTTCCGTTGGACTTGAAATCTGATTTGAATTGCATCAACAGCAATTGGGCTTCAAATTAGGGTTTCTGGCCCAAAACAAGAACCAAGCCCTAATTTCCAGACTGCGGGCCACCTCCGGGCCGATGGGCTCGATTCCTGGCCCGGGCTTGCAAACCCTAGCTGCCACAACAGCTTCAACCCAGCCCCCTTTCTGGCATCGCCACCGCCGGAGATCGCCGCCAACCGCCCGCGTCCCTTCCATCTCCAGTCGTCGTCGCCGGTCACAGCAACAGGAGCAAACGCCGGCAGGTTGCAGGAGAACCGCGAGAAGCAGCAGCAGCAGCGTTACTGACTGCTGCCCCGCCTCCACCACCGTTCCTCGCTGCAACCCGCCGCTGCAACTGACGACTAGCCCGTGCTCGCTGCGTGCAGCACCACCGCCTTCCACGTCGCCATCTGCGGCAATTTCTGCAGCCGCAAGAGGGACAGACGCGAAACCACCCGCGCGAGCAGACCGCACGCAGAGGCTGCGGGAAAGCTACCTACGGCAGAAACCTAGCCGCCGCCACTGGTGCTGCCTTCGCCCGCCACCTGCGCGTATCACCGGACCAGATCTCCTCGCCGATTACGACATACAGCAGCGAAGGAACCTGGGCGCAGCTCAGCCGCAGGGAGAAAACCCTAGGGCTTCACCCTGCCGCCGCCACCCACGACCGCTGCAGTCTGCAGCGCCGCCGGCGAGTCCTGCTATGGCTAGGGCTGGCCTGGCTGTCGTGTTCTTTGGTTCTCTGTTCATCGCTTCTCGTTCTTCTACCGGATCTCAGATTTTACAGCTTTAAAAAAATAGAAAATACAAAAATAGATCTAAATCTATTACCTGATTTCCTATCAAATCAAATTTGCCAGAAATTGGACCTGCTTCCACCTATTACTCTGTTGCTTCTAATAGATCTATTGGGTCAAGTTCATCAGCTCGGGCAACTGGATCAACAGGTGCTTTCACTGAATCAACTGAGTCAAGGTAAACCACTGAATCTGAATCAATGGGCTGTGCTCCTGGCTTCGTTACGAGAAGGCCATGAGAACAAAAACATCCACGACAACTTAAATCCATCCATGAACTTACATATTTATTTAATTTCAATTTATCCAAGATAGAGCCTAAGAACATCAACATGGCTCTGATATCAATTGTAGGGTTTGAGTCTACGATGGACAACATGAGTTGCCATTAATTAAAATCTTGCCAAGGATCGTTCTTATGATATCAGGAATGAATTTCAATTAAAATAAACCATGCGAACCTATGCACGCTCCTACAAAATTAATTGCGGAGGATGGAATTTAGGGATACCTGATCTTCACTGTTTGATTTACAGATCTAGATCGGAGAATAAAATGATGAAGTAAACTTTGATCTAAGATAGAACGCCGGCGATGGACAGTTGTTCCTACAGATCTGACCTTCTGATCTGTTCCCTTGCTCCTTGGAAATCTGGGAAGATTATCTACCAAGTTGGATCCGAGATCTGGAGAAATCGATCAGTTCCTCCCACAGATCAGCCTCCGCCGTCTCTCCCTCTATTTTCAATATACTGAAAAACTTCTGAAAAGTCCAACTTGATCTGATAGATAGAAGGCCTATATATAGTGTTAGGGTTTTGAGAAACCCTAACCCTAATGGGCTTTGAGCAGTTCATGGGCCAGGGACCAGATGTAAATAATAAAGTGGGCCCTCTTTATTAATTAATCCTTCCTTGTTCAACCCAGAACATAATTAATTAATAAAACATTGTTTTAACCTTCACCACGGTAACAATGCTGATTCACCCCTTTATTACAACGTTATTAGGAACGGGTTGCACCAAACTAACATGATCCACATATTTAAGGTTTAGACATTCATTAATTAATTTGGCTTATGACAATCAGCCATAATTAATTAATCTCTTATTTCCTGAGTAATACCACTCACTCCTTTTCACTTATGCCTCAATTAAATAATTCAACCTGCAGGGTTTTGCATAATGAACCTTGTGAGCTCCTCAGGGAACGTCACCATCCTGAAACGGATATGCTTACCTAATCATCCAGCCTAAGCAGGCCACATACAAATTACCAACACCCAAAGTACGGGTATAAGATACATATAAGACCGCCACCTTGGTAAATCAAAGTGTGGTCAATCTGTGTGTGCCCCTTATCCTTCAGTTAGGTTTAAGATCATAGGAAGTATTTTAGGGATCTGGCTCATTCGTATGTCAATGTGAATGGCACATCCCACTGTTGATCCCATCAATACATAACTATGTACCGACACATCAAGTAGCTAGGATAAGCCCACTTATGAACCGATGTGCCGCAGCTTAGACCGACAGCCTATCCAGGGATTGTCTCAGCTGTGATACTGTTTATATCTCGCTAGGTCAAATGACTCATATGATCATCTGTGATCTCCTACACAGCATATGGTCATTCCTATAGGCGAGATAATAGGATATTATGGTTCGTCGTATGTTTGTTTCATCAGACAGCGAGCATTGTTGTAGCAACACATATATGAAGACCAGTGTACAAAATACTTAATCATATATGCTTTCAGTATATAATTCCAACACTTGGGAGGTGGAGCTGTATCATGGAGGAGTGCGAAACAGAAATGTATCGCGGACTCCACCATGGAAGCTGAGTATGTGGCAGCTTCAGAAGCTTCTAAAGAAGCAGTATGGCTCCGGAACTACCTCCTATAGTTAGATATTGTTCTGAGTTTGCCCAAGACTATCACGGTATATTGTGATAATGCTGGTGCAGTAGCAAACTCTAAGGAACCAAGAACTCACAAGGCGTCAAAGCACATAGAGAGAAAGTACCACATCATACGAGAAATCATAGCGAGGGGTGATGTGCTAATAGAGAAGATTGACATGAAGGATAATCTAGCGAATCAATTTACAAAGGGCTTACCACAGAAGGCATACGAGGGTGACGTTCGTAGCCTAGGACTGAGGTAGATGCCGGCCACCTGGTGACCAAATGTAATAGCTAGATTAGAATAGACACATGTTATACTATGGAGAGTAATGGTATAATGCTTTGAGTATAAGTGGGAGATTGTTGTAATTGTATACATAAAAGCATTATGATTGGTATATTGGGAAACGTTATGTTTGATATACTGGCAATCATTAATGACTTGCAATAAACAACTCCTGTCTGAATTAACAGTCATACGATGCGAACAAACACATCCAGTTATCTCATCGATAGGGAGATTATACGGTGTGTAAGAGATCACAGAAGATCGTATAGATCGTTCGACCTAGCGAGATATAAACAGTTATCACAGCTGAGACAGTTTCTGGTTTGGCTATCGGTTTAGGCTGCGGCAGACAAGTCCATAAGTGGTTTATCTTGACTGCTTTGTGTGACCGGTACATCTCAATGTAATGATAGGATCAACAGTGAGATGAACTATTATTCTTGACATATGAATGAGTAAAGATCTCGGTAACTTGGTCGGATCTAACGTCTATTGAAAGCTGAGGGGCACACATGGGTTGACTGTCACTTTGACTTGCTATGGTGGAGAGTCTTACATGTACTCGTATATCTGCATCTTGGGTGATGGCAGCTTGTGCGGGGTTTCCTCAGGCTGAATTTAGATAACCATATTCGTTTCAGGATGGTGACATTCCCTGGGAAGCTCACGAGGTTCGTTATGCTAAGTCTTGCAGGCTGAATCATTGATTCAAGCATAAGCGATAAGGATTGAGTGGTACTTGATCGATGCTAAATCTGCATACAAATTATAGCAAAGGGAAAATAAATTTATAAGAACCCGAAGGTTGTCGAACCCACAGGGATAGTACAACGAAGGGAAATCATATACTGAATATAGTTTTTAAAACTCTTGTTTGGGTAAATCAATTCAAAAGGTTTTGGGTTTTTCAAAACAAGTAATTCAAAGAGATAAAATTCGAATATTAAAAGCACAGATTCCAGGGAAATCTACCAATCTGATCAACATGCAAGAAACAAATATTCAAACCCATAAAAGATAATTTTGGTGGAAAATCTGTTAATGTGGAATTAATTCCTTGGTCGGGCAATTAAAACCTAAATTACTAATTAGTGATCTATCTCCTCTCGGTCTCAAAATACACCAATTAATCAATTTCATAAAGATCTAGATTTTCCTACAATTGAAATCTTCTTGGTCGGACAGAAAATCAAATGTATTAAACTCTTACTTCCTATTATCAATTTTCACCTCTCGATCCTTCAATTAATAACTAAAACCTATTCCAATTTTCATCTCTCGATCCTTCAATTGAAAATAGATTTGAAATAAAATCAAAGAGTTTAAACCAATAAAAGGGTTTGAATTATTGAATCAAAACATGTATCACAGATGGAGAAACCCTAGAACCTGTTTAGGGTTCTAGCCTAACATATTAAGAAAAACATGGCAGGGAAAAATAAAGATTGCATTGAAAAGTAAAGGTTCAACAAAAAGTAAAAAGGAATTCTAAAGAAAACAGAAAAATAAAGTAAAACAATATGGGAAAATAATAAAGAAGTGTAGGCTAAAAGAAAAGTTAATAATTTTGAGTTGTTGAAGAGTTTATACAGTAGTAGGGTTGAGGCCTTGGATGCATATCTTCAGAAGGTATGATTTATTGCTTCCAAATTGATGTATATCTTGTTCCCCAAGCAATTCTCGCCCAAAATTTGTGAAAATCTCGCAAAATCTCGCCAAAACAGTCTGTCTCGGCTGAGATGGACCCTGCCACGGCCGAGATGGAAAATTCGGCCCGGCCGAGATAGCTTCATTTCGGTCGAAACAGAGACGTTTCCGCCTCTTCCGACCCTTCTGCGCAGTCTCACAGTTTTGGCCATAACTTTCGCATCCAAACTCCGATTGATCCGATTCCAGTTGCGTTGGAAAGCTAACTCAAAGATATTTCAAATTCCATGCTCCATTAGCTCAGATTCCAACGGTGGAAGAAGTAGTGACTGTTTCTTTGATCATCTGCTGCTTTTGGAACGGGTTCTCAATTGGATTTGGCCTAAAACCTGCGAAATCTTACCATGACAAGCATAACACCCTCTAATATACACTCATGCTCAGTTTATTCAAGAAAACATACTAAAATGCATAAAAGAAAGGAAAAACAATGCGATAAGAGAGTAGAAAAATGAGCTTATCAAACCCCCCAAACTTAAACACTTGATTGTCCTCAATCAACAAAAGAAAGAATCAAAAGTTCAAGCAGAAGAGTAGTGCAATGCCTCACAAGATTCATCACATTCAAACTCGAAAATCCACAAGACATCAACACTTTTGAAAGAATCAGAAAATCTGTAAACTATGGAAGACTCACATGGGAAGTGTTTCACTCATTCACTCAAGTGTTTAGGATAATTATGAGATCACACACAAGTCATGAAAATCAAGTTCTACCATATGCTTGCAAATAATCTCAATCTCCACTGCAAATATGTGCACACAAGTCTAAGATCAGAAATGACTTTATTCAAGGTTGTAATGTAGGCTTTTTAGTGAAAGGTAGGGAAATATTTGGCCAAGTGACTCAAAATCAAATTCAGTGCGTCCACTTCATCAATCTCAACTCACTATCTATTCATATCTACCCAACTCCTTAGATTTTTAACACAAACCATGGCTCTTTTATTTCTTTTTCTCTTTTTTTTTCACACATATCCTTTTATGCTCTAAACAAATTTTTTGATTATACATTTGAGCTTATAAGGATTAACAAACACAACAACACATTTTTTTTCTAGAGCCCAACCTTTTCTTTTGCTTTTACCCTCATAATAATATCTTATCCTTTCTCAAACAAATCCCAACCCACTCTCATGGACAAGAGTTGATTCCCCTATTTATTTCCAACTCATAGACAAAGAAAGAAAATATCATAGGCTCAAAAGGGCTGACTAGGGATAACATTTAATTAGGACAGTGTATGGGAAAATAGGCTAAACAAAGATGGCCTAAAATCACTTCCTAAACCTGTGCACACTAGCAGTCTTGAAAAAGAAACAGAGCAAGTTCTAGAGAAACTCAAAATTGCAGACACACTCACAATCGAATTTCAGGCTCAAAAACTCACACTCAGGACAATTTTTCTTCCACAGTAAACATCAAATCATCATCTATCTCATGCCAACGCAAGTATCAAAACAAGTAATCTTGCGGTATTCACATTCATAGGCATACTCAACCACTATCACAATCAATGCAAACTAAGTCAATCAATTCAAATCTTGCATTCTTGCCCTAGGGTTCAATCATGCTCAAATTCCCACAATCTCGCGTTTTATTCAAAAAAATTTATTCATGCAGAAAAATAAAGCAAATAAAAGATAGAAAGGAGTTTCAAAACCCTTAAATCTTCATCCCCCCAAACTTATTCGAAAGTCAGAGAGAATAAGTTTGAAAGTCAGATTCAGAGTTCGAAACTGTACCTCAATTGTTGGCCTCAGACACCAACTTTTTATCCTTCATCTTCAAACTCAGACCGGCGTGGATTTTGGTCTGTTGGCACTCCATCTCGGCTGTGGCGAACATCATCTCGGCCGGGATGGAGCCTTCTTGTCGACCTCTTTCTTGGTCGAAGTGTACCACGTCTCGGACTTCTGTTGGGAAATTTGGCTAAGTTTCCCTTCCCCAGTAGCTAACTGTATAGATTATAGTTTTGGTGGATCAAAACCTAAGTCCTACCAGCGTCAGTTTGTCTCTAGAATAGCTCTAGTCTCAAATGTAAAGTCCTGTTTAGGTCTTTTGAGTTGTAAGTCGCAGCTGATCAAGACTCATGCTGGCTACTGTTCACCAGCATGAAATGTGCTTACCAGTTGAGAGAAGTCTCACCAGCAAGCGGCTGACAAAGACATGCTGACACTGTTCATCAGCATGAGTAGAGCTAACGACTGGCTACTGTTCACCAGTTGGGAAGGTTTTCATCAGCAGGCAGCTGGCAAACCTTACCAGCAGAATAGGTGTTCTCACTAACACTGTTCATCAGTGGTGAAGCCACCAGTCATGGGAGATTCCAAGAGTTAACATCCAGACATATTGGTAGACTTAGATTGTGCCAGCGCAAGTCACCAGCAGAGACTGCCAGCACAAGATCACCAGCATGATCTACCAGTCGGATGTTACCAGCAGAATTCAAGATTCGCTCTCCCAGAGTCTTAGAGACAAAAAGAAGATTCGTCTGAGGAATAAACTGACAAAGTATGACTTTAAGGGAGGATACCTTAAAGTCTATCAGTTCAAGACACCAGTTGCGATTCCTCGTACTGACGAAATAGAGCCGTTCTGACACAAAGAGATCTGTGTCAGATAAAGTGGACAAAAGCATGGCGCTTTCCGGAAATTCCTACCTGCCGCCGTCAGAAGGACATGCGACGACAGAGACCTTTTCCGGATGAGTCCAAACGGCTAGAAATTTGAATGGGATCCTGCGTCTATAAATAGGTCGGAGCTACCAACATTTAAGACGCTTGCTGGCTTGGTTCTCCACATTCAATACTCTTCTCCGAACGCTCAACTACCGAAAGGCATAAACTTTATTGCAAGCAAGCAAATCGTTCGAGGCTTTTCTTAAAGCTTATCCGTGTGTTGATTTATTCAAACACGAGACTTCAAGCTTCCAGCTTGTAAGTTACAGATCTCATTGGTGTTCTTTCTCTTCCGAGGAAGTTCACAGCAGCTCTTGTGCTAGCCAGCACCTGAGTTATTACGGGCAGTTTGCCGTATTGAGATTCACGTTCTTGGGAGAACTAAAACACCCAGTCAGCTGTGGAGGTTGAAGTGACGTGCTCGCACTCCACCATCTGACGAGAGTTGAAGAGGAAACAGGACCGGGAGCGGTTGATCTAGTGAACTGGTGGACGGGGCATTCACCAGCTAGAGATAGATCGTAGGACCCCTGTGACCGATTACTCTTTACGTTCTTGGGAGAACTGAACACCCAGTCAGCTGTGGAGGTTGAAGTGACGTGCTCGCACTCCACCAGCTGATAAGAGTTGAAGAAGGAATCAAGGCCGGGAGCGGTTGATCTAGTGAACTGGTGGACGGGGCATTCACCAGCTAGAGATAGATCGTAGGACTCTTGTACCTGATTACTCTTAGTGAATTTCCAGTGCTACGACTGGAGAGTGGACGTAGATCAGTTGATCGAACCACTATAAAAATCCTTTTGTCTTTATCAGCTTTCTGCATTTTCATACTGATTTGAAACCCAGCACTCAAGTGCTGATGTATATCTGAAAACTGATATAACTGTGCAAACAAGGCTAAGATATTCTAAGTCTTGAGCTACCAGCTGACCAGCCAGTCGCCAGTCAGCTGAGTACTCATAGTGCCAGTTGACTTACCAGCTGACAAGGTCCCAGTCAGCTGAGTAACCAGCAGAGCGTAAGAAACAATTTAACACATTTTCCGCTGCCAAGTTATACCCTGATAATCCGGGACCATCAAGTGGTATCAGAGCGGACGGTTCTTACAGACCGTTCGTATCTGAGTCGCTTAGGACCGTGATCCGCATTTCCTTGCGCTCTCTTTTTGTTTGTCTGTCTGTTTAGCTCAGGTATCCGAAGATGAACATTCCAAAGCTACTCGACTACAAGCCGGAGAAGCACTCCATATGGCAGAAGAGGACACTCATCTCTCTGAAGAGTATCCATCCAGACATGAAAGATGTACTGGAAAAAGGGCCGATCGAGATCACAAAGATCCAGCATCAGCTAGGAGATCGCCCAGCAGCTGAAGTTCCCAAGCCCCAAGAGGAATGGAACGCAGAAGACAGAAAGCGGAATCAGCTGGATTCCATTGCCCACGAGTTAATCCTTGCATCTCTTCCAGAGTCGCTGATGGAGGATGCACTCCAGTTTGACAATGCCAAGGGAGTATGGGATTATCTTGATAGTCTATGTCAAGAAACTGATCAAATGAAACGCAACAAATTGCAGGTTGCGGTGGACAAGTACGAGTCCTTCCAGATGCTGACCGGGGAAACCATCAAGGAGATGGAGGCGAGATTCAACGCCATTGTCAGCGAGCTGAAGTCTTTGGACAGGAAGTACTCAAATGCTGATCTTAATGCAAAGATCCTGTCCAAGATGCCCAAGGAGGATTGGTTCGTGAAGACCACAGCTCTGAAGGAGAAGGACCTGTCCAAGATGACTCCCAAGGAGTTATTTGCTCAGTTGCAGGCACATGAGTGGGATATCCAGATGGTGAACAAGAATGAAGCCATCAGGAATGCTGGATCTCCCAGCATCAAAACTCACGACGAAGCTTATTTTGTCAAGAGGGACTTCAATTGGAAGCCCAAGAAGCCGTTTCATACTGACAGACCTGCTGGCCAGCACAACCAGCAGAAAGAGATTCCATCCACATCGGGATCTAACCCCAAAGGCAACGAGAGCTCTATCGCAGATATTGAGCAACAAATGAAGAGACTGGCTGTTCTCCTTGAAAAAGCCAAGTCGAAACAGGGAGTATCTCTTAACTCAACCGATGGAGAATACGAGTCAGATGAAGAGTCAGAAGAAGAGGCTCTACTGGCATTTTTGGTGGCCTTCGGTGAGGAGCCAGCTGAAGAAAGTGCTGACAGTGAGGGACATGCACTTGCTGCTGATAATGAGGTACAATCTGCTCCTCAAATGCATATCATGCGTGCACACCTTTTAGACGATTCTGAGTCATGTTGCTCCGACTCAGAAGCTGTCACAATAGATATTCTTCAACAAGAATTTTCAAAGTTTTATGAAATAAAGAATATCTTGGCTGGCGAAAACACCTCGCTAAAAAATCAGATTTTGATTTTGACCAATGAGATTGAAAAATCTAGGTCACTCGGTGTAGAGTTAGCCACTCTAAGAGAAACTCACTCAGATTTGCTAAAAAATTTTGAAATTTTAAAAACTGAGCGAGATGAGTTTCAAAGGATGGTTTTGGAGCAAGAAAGCAAGATAAACCATTTTAACAAAGGCTCCAAGAATTTGGAAGAGGCTCTCAGTCATTGGAGAAAGCCTTCTGATAAGTCCGGGTTGGGATTTACAAAGGATTTGAACTCAAATCAGCCCGAACAAATCAGTACTGGTAAGGGTAAGGGCCAACTGGCAAATGCATCAGCACCAGCTGGTTATGCCAGTCAGTCCCGTGTGGCTGATCAGCACAGGAACCATAAGTCCAGATACATAGGTGAGTCATCAAGACAAAATCCTCAACTGGCAAGATCCTCTGCTGACAGGACGCCAGCACACCCCAGGACGCAGACTAAGCCGAAATATTCTAAGGCAAGGAAGTCAGCGTCAGCTGCCAGTAGAATCCGACAGCCAGCACCAGCTGTCAAGGGATTCCACGCACAACCTTACAAGTATGCCAGTTGCCAGCATACTTACAAGGGATCCAAATCTCAGCGGAATACTGAGAGTAGGATATTTCCCGATAGGAGGAACACCAATCGGAGGCCTGAGCCCAATCAAAACCTTTTCTCAAGGGCTGGGAAGGCTAATCATTGTGGTCCACAATTCCAGAGACCACAAAGGCATCACAATCAGCCGGAAAAACATTTCCGAGGCTCTCAGCGGAAGAATACTTCCAATGGAGCTACACACACAGCCACACCTTCCAAAAACCAATCCATGCATTATTTTAGAAGGAAGGGAACGGCTACAAGTAATGTCAGCAAGGGTAACACCGAGCTGAAGATTACTCAAATCTGGATTCCGAAAGGAATATTACAGAGATCTAACCCTGCAGGACCCGCTGATGATCGGGGACCTAGATAAATTCTATCTTTTTTGCAGGTACAGGATCATGCAACCCAGCTTCAGAGATCGAGTGAGTAGATCCTAGATAATGGATGCTCAGCTCACATAACTGGTGAAGAGGTGCTGTTTTCAGATCTCTCCAAGGTCAAAGGATCTCCAGTTATATTCGGTGATAACTCCAAGGGCAGAGTTATTAGCAAGGGCTACATCGAGAAGGACGATGTTGAGGAAGAATGAGTCCCAGCTCTTATTCCGTTCTTGTCTCTCTGAAGAAAGCTGATTACATCAAGTGGTGTTACAAAACCAGCAAGTGGTTTCAGACTTGGTCGTTCTGAAGGACGCTGATTACGACTAAGTCCAAGCTCTTAGTCGTGCTGACTTAAGTGATGTTTCCGCCTAACAAGTGGTGTCTACTGGCGGAACTTATCCCTCAAATGTCTAAGGAAATGAGTCCCAGCTCTCATTTCAGATTTTGCCAGCACATACCATCAGTCGAAGCGAAATTGGGTCCCAGCTCCCAGTTTCAAGCAATGATGAAGATGGATTTCTTGAAGAGAAGATTATGCGGAATAAATTGAGTCCAAGCTCTCAATTTTTCTATCTTTCAAGATCGTCAGCAGACAACTGGTAAATATTCAGCGACTGGTGAAAATTGAGTCCCAGCTCTCATTTTGTCAAAGTTCATGGGAACCAGTTGCGTGTATCAGCTGTCAAATGGTAAGAAGGCCATACTGACAGGGGGAAGTATGCGACAGGCATATTCTACTGATGATCAGTTGTACCCCATTCTCACACCATTTTTTTTGCTCTGATTATAATTTCCATATTTTTAAACGAGCAATATCTCTCCCAGTTTGAGGGGGAAGATTTTTAGTTAGAGCTGATGCTGAGGAAGTAGTTTCATGGGTTTAGATCTGATAGGTTTACTTGTAAAACCCTGAAATATTCTGTAACTTTCCTCATCAGCTGAGTGGTCGCTGGATAGGCTTTGATCGCACCAAAAAGGGGGAAATTGTTGGGAAATTTGGCTAAGTTTCCCTTCCCCAGTAGCTAACTGTAT
>JAPKLW010000236.1:644874-686122 GCA_026898455.1 Plectranthus barbatus | reverse complement strand
CCAGTGCTACGACTGGAGAGTGGACGTAGATCAGTTGATCGAACCACTATAAAAATCCTTTTGTCTTTATCAGCTTTCTGCATTTTCATACTGATTTGAAACCCAGCACTCAAGTGCTGGTGTATATCTGAAAACTGATATAACTGTGCAAACAAGGCTAAGATATTCTAAGTCTTGAGCTACCAGCTGACCAGCCAGTCGCCAGTCAGCTGAGTAGTCATAGTGCCAGTTGACTTACCAGCTGACAAGGTCCCAGTCAGCTGAGTAACCAGCAGAGCGTAAGAAACGATTTAACACATTTTCCGCTGCCAAGTTATACCCTGATAATCCGGGACCATCAACTTCTGTCTCGGCCGTGGCAAGCTCTGCCTCGGCCGTGACGGACTTTGATTTTTTTTTTTTCAAAAGATAATAAAAGTGAAGTAACAGTATAACATAATGTAATACGAAATAAAATAAAGAAAACGGAAAAACATAATGGGTTACCTCCCATTCAGTGCCTTATTTACCATCGTAGCTCGACTCAGCTCAGCTTACCAAGGCGTCCAGACTCATCGACCCCTTGAATTAATCATGAAGACACGCCGGTTCTGAATGTCGGTGGTGTACTTGGAAGGAGCCAGCTTAATTGCCGATTTTACTGACTCGTTTCCTTGTTCCCACCGGATAGCTTCTTCTTCTTCCTCCGGTGTCTCGTCATCTCCTTCCTCTTCTTCATCAGTAGTGATCCGGTTGCATTCCCCTTTCCTCTTGTTTTTGTCTATGCAGAAGGTTATAGACTCTTCATTCCCTCTCAGGGTAATCTCTCCCTTTTTGCAATCGATCAAGACACCAGCTGTGTCGAGGAACTCTCATCCCAGGATCATCGGAGTGTTGGCATCTTCCTTCATGTCATGGATAACGAAATCTGCAGGGAAAATCAAATGGCCAACACGAATGAGAACATCCTCAACAATACATTTGGGCTTGGACACAGATCGGTCCGCCATCTGAAGGGTAATTGTAGTGGCTCTCATCTCTCCGATTTGTAGCTTCTTGTAGATGGACCAGGGCATCAGGTTGATGCTTGCCCCGGTGTCACATAGCACATTCTGGAACTCTTTGCCTCCAATCTCGATAGGTATCAAGAAGCATCCTTGGTCAGACCTCTTGATCGGGATCTGCTTCTATAGGAGTAAGCTGCATTCCTCATGGATCTTCACAGTTTTGTTCTCCACGAACTGCTTCTTCTCGCTCATCAGCCTCCTTAGGAACTTCATGTATCCCGGTATTTCCCTGAGAGCATCAACAAGAGGTATATTAATATTCACTTTTTTAAAATTTTCAACAAAACTAGTGAATTTAGAGTCTTCCCTTTTCTTTGCGAATCTCTGTAGGAAAGGCATGGGAGCAACTTGATCAACTCTTCTTTCTTCTTTCTCCCTTTCTTTCTCGCCCAGCACAGCCTTCTGTTTCGACCGAGATGCATCTATCTCGGCCGTCCTGCCTTGCTTCTGTTCCGGCCGTTCTTGGCTTGTCTCGGCCGGGATGGCTGGCTCTGTCTCGGCCGGTTCACACTCCGCCTCGGCCATCCTGCTTCCCTCTGCCTCGACCGGGATGGGTGTCATCTCGGCCGAGACAGAGGTGTTCTGCTCGGGATTCTCCTCTGTTTCAACTTCTCCTCCTTCCGAGTGGCTAGGGCCTTCATATCTCCTTCCAGATCAAAGCGAGATAGCATTGACTGACTTTTCCTTTGCCGAGTTTGTCTCTGTCATGCTCGGAAGTTGGCCCGGCTTGTGCTAATTTCCCAAGGTTGTGGCTATCTGACTCAATTGGGTGTCCATCTGCAGATGCTTCGTCATCAGTTGCATGTGATTGGCCATCCCTTTCACCTCATTTTCCACCTTGCCGAATCTGTTGTCTGAGCTCTTTATGAATTTCTCGAGTGTTTCCTCTAGCACATACTTCTTTTTCTCCACGATCTCTCCACCCGTACCTACATCAAAACCAAGGGGAGGGTGTTCTGCAGCAGTGGGGTTAGCATATGAAAAACCAGGGTGAGATCGCCCATGGTTGTACCGATACCCCTGATTGCCTCGGTAGTTATTTTGATAACCACCTCCTATGTAGTTTACCTTCGTATTCGCAGCTCCAGATGAATTGCTAGCTCCCCGGTTGATGTAGTCAGCCTCTACCGGAACAATCGCCATGCTTGGCTCAGTCGGAATAGCAGCAACCTTGTGGTCCCCAGCTTCTCAATTTCCTCTCGGAGTTTCTTCACCTCCGCGACCACATCGAATTCTGTCTTGGCCTCAACAGCTTTGACTGGAATTTGTCTCTCAGTTGGCCACTGATGGCTGTTCAGTGCCATGTCTGCTAGAAGCCTCATACTTTCTGCTCCACCTTTCTTCATCAAGATCCCGCCAGCAGATGCATCCACCAATTCCTTCATGTGAGGATTTAGGCCTCCATAGAAGTGGCAGACCTGCATCTCAAGATCAATCCCATGTCCAGGGCAGAGTCGCAGGAGCTCCTTGTATCTCTTCCAGGCTTCATGCAGTGACTCATCATAGAGCTGCTTGAAATTGGTGATGGCAGCTTTCCTCTTCAGTAGCAGGCTCGGTGGGAAGTAGTTGGTGAGGAATGTTGCTCGAAGCTCCTCCCATGTCCCAATTTGGCTTTTATCAAGCCCAGCATACCAAGACCGCGCCTCGTCTCTGAGAGAGAACGAGAACAGTCTCATCCTGATGAAGTCTTGGGGGACTCCATTCTGCTTTATCGTGTCGCACACCTCTATGAATTGGTTGAGGTGGGCATACGGATCCTCTACGATTCTCCCCCCAAACTGGTTCTGCTGCACCATCTGTATCAGCCCTGTGCGCAGCTCAAAATTGTTGGCGTTGATGCCAACCCTGAATCTTGCTTCCTCCTGTTGTGGTAAAAATCGGTCTAGAATAGACCTCTGTGGCACCATGACCTGCCTTTCATTCAGTTCCGCCAATCTTGTGGCTTGCTCGGCTTGGGTAGCTTGGGCTGCAAGAAGTTGCGCCCTCAAATGTTGCACCTCATTCACAAACTGCCTCTGCTCCTCTGGTGTCATGTTCTGCAGAGGGGCTTCTTGATTCGCTTCCATCTCAAAGTTCAGTCTTTTTCCTCTCTTTCTAATGTTTCTGCAGGTTGCTTCGATTTCTGGTATGAAAGGTTCAAGTGCCTTTCTTTTGTTCCGCGTGTTCATGCACCTGCACAGAAAACGAGGAAGAAATCAGTCTGTCCCGGCCGTTTTGGACTTTATCTCGGCCGGGATTGTGGTTTTCGTCTCGGCCGGTTTGTGACTCAACTCGGCCGGGATGGAGAATTCATCTCGACCGTGGTGGGACTCACCTCGGCCGAGACGAACGCGACACAAAAACACTCACGCGAATGAAAAACGCAGAAGAAGGCCCAAAACAAAGAAAATAACACAAGACTCGAAAATTAATAAAAATTAAGAAAATACAACCCAATCCAGAAGTTCTTAAACTTTCCAGCAATGACTCGCCGTCTGACTATCCCCGGCAGCGGCGCCAATTTGATCGATGCTAAATCTGCATACAAATTATAGCAAAGGGCAAATAAATTTATAAGAACCCGAAGGTTGTCGAACCCACAGGGATAGTACAACGAAGGGAAATCATATACTGAATATAGTTTTTAAAACTCTTGTTTGGGTAAATCAATTCAAAAGGTTTTGGGTTTTTCAAAACAAGTAATTCAAAGAGATAAAATTCGAATATTAAAAGCACGGATTCCAGGGAAATCTACCAATCTGATCAACATGCAAGAAACAAATATTCAAACCCATAAAAGATAATTTTGGTGGAAAATCTGTTAATGTGGAATTAATTCCTTGGTCGGGCAATTAAAACCTAAATTACTAATTAGTGATCTATCTCCTCTCGGTCTCAAAATACACCAATTAATCAATTCCATAAAGATCTAGATTTTCCTACAATTGAAATCTTCTTGGTCGGACAGAAAATAAAATGTATTAAACTCGTACTTCCTATTATCAATTTTCACCTCTCGGTCCTTCAATTAATAACTAAAACCTATTCCAATTTTCATCTCTCGATCCTTCAATTGAAAATAGATTTGAAATAAAATCAAAGAGTTTAAACCAATAAAAGGGTTTGAATTATTGAATCAAAACATGTATCACAGATGGAGAAATCCTAGAACCTGTTTAGGGTTCTAGCCTAACATATTAAAGAAAAACATGGCAGGGAAAAATAAAGATTGCATTAAAAAGTAAAGGTTCAACAAAAAGTAAAAAGGAATTCTAAAGAAAACAGAAAAATAAAGTAAAACAATATGGGAAAATAATAAAGAAGTGTAGGCTAAAAGAAAAGTTAATAATTTTGAGCTGTTGAAGAGTTTATATAGTAGTAGGGTTGAGGCCTTGGATGCATATCTTCATAAGGTATGATTTATTGCTTCCAAATTGATGTATATCTTGTTCCCCAAGCAATTCTCGCCCAAAATATGTGAAAATCTCGCAAAATCTCGCCAAAACAGTCTATCTCGGCCAAGATGGACCCTGCCACGGCCGAGATGAAAAATTCGGCCCGGCCGAGATGGCTTTATTTCGGTCGAAACAGAGACGTTTCCGCCTCTTCGGACCCTTCTGCGCAGTCTCACAATTTTGGCCATAACTTTCGCATCCAAACTCCGATTGATCCGATTCCAGTTGCGTTGGAAAGCTAACTCAAAGATCTTTCAAATGCCATGCTCCATTAGCTCAGATTCCAATTGTGGAAGAAGTAGTTACTGTTTCTTTGGACATCTGCAGCTTTTGGAACGGGTTCTCCATTGGATTTGGCCTAAAACCTGTGAAATCTTACCATGGCAAGCATAACACCCTCTCATATACACTCATTCTCAGTTTATTCAAGAAAACATACTAAAATGCATAAAAGAAAGGAAAAACAATGCGATAAGAGAGTAGAAAAACGAGCTTATCAATACTACTCAGGAATAATAAGAGATTATTAAATTACAGCTAATTGTCATACGATGAATTAATTAATGAATGTCTGAAACCTTAAATATGGGGATTAACCAAGTCAAAGCAACCTGTTCCTAATAACGTGGTAATAAAGGGGTAGGTCAGCATTAATTCTCTGGTGGCATGAATTAATGTTTATTAATTAATTATGTTCTGGGTTGAACATGGAATTAATTAATAGGAGGCCCACATAACTTTTGAAGTTTCAAAATCAGAAACCCAAGAGAGATTGAGAGAGAGTGGTCGGCTGCAGTAGATCCGGTAGCGTATCCTCACAAGATTTCCGGATCGAGCAAGGGAACAGATCAGAAGATCAGATCTGTTGGAACAAGTCTCTGTCATCGATCTAGATCTGTAGATCAGTCACTAGATTAAAGGTATTCCGTAGATCCATCCCTTTGCATTTAATTTTGTAGGAGCATGCTTAGGTTCGCCTGATTTATTTAATTTATATTTATTTTCGATATCCTAAGAACGATCCTTGGCAAATTAAAGTGGCAATTAGTGTTGTCTATTGTAGACTCGATTCCTACAGCCAGAGCCGTTGCTGAATATCGCAGGCATCAAGCAGAATATAAAAGTCAGAAGAAAGAGTGATTGCTGGCAAGGATGGCTGTTGCGCGAGAACATGAGGAGATAGAACAAAACCAGAGCCGTGAGATGACCATACATCATGACAGAGCGGAGTAAATGCTTGCACATTTCTTGGGAGATGACATCTTGGACGTGGCTAGAGCTACACGAGCGGCTGAAATAGCAGAAGCAAAGGCAGCCCAAATTTCTAAGGACATGGAGGAGGCATGGAGGATTGAGGAAGCCGAGCGCATGGCAGAGGAGGCTCACTACTTGACCGCACTTGTCGAAGCAACAAAGGCATTTGAACTAGAAGAGAGGAGATTAGCAGAAAAAGAATTGAAGAAGAAAGAGGTCAAAATCAAGTTGAGGAAACTTGAGATGGAGAATGAGAAACTTGCTAAAAAATTGGAGAGGGAGACTGCTGATCAAGATGCAAACAAAGCACTATATGACAAGTTCATGCAAATGGCTATGAGCAAATTCGAGGAGTATGAAAAGAAGCCAGCTCCCGACTCCTGAGCAGATTTGATATGTTAGCAAGATTTCTTGTAATCATTTTTGCCTTTTTCAATTTCGATGTACTTGTACAATCTCTCAATCATATATATGAAACTGAATCAGACTTAGACAATTATTCATTGTCCACTTCAGATCTTTTTGCGTGTCTTAGTTGATATACACTATTCGTATATTCAACGAAATTGCATGTGGATGCTGAGTTATGTCTTGTGATTCGTAGTAAATGCCTGCTGATTGATTGGGTGCTAGATTCTAGCATATTCCTAAAAAGCATTTTACTTGTGATTTAATCGAGAGTATTTCCCTGCATTTATTGAGGGGGAATTTATTTGAAACCAATCCTTGCTAGAATTAAGTTGATTAAATTCTGAGATAGATTGCTAGAATTACTTGTAAACTCATAAATTTTTTCTTCTTAGATTCAGCAATTGATAGTTAGCTTTAATCGCACCAAAAAGGGGGAAATTGTGGGAATTATTCTGGAATTATTCCAAGATTTATATTGTAAATATCCCTTTAGGATCAAATTGAAAAGGTTTTGTTGAATCAAAGCCTTAGCTAGTTTGGTCGATCATTGCTGAAGTCTAAATAGTCTAGCAACTCTGTGTAAACTCCTGTTTAGGAAATATTTCGAGTTGTAATAGATTAGAAGTGCTTGCGGAAGATTGTTGAGGATTCAGCAATTGAAATGAAGACTTCGGAATTTCTTGATGCTAGGAACGTTCTCAGCAATCAAGCCGATTGCTAGAGAAGTCAGCAAACAGAAATGACTGCTAAGGAGGTAGCGGTCAAGTTCTGAGAAGAAAAGACTGCTAGGAGTACTTACTCAGCAGTCGGAAGAAAAGAGATAGCAGAATGCTAAAGGAGTTAGCATTCACTATTCACTAAGAAGATTGCTAGAAGAAATAGCAATAAGGAATCAAGACCAAGTGCAGAATACGCGATTGCTGAGGAGTCAGCAATTGAATACAAGCAGACTGCTAGAAGAGTTCAGCAGTCAAAGGTCAAAATACTTAGCAGAGTGCTCCCAGCATTCTCCGAGAAAATTCTAAGCAAGGAGACATTCATCAAACACTTGCTAATACTACCGTTCTGATAAAAGGTACAACCAAGGACGAATAGCCTTCCCGAAGTAGGTAAAAAGGCACTTTACACGCCAGAAAGGACAAAAAAACAAGTAGCTCTTTTGGACAAAGGAGACGTTGTGTCTAACGGGTCTGGAGATTCAAAGTTTGAATCTCCAGATATAAAAGAGAAGTCCAAATAAGAGAGAACAACCTCTTGACCCCTTGAATCCTACGACTACGACTAACAACTGCTCATACGAGAGAAAACTTTACAAGCGAACAAAAAGTGAGAAAGTAGTCGGTTGAGAGCACATTAAAGACAAGGAGAATCTTAAGCTCTCAACAGCATGTGTCAACCATTGAATACCTGACACCGCATTCAAGAGGATTCCTTGACTCTATTCAAGGAACAATCATTAAGATAACTTACATCCTAAGATGCATCCAGCAGTCACATCTCTGAAAAGAGATTGACTACGAAGGGCTGTTGCCAAAACCCCCAGGAGAGTTCACAAGGAACTATAAAGCTTCCATTTTAGCAAGGTTAAGTTTTACAAAGGTGCGCCCTTGACTTAGCCGCAGCTGCCGAATGAAAGATCCAAGTAACGAAGGATAGCTTTTTAGTGGCTGGCTCGAAAGCTCACCACCTGCTACAAGAGATAGGTGAATCCTTGTACTTGAACATATCTTTTTAGTGAATTCTCAGTGTTCGATTGAGGAGTGGACGTAGATCTTTAAGGATCAAACAACTATAAACCTTGTGTTATTGTTACTGTTTTATTGTTTCTGTTTGTTGATTTAAAACCTAGCAACCTCAAGTTGCTAGAGTATATCTGAAACAACGTAACACCTACCTTGAGCTTAAACGTTTGAAAAGAAACTAAGTGCAAGATATCTTTATCATTCCGCTGCATTTGCTAAATAACTTTCGGCTGCTTATCACGAATCTGATCAGGGACCAACAAATGGTATCCTCGTGTCTCACCGATAGGGACAATCATACGGCGTGTTGTAGATCACAAAAGACAGTATGATCACTTGACCTAGTGAGACATAAATATTATCACAGCTGAGACAGCGTTGAGGATACGTTTGTCCGGATGGCTGCAGCATAGTCGGAAGAAGTAATCTATCTTGGTTACTTGATATGCTGGTACGCAAGGATGGCGTATCGATAGGACCACATTGAGATGTATTTGTTTGTCTGACATCAGCAAATACAAGATCTCGTTCTTGATTGAGTCCAAACCCTAACGAAGGTTCAGGGGTATGCACGGGTTGACTGTTGCTTTGATTTGCCATGGTGGAGAGTCTAAGTAACGTGCTCGTATATCCGCAATTTGGGTAGCAGCAGTTCGTGTAGTACAGCTTGAGACTGAACTTAGGTAACCATATCCGAGTAATAGAATGGGGACATTCCCTGAGGAGCTCAATAATGTTCATCATGCCAAAGTCCTGCAGGCTGATTAAGTTCAAGCACGAGTGATAAGGTTTGAGTGGTACTGCTCAGGAAAATAAGATATTAATTAATTACAGGTAGAGCTTGTCAGAAGCTCTGATTAATTAATGAATGTCCGGTAACCTTAAATATGGGGATTCTCAGATAAATGCAGCTCGTTCTCACAACGTGGTAATAAAGGGGTAGGTCAGTATTAATTCTGTGGTGAAAAAGAATTAATATTAATTAATTAATTGTTTCCAGGGTTGTGGACATGGGAATTAATTAATTCATAGGCCCACTTTATTATTTGCATTAGGTCCCAGGTCTGGCTCAATTAAACATGCTGAATGGAGCCCAGTAGTCGATTAAGGTTAAATCCCTATGCTTATAAATAGACATCTCTCTCTCTCTGAAACCCTAGCCACCTTATCATAATTCAAATCAGTTTGAAACCCTAGGTTAGAGAGAGAGAGGGGCCACGGCGCCTGTGTGCAGAGGGAGGTGATTTTTCGACTCTAGCCTACACATCACAGATTTGTGGAATCCTCACCAGTAGCAGATCTGAACAGCATTGGGATACAGATCTGAAGATCTAATCTGGAGAACAAGAATTCTTTTCTTTTTTTCTTTTTTTCGATTAAATCTAGAAATTAGATCTATTGCTAATTTCTGTTTCCATAGATTTAATCGTATCGCGTGATCGGATCAGACTCTACGGAATAACGATAATCCATTTATCCATGCATTAAATTCATAGGAGCATGCTAGGGTTTGATGAATAATTTATCCTATTCAACATCCATGATTGGTCCTGTTCATTTGGATTTGGTGATTCGGTTCACGGAAAATCCCTACACAGTCACCCCACCCACAATTGGAAAAAGAAAATATACATTGGTAGTCGTTGATGACTACTCAAGGTATACATGGGTGGTGCTGCTCAAGTCCAATGATGAAGTCAAGATTCATCTACCATAACTGATCAATCGTATTCAAAACGAAAAAGGGTTAAATGTGAAGAGGATAAGGTCAGATAATGGAACCGAATTTCGTAATGGACCTTTAATGGATTTCTACACTGAGCTAGGAATTGGTCATGAGAAGTCTGCTCTAAGAACTCCTCAACAGAATGGACTCATAGAGCGAAGGAACAGAACTCTCAAAGAAGCAGTGAGAACTATGATGGCTAAAACTGACATTGCCAAAGGATACTGGGGAGAAGCCTTGATGACAGCCTGCTACACACAAAATAGAAGTGCATTCAACACGCGGCTTCAGAAAACTCCCTACGAAATCTACAATGGTTGTAAGCCTTCTATAGCTCATCTTCATGCCTTTGGTTCTCCATGTTATATTCACAATAAGGGGAAGTTTAAGTTGAGTACCTTCAGCCCTAAGGCTGATGAAGGTGAGTTCCTTGGATATGGACATCCATCATACAAGGGATACAGGGTACTTAACAAGACAACCCAGCTTGTGGAAATAACGTGTCATGTTGTTTTTGATGAAGCTACTCTAGTGCGCAGGACTCTACAAGAACTGAGTCTAGGAAATCATGAGATCAATGATGTCAATGAGGAACCCAAAAGTGATCTTGATAATGATCAGAAAGTTCCTCCGACTAGATCTATGAGTGATATACCTAAGACTCCAACTCCCTCAACTAAACTCCAAACAGTCGAGAAGGCCGATGATGCAAGTGTCATCGCTGAGGCCTTAAGGAATACACAATTAGATGATTCAGATGAAAAGAATCCTCCAGAAGAACAGGATGCGATTCTAGAAGAAAATCTAGTTAAATCCAAGGAAGCCCATTATGATGCTGCCAAGAAATCATCGACCGAGAAGGACCCAGCTATTGCTCAGACTTCAAAAGCAGTCCAGGATGCAGTTCTAAAACCAGGAGATGAAGGAGCTTCTGAAGAAAGGGAGGAAACAGTTTCAGAAACTGAAAATGAACTAACTCAAGAGGAACCTTCTACAGTTCCTGAAGAACCAGCCACCAGCACTAATGACAAACCAGCAAAGAAACCCAGCTGGTTAAGAGATCATCCCAAGGAAGCTATTCTTGATGATGTTGGAAATCATGTTCGAACCAGACATGGAATAGCCTTGATGTCTTGCTTCTTATCTCAGATCGAACTAGTGAAGATCACAGAAGCTCTTCAATCTACAGACTGGGTAAATGCAATGCAGGAGGAACTGAATGAGTTCACTCGCAACAATGTGTGGTATCTTGTAGACAGACCTACACATCAGTTTGTAATTGGTACCAAGTGGGTCTTTAAGAATAAAAGAGATGAGACCGGTACCATTGTTCGAAATAAGGCAAGGATGGTTGCAAAAGGTTACGCTCAATGTGAAAGGATAGACTTCGGTGAGAAATTTGCACCAGTAGCCAGACTGGAAGCAATTCGACTATTCCTAACGTATGCAACCTATCACAACTTCACAGTTCTTCAAATGGATGTGAAAAGTGCCTTCCTCAACGGAGAATTAAAGGAAGAAGTCTAGTCTAACAACCCCCAAGTTTTGAGCAAGGAAACCAAGACTACAAGTTAAGGAAAGCTTTATACGGACTAAAGCAAGCACCAAGAGAATGGTATGAAACTCTCTCGCAGTTTCTGCTCAAAAGTGGTTTTGAGAAGGGTGCAATAGATCGAACTCTATTCAAGATAAGGGATGGAGAGGACATCCTACTAGTTCAGATCTATGTAGATGACATCATCTTCGGAAGCAAAAATACCAAGTTATGTGAAAAGTTTGCCTAGCTGATGCAGAACAAGTTTCAAATGAGCATGATGGGAAAAATGACATATTTTCTTGGTTTGCAAGTTGATCAGTCTGATGAAGGGATTTTCATCAGTCAGAAGAAGTATACTCAAGATCTGATCAACAAGTTTTGTCCAGAGAAGACAAAATCTCTAAGAATTCCTATGAGCACCAATTTTTAAATTACTCTTGATGAAGAAGGAGAACCTGTTAACCCAATAGCTTATAGTGGAAAAATTGGATCCTTACTATATTTGACTGTCATCCGACCAGATATATCTTATGCCGTGGGAGTATGTGCGAGGTTTCAGGCAAACCCAAAGAAATCGCACATGGATGCAGCAAAGAGAATTTTCAGATATCTCAAGAGTACAGAGTCTCTAGGTATCTGGTATCCCAAAACTGATGGAATCATGTTAAATGGATTCTCTGACTCAGATTTTGGAGGCTGCAAAATCGACAGAAAGAGCACGAGTGGAACCTATCAGTTTTTAGGACATAAATTGATTAGTTGGTTCAACAAGAAACAGCATTCGGTGGCTACATCAACCACAGAGGCAGAATATGTAGCAGCAGCCAGCTATTGTGCTCAAGTGCTGTGGATTAAGAAGCAATTTAAGGATTATGGAATAGATACAGGATGCGTTCTTATCTAATGTGATAGCAATAGCACAGTCTCTATTTTAAAGAATCTAGTTCTACATTCGAGGACGATGTACATTGATATTCGTCATCATTTCATTCGAGATCATGTTGAAAAGGAGGATGTCTCGGTGAAATACATTAGAACTGATGATCAGTTAGCGGATATATTTACCAAACCGCTACCTGGGGCTCGATTCAAAGAGCTATGCATCAAACTAGGTCTTCTTGAGTTTGATGACGTCTCAAGAGAAGGAGACGATAAGTGATCATTATAACAACTGGTTAATTGCACTTGATTGTTATTGTGATTAAGTCAATTACAGATTGTTATATGATTGCAGTTGTGGAAGACATCAGAAAGAGAATAAGAGTTCCTTCTAAAAGATAAAAAACAAATGGAAATGAGCCATTCCGACTATCTAACATCAAAAAGAACTGTTAACACCACATCGTTCATCATCCATCAGGATATAAGTACCAGTTGATTAGACGAGAAT
This sequence comes from Plectranthus barbatus, assembly GCA_026898455.1. Taxonomy (NCBI): domain Eukaryota; kingdom Viridiplantae; phylum Streptophyta; class Magnoliopsida; order Lamiales; family Lamiaceae; genus Plectranthus; species Plectranthus barbatus. Next base: position 673,582 of record JAPKLW010000236.1, on the reverse strand, counting down.
GATAGTAATCCGTACCAACCAAACCCGAAGGACCGTCCCTGAGATAAGGAATACTCCGCTCCAATAGCCAGCTCAACTGCATACCATATGGGACAGTGGCATCTGGCAGATTCTGAAGAGCCATCCTCAGGCGTTCAAAGATATATCCTGCCCAGTCAACATCCTCTGTTGATCAAATGCCATCATAGCTTTCCAAACAGGCGGCGTGAAGTTAGTCTCTTCTGGAGAATTGCAAACAACCATCTTTTTAATAACGTCGAAGGATAACTTGCAGGGTGGGCTGAGGTATCTACTTGGAGCTGACGGATGAAAACAAATGTTTCCTTGTCTCCACTCAGGCCATATGGACCACTCTGGCGATGTTACCTCATTTCTATGAGCCATGACAGGTGTTCTCCCGTAATGACGCTGTAATCCAAAATCTGCTGCAAAGGAGTCTGCAGACCAGCGGAATTCCCTTCCATTGAGATTACATAAAATCTCACTCTCAGTGACTGAAGAGTAATAAGCAAACACTCTCAGCAATTCCTCATGGAAGCAATGCGGCTCAACAGTTACAAATCTATCCAATCCACTGGCCCTAAGACGAATCATCAACCAATGATCCATATCTGGGACTCTCCGGTGATATGCTGACACTCCTCGTCTATCTAGAATTCTATTTCTTCAAATGGGAATTTTTCCAATCTCCTCCACGACGTTCGACATCATCCACACAAAAAGGGAAAAGGAGGAGAAGGAGAGGTCGCCTCTTTATAAGAGATATTCTATACTCAAAGGAAAAATATGAGTTGGGTTACACACCACAGATGGTTATGAACCTCATTTATGGATGAGCTTGCGTATAGAACGAGGAGGATGGCAAAAATCTTCATGACATAACTTGTCATAACACGAAGTCCAAAGTCACCAGCCAGGTATATAATGCTCAACGACCACGACTAGCCTCTCATGAAAGAACATGTGGCAACTAGGTTTGCGGTCTGACAGAGAAATGTCTACAAGAGACAGCTCTCAGAGGTACAAGCTCAGACGTTTCATCAAATCCTAGGATAAAGGCCACTCAAGGCGCATAATATCTCGAGTACAGAAGAAGTGCAAGATACATCTACAAGACTACTATGATCAACAGATGAACCAAGAGGAAATTTCATTCACTTAAAATGAGGTACTCAGTACAAAGTTTGAAATGATAAAAAAAAAAAAGGAAGGGCGCATTTCTAGTCTGCAGATCTACAGCGAAAAATGATAGAAGAAGATTATGAAGGATAAAAATCTGAATCCAAGATGTTCGATCGGCCACCTCGAATGTACCCCAAAAAGCTGATGCTCAGTCAACCAACTTAAGGGTATCCCATATGGGATAGGACGAGCGGGCTGACTCTCAAGGGCACACCTCAGCTGATCAAATACAAATGACGCCCAGTCTACCATCGCCCTATCATCAAAAGTCATCATCGCCTTCCACACCGGTCGAGAGAAGCTTGTAACTTGGGCAGAATTCCCAACAATCATTTGATTAATGATATCAAATATCACCTTATATTCAGGAGAAAGGTGACTCGAGCAAACTGTTGGATGAAATTCCACAGGAGTCCCTCGCCATTTTTGCCAGGCATACCATTCTAGTGTTGTCTCTTCGTTCTGATAGTCCATCAGCGGTCACATACCATACGTCAATCTGAAGTTAAGGGAAAAGGACTCCGGAGACGATAGTATTTTCTGCTCATAAAGAAAGGCATGAATCTCAAGACCATCAGTCACATAGCTCCCCTCAACCACCAACTGCAGCACGTCGTCATGGAAATTATAAGGCCGACGAGTCACGAAAGAATCCAGAATATTAGCCTTCAAAGACCTCATAACAGAGTAGTGCACATCAGGCGTATTCCAGTATTTTACCAATAGCCCTGACGGATACAAGATTTTACTCCTCATTATCTCAGCATTGGGAGACATAGCCAATCTTCTGAAGAGATAAATAATCTCTTTGAACAAATTAAGGCAGTATGCACCTTTCTGGTCTATGAAAAGGTGATATTTATAGACGAGATATTCAACCACTCCCCACTAGATTAAATGTGCATAGACACGTGGACGAATCAGACTCTCTATTTATAAGGGCAGAGATCAAAAATAAGTTGGGAACTAAGTGTTTGGTCTCTCAGACTGACATTAACAAGAAAGGAGATCTACAGCAGTTTTGGAAATTGAAGACTTGTTTCAACAATTTTGAGGCTCCAGAGTCAAAAAGAAAACTGACTTCAATATCCAGACACAGGCACAAGCTGTGCTATAAAAAGTTAGAAATAAAAGTCTACAAGGGAGCAGACTTATGACGTATTAGGTGAAGGGATGGAGCCACCATCACGCGTTACGCTCACGCCACGACAAAATAGGAACAACCACATTCCACGTTATGGTGTATCACAACCGAAGATTTCCTATAGAGAAATTACATCCCAATCGTGGATCTCTCTACATCAAATACTCTCAGATCAGCCCGCCAAGATCATTCTTCTTCCTAAAAAGATCTTTGAAATCCCCAAATCCCTAATTCATTCCACTGTTCATCTTGAATCATCTCTCCAACCACATTGCCCTTATAATCTATGGGGAAGAGGAAGTTTCAATCTGACGAAGGTCGAAGTGCATCCATGAAATCAAGAACGGCAACGACTGCTCAAGGACGCACTCATAAAGAACTCAAGCAGCTATCGAGCGACATTGTTGATTCTGCTGAGGAGCTCAATAACATTCATCGTGCCAAAGTCCTACAGGGTGATTAAGTTCAGGCACGAGTGATAAGGTTTGAGTGGTACTACTCAGGAATAATATGATATTAATTAATTGTAGTTAGATATTATCAGAAACTCCGATTAATTAATGTATGTTCGGTAACCTTAAATATGGGGATTCTCAATTAATGCAGCCCGTTCTCATAATGTGGTAATAAAGGGGTAGGTCAGTATTAATTCTGTGGTGAAAAAGAATTAATATTAATTAATTAATTGTGTCCTGGGTTGTGGACATGGAATTAATTAATTTAAAGGCCCACTTTATTATTTGCATTAGGTCCCAGGACTGGCCCAAATAAATATGCTGAAAGAAAGGCCCAGTAGCCCATTATGGATAAAACTCTGGGTCTATAAATAGACCACTCTCTCTTGGAAACCCTAGCCACTTGTGTGATCATTCAAATCAGTCAAAACCCTAGAGTAGAGAGAGAGAAGTGGGCGGCGCCTGTAGAGGGGAGAAGGAAGACTTTTCTGCTCCGGCCTACAACACAGATCTGTGGAATCCTCACCAGTAGCAGATCTGAACAGCATTGGGACACAGCCCTGAAGATCTAATCTGGAGAACAGATTTCCTTCTTTTCTCTTTTTTTTCGATTTTATCTAGAAATTAGATATCTAATTTCTGTTTCCGCATATTAAATCGAATCACGTGGTTGAATTGAAGTTGGATATTCAAACGCGAAAGATCGGATCAGACTCTACGGGATTACGGTAATCTCTCAATCCACAATTCTAATAATTAAATTCATAGGAGCATGCTAGGTTTTATTGTGAATTTTGATTGTGTACAATATCCATAAATCGATCCGGTTCAGTTGGATTTTGTGATTCGGTTCACTAGAAATCCCTATAGTTCATTTATTGAGCTCATTGCATTCATTGCTACGGAGTCTAAGGAGATTCGCTGGGAGACGTTGCAATACTAGGATTAAGTCAGCACACTTAAACTAGTATCTTGGTGTTCTTACTGTCTACGTAAGAACACAGCAGCCTGATCTTTGCAAAGGAAGAATAGGTTATAACTGGCTACCGCCAACCAGTCGACGTTCTGGGAAGAACAGAATCTTCCAAACTACCAAAGAAGGAAAAGGGAGGTTTGTCCTCAGTCCAACTTCGAGCCGGTCCACAGAGAAGACGCAGAGCCTTCGACGAACTGAAGAATGAGTGAAGTGCAACTTCCTGGGCGAGTGATCCACCTTGCTGTAGACAGAGGTTTCTGCAGCAGCTGGCTATAGATCGTGAGGAGTGTAACTTCATAACTTAGTGAATTACCGGATCTGATATCCAAAGAATGGACGTAGGACTTAAGGCTCAGAACCACTATAATATCTTGCGTCGTTTACAATTTTCTTTTACTTCTCGCATCATACAGTTTTCATAGATACTTTGAAACCTCCAATACTTATTATGTAAGTATTGAAGCGTATAAACTATCTAACTGTTTGAACTATAAAACTAATAACTAATCTGCTGACCTAACTAAAACTGAGTTTTAAACTTAAAACTGTTATTTATAGGCTGCCACTGAAACTTGATTTACTTATAATTAGAGTGTAATTACTTCCGCTGGCACATTATTCATACTCTGATCTGGGACCATCACTATTTTAGTGCGCAGGACCATAAGAAGCCAAAGAGATGAATTTTAAGAAACCAATGATGTCAATGGGACTTCGGGCTCGAATACTTCCAAAGCTGAACCGAATGATCCGACTAGGTTAATGAATGAATCATCATCTCTATTGGAGATCTTGACTAATCAATCGACAATCAAGAGGGCCTTGATGCAATCGGTAATATTGAGGCCACCATACAATCTCTCGAAGAGTTCACATATCAACAGGGAACTAGAGGAGATAAGGATGCTCAACAATTTGAAGATTCCCAGAATGGCGAGAGATCTACTGAAGACAATCATGCTGAAGACAACCAAGAGCAGACTGCTACTCATAGATATACTACACCAGTAATACAAAGTCCAGCAGACAAAATGCCATAAGACAATCCTTCAGCAAAAGACGACTCAACAAGGGTAGCAGACAGCTTGGAGACTCTACAGCTTGTTGATGTACCAGTGTCAGAAGAACTCATCGGACTATCCAGCAGTGAAGTCATTCCTGTAGAAGAACTTCAAAGACCCAAATGGCTGCTAAGAGATCATCCTACTCAAGCGATTCTAGGAGATATTGTCGATCCAATCCGAACCAGACACAGTGCACTACTTGTCTGCTTCATATCACAAGAAGAGCCTACCAAAGTAGTAGAGGCACTCAAATCAGCAGACTAGATCAACGCAATGCAGGAGGAACTATCAGAGTTCATAAGGAATCATGTATGGGATCTCGTCGATCGTCCAACACATCAATCAGTAATAAGAACTAAGTGGGTATTCAAGAATAAGCGAGACAAAAATGGACTTGTCGTTCACAACAAGGCCAGATTAGTTGCTAAAGGTTATGTGCAGTGCGAAGGGGTAGATTTCGACGAAACTTTTGCTCCAGTAGCTCGATTAGAAGCAATCATATTATTCCTAGCTTATGCTGCTCATCATGGGTTCACTGTATTTCAAATGGACGTCAAGAGTGCATTCCTTAACGGCGAATTAAAAGAAGAAGTCTACGTGGAACAACCTCCAGGTTTCGAACGAGGAGACAAAGTGTACAGACTAAGGAAAGCTCTCTACAGACTAAAGCAAGCTCCAAGAGCATGGTATGAGACGCTATCACAATTCTTGCTGAAAAATGGTTTCAGAAAAGGGAAGATCAATAGAACATTATTCTTGATCAAAGATGTTGAGGACATCTTAATTGTCCAAATCTATGTGGATGATATCATATTTGGATCAAGAAATTTAGGTCTCTGCGAGAAGTTTGCTCAGCTTATGCATACCAACTTCCAAATGAGTATGATGGGAAAATATCATACTTCCTAGGTCTACAAGTCCAACAATCAGACGGTGGGATTTTTATTCATCAGAAGAAGTATACGAAGGATCTCATCAGCAAATTTTACCCAGAAAAGACGAAGACTCTGTGGATTCCCATGAGTACAGCTTGTCGAATATCAATGGATGACGAAGGCGAATCCGTAGACCCCACAACATATAGAGGAATAATTGGATCACTACTATACTTTACAGCCAGTAGACCAGACATTTCATATGTTGTAGGAGTATGTGCCAGATATCAAGCTAATCCAAAGAAGTCACATATGGAGTATGCTCGAAGAATTGTCAGATATCTGAAGGGAACAGAATCTTTAGGAATTTTGTATCCCAGGGCAGACGATCTCACACTCATAGGATACTCAAATTCTAATTTTGGAGGTTGCAGAATTGATCGGAAGAGTACGAGCGGAACATGTCAATTCCTAGGTCATAAGCTGATAAGCTGGTTCAACAAAAAACAACACTCCGTAGCAACATCCACAACGGAAGCAGAATACGTAGCTACTGCCAGCTGTTTTACACAAGTGCTGTGGATCAAGCAACAACTTCAAGACTATGAAGTCAGCACTGGTTGCGTTTCCATTTACTGCGACAACAACAGTGCGATGTGCATCACGAAAAATCTTTTTCATCACTCTCAAAAAAAGCACATTGATATTCGACATCACTTCATTCGAGATCATGTCGAAAAGAAGGGTATCTCAGTAGAATACATCAGAACAGAGGATCAGCTAGCAGACATATTCACCAAGCCTCTAGCAGAAAGCAGATTCAAAGAGCTTTGTCTTAAGCTCGGCTTATTAGAATTGGATGAGGTTATGGAAGAATGAGTCCCAGCTCTCATTTTGTTCTTGATGAACCATTATTGGTATTCTTTAGAAGATGCGGAATAAGAGTGTGTCCCAGCTCACGCTCTTCAAAAACATATTCTTTTCAAGATTGCTGAGTCCCAGCTCTCAGCAATTCTATAGTCATATACCAAAAGATACTGATATTTGCAGATTGCAAGATTGTTGAGTCCCTTTTCTAGCAGTCCAGATGATCAGTAAAGTAGAATATTGAATTCAGCAGAATAAGTTAAGTGATTGCTGAGTCCTAGCTCTCTGCAAAAGATAGAAGATTGCTGAACGAATACAAATCTGAATCAATCTTGGGAAATTGATCAGATATGGGAATAAATATCGGGATACTCAACCGACGTATCAACTAAGATCATCATTAGCGACGAAGCGATGATACATATTTGCTATCATTACCGAAGATCTCATTCAAAGGCTCGAGACAATTAAGTTCTAAAAATAGCTGCCACATGGAAAGGCTATAGCGAAACCGCCAGTTCCAAAGGCAAACGAAGTAATTAGAAGATCGAGTCTCTAGGAGAGGTTGCATCTATTTAAGAGAAGTTATCTTCCTCTGGAAATCCATATCTCAAAACCTTGAAACCCTAGATCTATCTTCTACCTTCATTCCCATCTTTCCAGAAACCCTGCTCCAAGAAATCAGAAATGTCGTCCTTTACCATTTCACCAAAATACCTCCAGAATGGGTTCGTGCAACGTGACTTAGAAATCTCCAAATTGAGAGGAAGAGTCGTAATTTTCTTAAAGGTCACATCTAAGAAGACTCTCTCAATTCTCTGTTCACCTTGGACGATGAGTTTTCTCATATTAGAACCGAACAGAGATAGGCGGTCCATTTTGTCAGGCCATGACAGTTTTCTCATTGGTGAGATAAAAACTTGTTAGGTGGGTTTGGGGATGGATAATCCTTAGTCACGTGAATTGGGTAGCTCCTCTGCATCGTACTAAATTGGTATGTGCAGATGGGTATACTCAATCTCTTTTTCTTCTCTTCTTCAAGGATTTCACGATGAAACCAAAGAAAGGAAGAAGAGACGGAGGATAAGCTTGTGGGTGGAGGAGATGCAACTCTACAGCATCTACTTGGCACCCGAAGCTACGACAACGTGTCGGTGATGCGCATGATACCTCTCTTGAGTACATATTCATGGCACTGGACGCTGATAAGGGAAAGCTGCAGATTAAAGAACCAGTCTGAGCAGATGGTGAGATCTGCTAGACTCGTACTTCTCAAATTCCTGGAAAGTCTGCAGTAGATGAAGGCTGTTGGAGAAGAGATGTCACCTAGAGAGCAAGAAGTAGATGAATTGCTTAAAGACATCTCACAGCCTTGAAGCCAACACATTGTTGTGGAAGCAAGGCGGCTTGCAGCAATGAGCTCGGGAAAAGACCAAGAAAGAGCATATCTAGCAAAGGCATTATTGGAGCAGTCTGAAGACAAGTTGATCATTGTAGACATGTAGTATTATACTTTACAAAGTGTAACTCTTGTAAATCAATGATATCAATAAATTGCTCGCTTTGAGAACAATAGTCTGTTGTCTCAAACAATATAATCGCCTAAATTAAAATACTAGATCATTACACTCCTTGTGTACAGAAACCTATAATAAAAACATATGATTTTCCATGAAAATTTTGAAGAAATGAAAAGGATAATCAAATGATAGGAATTTCTCAAAGGTCTTCCCAACCCCGTCGGAAGCAGAGTGCTTGAACGGTGAAATGGTGAATAAATTCTAGCAAATTACTCTCTGCTGACTGTTGAGTCCAAGCTCTTAGCAGATTCCCGACAGATACTGAGGATGAGCTCTCAGTAAAAGGACTCTTGAACTTGAGAAGTTCATTGAATTTAGAGAGTCCAGAAGAACTGCTGAATCCAAGCTTTCAGCAGATATCCGGTATTTACTGATTCCAAGCTCTCAGTTGATTAATGATGATTGCTATTTTGGAATATCAGACAGATCGGAAAAAGTTTACTAAGTCCAAGCTCTCAGTAAAGAAGACTCTTGCTTCTACATGAATCAAAATTTAGAAGAGTCTATTTTTGACTACTGAGTCCAAGCTCTCAGTAAAACCCGAAGAGCTGAGCATGAGCTCTCAGCAAAGTTCGAAAGATTGCTTAAAGAGATTATGACAATGCTGAGTCCAAGCTCTCAGCAAGTTGTAAGCATCTACTGAACAAAGGACCGCAAAGACAGAATGTTGAGTCCAAGCTCTCAGCAAATCAGGTCCAGAATTATGTCATTCGCCTCAAAGAAAAAAGAGAATGTTGAGTCCAATCTCTCAGCAAAATAGGTGATATATGACATTACTCATCAAAAGGTACAATCATATGCTGAGTCCAAGCTCTCAGCATAGGCCTTTCACATTGCTAAGTATTCAACACATGCATCCTTAAATGTTAACCAGCAAGAAGGAGATTGTTTATTCAAATATATCTCGAAAGGAGAAACTGCAGAGTTCGCTCTCATTACAAAGTAACTCTTGAACAGGGCGGCGACGAATGCCAAGGTGACACGTCAGCCACAGTCACGGTCCCAACGGCAAAGGGACGTAAGGCAAACCGTCACCAACTGCCCAGCCATAGATTCATCCATATCAGAAGAGGCGATCCAACCGCTCACAGTAGAAGCCGGTTAAAGAGGGATCAAATAAAAGAAATTTGGTTTGGGAATTCTAACCCTATTACCTTCATACCTTCTAATTCAAGATTCTTAAGCACTTTTTGAAGCCTTCAGAAGAACACATCAATGGCGGAATCTTCCAACCGCACCAGTCCCCCTGCCGAATCATCCGAAAACACCAACATGCCTGAGGAACCAAAACAGTTCCAGCCAACTTTCACAGGCATCTACAAATCGGAGGACATCAATGAGTCAATTCCATACTACCGGCTAATCGCCATAAGCCATGGAAAACTGCCTGGTGAACTTACCAATGATCAGAAAAGGGTCGCTCAAGTCAAGAAGGACAAGATACTATATGGGCCACTATTTCAGAAGCATTGGTGTGAAGACCTCATAGGTAAACTCGATCGAGAGAACCTATTAAGATACCTATTTGTAGAATCGAAGAAATTTTGTCCACAAATAGTTGCAAAATTCTTCGCACGTGCAATTGTTGATAACGAAGAGAAATCCTTCACCACAAGTGTCATGAGTATCAAAATCATAGTAAGTCCAGAAGTTTTGGAGAAGACGTATGGACTCCGCAACGATGGTGAAGATGTATCCAACTACAATATCAACGATGAAGCCGAGATGAAGAAGAGATGGTTGAGATGGAAGTTGGATTCATATACCGATTCATCGAATGTAGTAGCACTTCTGAAATCTCTAGCAGAACCGATGAGGAGTTTAGCACAAGTAGTCATAAGGATGCTAGTGGGCAGAGTGGGCTCACTTTCTGAGTTAAGTGCTAAGAAGTTTGTTGTTATGATGGCCATTGAAGATCAAGTGCGTGGAAATTGGGCAAAGTTCATCTACACCAAATGGCTAGCACATGTCTACAAGAACAAGAGTGTGAAGAAGGATCACACGTTCACACAAGACGTAGGCTTTGTATTGAAGATAAGCCACTTTCAGAAAGGAATTGTACCAAAAGGAAAATGCAGCCGAGGTGAAGACTTGATCTACTCCGACTACATACTGCTAACCAGATAGCAACAACCACCGAAGAACATCAGGGAACCATTGATACCGAAAGGAAAGAGCAACGTCAATTCTAAAGAGGCATGCTCTGATGAAGAAGAACCATACCAAGGGCACATGGTTATGCCTACTACTGCTCCACTTACTGCCGAGGAACTTGAAGAAGAACGGCGCAAAGCAGAACGGGACGTTTTGTTTAATTAGCTTGAAAGTTTGGTTGATATTTCATCACAAGCAACTGGTCAGCTCTCAGATCAAACCAACTTGAAGAGGAGGTGAACGCAGAGGAGCCCTCAACACAAGAAAGGGATACCATCGAGTGATGATGAGAAAGTCAAGAGAAGGGGCAAGCAAAGAAGATCTTCAGGTAACATTCTCCAAATCAATGTACCTGAGGTAGATACTTCTCTACCATCTTCAGATGTCTTCAAGGACACGGCGACAGAATCCACAGAAGCTAATGCAAAGCGAAGGCTTGAATTTTTCGATGAGGAAGAATCTCGAAAGAAAAAGCGACAAAGGAAAGCACTCCAGAGGGCACAAGAACAAAGAGACTACGCCAAGTTCTGACTTGAGATGACACTTGAAGAAAGGGATTCAAGATACGCTGAAGTCATGACTAGTTATGCCGAGCAAAATGTTGGGATTCAAGTTGAAGAACAAACAGGTCGCATCACTGAAAAGGATGTTGAGAAAATACAAGCCGAAAAAGGGAAGAGTAAGATCACGCTCGCTAAAGATGTGGAAGCGATTGTTTATCTTGAGCGAAGACAACTGAAAGAAGCCCTAAAGGAATCAAGGAGATTGCCAACTCCAGAACAAGGAGAAATGAGTTATGACACAACACAATTTCAGCTCGCCACCGACCTAGGGGGAAGCGTAAGAGCTGAAGAAATTTCTGAACGAAGTTTGTTGCAGGCTTCTGAGAAAGAAGGTAGCAGTCCTGTTGTTGAAAAGGAAAGTGAACAAGAACAATTGGCTGCGCAAGGAGAAAGTCGATATGTGACAATCATGGCAGAAGCTGATCTAGAAACAACATCAAACCAGATCCCAGCCATCGATTCAGGAAATCAGGAAGCAGAGAAGAGGAATGCAGATTTAGAGACAGTCATGCCAGAAAATGCCCAGCAGATTACAACAGTCAATAAAGGAGGGAATGCTGAGGAACCTACTGCTAAGCTAAGACCTCACTCAATGCTGAGTCAAGAGCACAACTATAAGCAGAGCACACAGCAAGTGTGCGAGCTCGGAATGAGCAATATCTACGACGATTGGGTATTGAACCTTCTACCATTCCAGGATGGAATACATAGGCAAATACCATAAGAGTGCTCGAAAGAACTATATAATCCATCTGGCAACGACGCATTCCAGTTCCCAGCTCTCCAGAAGTTTCAGATATATCCTTCAGTGATCTTCCCAGCTCTGTTGATGAAGAAGATGCAGGGACTGTCACAAATGGAGAATCTATATTCAAAGAAGAAACTCTTAGAGTGCCCATGGAAGGACCACCCGACAAAAACTACAAGGCAAAGCGAATTGCAAAGTGGTGCCCTTTTGTCACAGCAAGAGTTGAGGAGAACGAGGATCTCATCTCCTAGGCACAAGACATCAGTATATTCGTAGAAACTCAAGCTGCTGCTGAAGTCAACGACTCATATCCTATTGAACTCCAAGGAGAGACGTCCGATCAAGAATGGTTGAGAACTAAGTTCAAGAGATGGCGATTCTTTGACTATGCCACTCATGAATTACATTATGAGGATCGCTCAATCATGATGGCAAGGATGGGTCTTAACTACTGGAGGAGTGAAGAAGAATGGGCTGATGATTGGATGGACCAGACATCCAAGAGACAATACACGGAGAAGCAAGTTGCTGCGAGGTTACAGAAGATCAAGGCTCACAAAGCAGTCACCGGAGATCGATCTCTGCCACCCTCTGAATACGCCATAGAAGACTCTCCACCATTCACTCAGACCAGAGGTCAAATGGCCGCTGCTGAAGATCTGAAGAAGAAGTTAGATGAAGAACAAGCTGCAAGAAAGAAAGAGGAAGATAGGATGAAAATGTTGGAATTCAAGAAAAATTCTAAACCAACTAGCCAACAAGCCCTTCAGAGTACAAGACTTAAGGTCATCCGAACAGAATCCTACTGAAGAAGACAAAGGAAGGGAAACCACACACTCTATAATGGCCCCAGCTGACCAACCATCCACTTCAACTATAAGATTGGCAACCGCAGCTCCCATATCTACCGCTGAAAATCAAATTGTACCTGCTGAGGACTCTACATTCATAGAAATTTAGGTCTCTGCGAGAAGTTTTCTCAGCTTATGCATACCAACTCCCAAATGAGTATGATGGGAAAATGTGATACTTCCTAGGTCTACAAGCCAAAGACGAGATTCTTGCCATCCAACTCGACAACTTTGAGACCTTCTCCACTAGAATTTTTGCTGCGATCGAAGAGGGGGAAGAGAAGAGGTTAGCTGAAGAATCAGAAAGAAGAATGGAGCAAGAATAAAGAATTCATCGACTGGAAGCGAGAAGACTACATGAAGAAGAGCTAAGGAGACAACGTGAAGAGGAAGAGAGAGAAGAATAGAGAAGAATTGAAGAGAATGAAAGAATCAGAAGACAAGAACGAGAAGCTCTCATGGACAACTTCATGAAGAAGACAACAGAAACTCTCAGCAAAATGAAGAAGCCCACTGCCGGTTCCTCAAGTGCCAAGATGAAGGGATTCGTGAACTGAATCACGAAGTCCATTTGCCAAGGATCGTTAACTGGAATATCAAAAATAAATTGCTATGCCTATGATTAATCCTAGCATGCTCCTATTGAATATGCATAAGGGGGTTTATGCAGAATACCTGGATTGTGAAACCCTAAAGAACGAGTGCGCGGAGATTCCTCTTGATCTTTTCCCATGCACAAAGATTTAATTCCTAACATATTGAGGAAATAAATCTATGAAAATTATCAAGTAATTTTCGAAAACAAGAAGGAGAGAGAAGAAGAAGATAATCCTCCTTATCTGATCATCCGGTCTGTATCCCAACTCAATCTGAATATCTGGTGAAGATTCCCTTCAGATTCCTTGCCCGGTTGAGAAGCAAAATTTCCTCCTCGTTTCTCAGATCTAGTCGATCACCACAGCTCCCAAAACCTGGTTTGCTGTGTGCAACTTATGATCTTGTGGTGTGTTGAGATTTGAGGAACTGAGGCTTATTTATAGGAAAATACTGGACTTCTATTGGGCTTGAGTTTCATGGGCCAGACCAGGGACCAGAATGCAAATAGAAAATAAGGCCTATCAATTAATTAATTCTCATTTTCAACCCAGAATATAATTAATTAATTAATATTGATTTATTCCACCAGAGAATCAATACTGTCCTACCTATTTGCTACCACGTTTTGAGGTACGGGTTGCATGGGCTCGGTATATCCCCACATTTAAGGTTACAGACATTCGTTAATTAATTTAAGCTCTAACAAGCTATTTAATTAACTAACATCTTATATTCCTGAGTCAATCCACTCAAACCTTTTCACTTATGCTTGAAGTTAATCAGCCTGCAGGACTTTAGCATAACGAACCTTTTGAGCTGCTCAGGGAATGTCACCATCCTATACTGGATGTGGTTACCTAGCTCCAGTAGCCGACAGTCAACACAAACTGTTATTACCCAAGATACAGATATACAAGCTCAACTAGAGCCTTTCACTGCAACTCAAAGTAATACACAATCTGCATATACTTTTGTACCTTCATATAGGCTTAGGATCTCATCAAGCCATAGAGATCTAGATTCTTTTAATGTCAGATAAAAGAACCGATCTCGACTAGGTCCTTATCAATGTGTGCCCCACACCAGCATACCTAGCCATCCAAGACAAGATGTTTATTACTGCGTATGCTTCAGCCTACACCGACAGTTTATCCTGGAACTGTCTCAGCTATGATAACCATTTATATCTCGCTAGGTCAAACGATCCATACGATCTTCCGTGATCTACTACACACCGTATGATCTCCCTATCGACGAGATAAGAGGATAATTGCGTTTGCGACACATGTTTGTTAATTCAGACAGGAGATGAACATACAACAGTTATGATTCCCAGTATATTAACCAATCGACCTTGTACATAATATACCAATCATAATTCTTACAGTATATAAATCCAACAAAAGAATGCTGCTGATTCAGACTCTTCAACGACAAAGAAGTAATATCTCTCCAAACTCTACATCTCCTAGTTGTTTGAACAATCTTTCCATTTCAATTTGGGTTATGTGACTGTACGGAAGAATATATGATTATCAAAAAAAAAATAACTAACCCAGGTTGAAGACAAAATCTCATTGTCCAACACTGAACTAAGTGAATAAGCTGAAATTACACACTTGGTGTAATCAGCAAAGTGCGTGGAATGTGATGTGTGTAAAATGTTCCTGTGATTGCTTGATGATATTATGCGTGAATATGCTTTGTACTTACTTGGTTATATAACCTTGAAGCTATTTACCTGATTGACTTATTTATCGAGCAATAATGTTGATACGTTAAGGGGGAATGTTTAGGAACAATACTGAGTCTACGGGAGTTGAGACACTGAGAATAGAAATGATAGAAAACTTTTGTGCAATCTCAGTAATCAGCTTGCCCATGATCAGTCAAGAATTAAAGCTTAAAGTAGTGGCTTTTATCGCACCAAAAAGGGGGAAATTGTTGAGAATATTGTTAGACCCCCTCTAATGTAAACCAATTCATTATCATAGTTTGATATGTTTTGGTGGATCAAAGCTATAGAAACTCAATATCGAGTCAATTGTAAAAAGTCATGTATAGGAATTCATACTCGAGTTGTAATAGATTAAGAAAAAGAAAGGTTCAAGTTTGCTGAAGGAGTCAGCAAACTCATCCAATTGCTGAAGATTGCTGAAGATCAGAACGGCCAGCGATGCGAAGGAAGCAACGAGAATGCTGAAGAAGGAGCTCTAGCAATCTACGGAGACATCTGATGCATAACAGTAGTCAGCAGACGATAGTCAGTAATCAGCAATCGAGAGAAAGATTACAAAGCCAAATATCAGACGGATTACAAGTTACGAGAAGAACCAACCAACCAAGAGGATGGAATAATCATCATCATGGAGAAAAAGGGGTTCAGACCTACAAAGGATCCGTTCTGACAAGAGACGGCTAAAGATAGATGCTACGCCAATCAGAGACAAAGGGACTTGAAGAGTTTTTGTCCACTGCAGAAAAATGAAGCATGCAGATAGGCGAGCATTCACTTTGAGTCTAAAGGATAAGATTCAAACAGCCGTTTGAATCTTCACCTATAAATAAGTGTTATCCTTATTTGATTCAAAGGTTTGCGACTTCGTACATACAGAGATTAAAAAAAAAGAGATCAAACTTATTCTCTCTATTACGCAAACTCATCCGAGCTAAGTTCTTAATTGAAGCTTTTCGCAAGCTTTCATAATAGAAGCTCGAAGACCTGTGAAGTTTATCTTCAAAAGGTAACATTTGGATTCTCTCTATTCGAGAAAGAATCTAGCAGTCACTATTGCGGTGCAAGAGTAATTCGTACGAGCTACGCCAACACAAGGATAGGTTTCGGGAAGAACTATAAAACTCCCAGCAGTCGACGTCCAAGGAGAAGGGAGGTTTGTCCTCACTCTAAGGAGCGAAACCAGTTGAAGATCGGAGATCGAGGTGCTTGAAGGTGTGCGCTGATCAGACGGAGGAGCTGCTCAACGTTAGAGATCAGGTCTGACCTTGTACTCATTCTTCTAGTGAAATTTTCAGTCAGAGAATTGGAGAGTGGATGTAGAACAATTGTTCGAACCACTATAAAAATACTTGTGTCATTTACTACTTTGCTATGCTATTTTGCTTGCTGGTTAAATCATTTGAAACTTAACACACCAAGTGTTGTAGTATAAACTGCAATCAATCTAATGATTACACAAGCTAAAACATTTAGATGAACACTTGCTAAGTCAAGACCTTAGCAGGACACGTGCAAGATAAACATTAATACTTCCGCTGCATATACCATAACTTTGATCAGGGACCAACAAAGTATAATTGGCAAAGGCTCGGTTTTCTACAATTCCTAGTAGATTAGCTTTACATTAAAAATACTCCCCGAGTACGTAAAGGAAAAACTCTTCTTGAGGATGAGCTTGTGCTCCATGAATTATGTATCTTCGGGACACAAGATTAAGAAGTCCATAATTGTATGACAGTGCCAACTTCAAGATAAGCTCAATGAAGAAGGAGATTATTGACTTTGGATGAGAGCTCAACAATCTATTAGTTGTTGCTACCTTCTAGTAGAGAAGTGTGACAAAATTCAACAGACAGAAGAATAAAAACTATTTCCCGTATTAAATTACTGAGGATAGTGAAAGTTACAAGATTAAGAGACTAACATAATGGACATGGTAAAGCTCAACCAACTATAAATGATGGGTTACATGAGGAAGAACCTAGAGTGGTGGAGTTCAATCAACTTTGTGGATACTCTTATATAATTGAGTGGTTGATACTTAGTGACAACTGTATTAATGGATATCTTTCCCATTGTTCAAAGAAGAAGAGTGGATGTAGTGATTTTGAGATCCCGAACCACTCTTAACTCTTTTGTTACTTTATTGCTTTCTTTACTTTCTTGTTTGTTTCTTTCTAAGTCATTTTCTCTTAAACTCAACAGTTGGAGATTAGTGTGCATTATATCTGAAAATTAACTAAGTAACTGCTCAACTTATAAATTTTAGACAAACAACTAGTAACTAAATTAGGGTCCACCCAGTTATACACACTCTTTGATCGCAAGAAGGAATGAAAGTTACTTGAACAGAGTTGCAAAATGATGTAAATGGTATTTAGCAGTTGCAGGAAACTCCTATATCCTCCAGTTGTATGTGCACACAGCTAGTTCAAGTTGTGTCTGCTCTCTTCAGGTAGCTCGGCTTTATTACAACTACGTCGCTAGGCCTCACCAGCTGAAAGGGTTGTGAAGTTTAGCTCTTCATGGAACGTAGTCGGTGTTGGTTGTTCTTGAGTGTCGGTTTTCTAAAGAATTTCAGAAACCTTTTTCGGATTCACCTCTAGAGAAGAGTGTGAACTCCAGAATGATAACTCTTCCAAAGAGGCTAAGAGTCTTGTGTATAGAAATACAGAATAACTGATTAGAAAATGAATCACAACGATTGGCAAACCTAGTAGTTTATGCACTATTAAATCTTGACCAACCTTTTTAACTAATATTCATCTCGAGTATTTATAGATCTTCTTAAGTATGTTGGGTGTGCCTTGTCTTCTAGTCATTGTACACAGCTTTCTGATATCTACAGTTTTTCAAATTCTTTTATGCAATGTATACTTTTTGTAAGAATGACTCTTTTGTGAGTTGTCCTTGTTATCAACTTTGGAGTAGAACTTCTCTTTATCAATTGCGAAGTTCATTCTTATTAATATTTCACAATCGACTCTTTATCAGTTCTACTGTCAAGGTGACTGTTACTCCAAAAATTGGTTAAGTCAGTTTCGGCTTAAATTTTTCTAGGAGAGTAAATTCCTAATCTATTTGATTGTGCGCAAATATGTGTGCATCACTATTTTGTATTTATATATCAATTATATCTTATAAAACTATGTTATGTTTTAATTGGTGATGTCCACGGAGCTGGTCCCAAAGTTCTAAAATTGGTTAATTTAAGCCTTCAACAATTCAAATCTTTACAAAACAAACTAAATGATTTATAATTTTAAAAAAATAAACTATTAAATATTTAAGTAATAACCAAAATTAAAAGCAATCCAATGAAATATTTAAAGTTTAATTTTCAGAATTACAAATTATTTAGTTTCTTAGACTATAAGCTATAACAGTCAATTGAATAGTTGAACGTCTTAGACTATAAGCTATAATGATTGAAGATCGAATTGATCCAAATAATCGTATACAAAATTGCAAATGAATTAAATTATTTGTGAGTTACCTGAGTCTTGATTCTATAAAACTGAGTCTTGATTCTATAAAAATTGATTTAGTGTGATCCTTTATTACACATACTAAACTTAATCTTTATAGCAAACTTATTAGCCAAAATTAGAATTAGATTTAAACTATTAACTTTATTAAATAAAATTTAAGAGTAACAAGTATAATAATTCTTTGTAGTTATAATAAAGTGTTGATTTTAGTATGAATACGATATTATGCTTTGAATAAATATTTTTTCTTTTAAAAAATAATAAATATTTCAATTATAATTTAAATTTATAAAGTTTATTGGATTCGATTAATTTTGTAAACTTCAAAATATTAAAAAAAAAAATTGAAGTCACTCGACTATAAATAAATCAAACTTAAGTAAAATACCAAAACTCGAAGACATCATAATTGAAAATTACTATGATATTAAGGGGGCATTTGGTATAACTGTCGGAAATCACTATGGGTATGGGTTTGATAGTAAAGGGAATGGGTATGGATTTAGATTTGGGAATCATTCTCAATTATTGGTGTTCGGTTTATGAGATGATTTGGGAATCATTTTCAATTCTGATGATTTTTTTTAAAGTTTAAAGGTTTAGAAAATTATTAAAATATTATATAAATAACAATTAATTTAATAATAAAATAAAAAGATTTATTATACTAAAAATAAACAATTTATTATCTATTTTATAAAATATATTATAAAAATAAATAATAAAATAGTATGAAATAAAATCTAAGAAATAAATAATAAGATTAATAAAATTATTAATTATTGTATATATGATAATTAATATATTTTTAATAATATTATTTATTAATTAATGCATAATAATAATATAATAACGCCATTTATTTTAATAATATTATAAATTATTATATTGAAAAATATTGGAGTATATAATAATTAATAAAAAAATAATTACAAAATCTTACTCCCTCCGTCCCATTAAAGTAGTCTCACTTTCCTTTTTTGTTTGTCCCATAGAATAGTCCCATTTTCCTAAAATGGCAACCTTTTTCATACTCACCAATAAAATATTAATTCCACTACACTCACAACTCTTAATTCCCGTGCCGAAAAGAAAAGGGACTACTTCACCGGGACGGAGGGAGTATAAAATAAAAAAAATAATCATTTTGGTATTAAATTTGGGAATGGGTATGAAACCCACCAACTTAGAGGGGAATGGATATTTGGGAATCAATCTCATCCCCCATTCCCAAATCCATCAACCAAACGGTGGGTTTCGGAATCATTCTCATTCCTTGATTTCGAAACCCACCAACCAAACGCCCCCTAAGTCTCCAGGATATCAATGAATATTGTTTGGGAATGATGTTTCATAAACAGAAGGCAAATCAAAACAAATAATTATAGTATAGCAACTGGGCAATACAAATTATAAATTAAATGAACTTAATTCGGCAGCATTCAGCATAAGAAGAAGAAAAAAATTGTTTCTTATTTGATTACAGTTGGAGCATTGAAGTGGTGTTTGAATATTTGTTTAGTTCTCAATCTTCACTTTTGTTGTATACAAATGTTGCCGTCCGAGCCGCGCTTGTCTGTTTCAAGTATAAGTTGGATTGTTTCGATAATCCCACGATTTTCCAGTTTCGATCATACCCATGTTGCCATAGCTCCATACAAACAAGAACCAAATTCTGCGCAACACAACATCAAACAAAACTTGAAAAAGAAATTGCATTTTTGGATTAGCTTCTTGCTTCTTATTTGTAGGCGGTTTGATGAGAACAATGCGCCGTTTTGCAATTGAAGGTATGGATTTTACCGCATGGGTTTTCCTTTTTTGTCAAAAAGATTATACTTTTACAAGCTTACAGCTGTTTGATAAATTGCCGCCATGAAACTAATATGATCCATTTTTATTTGAAGATGTTAGGAAACGGATTTTTGTTGTTTAGATCAGTGAGAATCTCTTACACATAGCAGCTTGATGTTAAATTAAGCCTTCATATGCACATAGAGTAGTTTTTGGTTATTATTGGAGATATTGTAGTTTTTGACTTGTGAAATGGATGCAGTGAGCCCTCCTCCATCAGCTTCACTTGGTATAGAGAGTTCCAAATCGAGACACTCTTCGCTACCTCTGTTCTTTTTACTAGGGGGGATAATATTGCTCCTTTTGCTGATCTTGATATTCATCATTCGGAAAGTGATCAAACCCGCGAAATGGAAAGTGATCAAGCAGATTTCTCAGGCAGTGAAGCGACCAGGTTCTGTCATCGAAAAATGTTAAGATTGTTGGGGGTTTTATGCATTGATTGTGGCCTATTTTTAATCTGTTGCAGTGACAAAAGATGTTCTAAGTGGTAATCTTCGTACAATAAGCTATTTTAGCTTCGAGACATTGAGGAAGGCTACCAAGAACTTCAGCCATAATAATCTGCTTGGAAGAGGTGGATTTGGGCCTGTTTACTTGGTAAGCATGTCTACGTATGCATGTTTTGTGTTCATACATAAGAGTTTATTATCCATTTAGATTACATAGTATTCCAATCATGGCTTGTTTCCATTTTCAAAGGGGAAATTGGGTGATGGAAGGCTGGTTGCTGTGAAAAAGCTGGCCCTTGAGAAGTCACAGCAAGGAGAATCCGAATTCCTTTCTGAGGTGAGGATGATCACGAGCATCCAGCACAAGAATCTGGTCCGCCTTCTGGGTTGTTGTTCTGATGGGGCTCAACGACTACTCGTGTACGAGTACATGAGGAATAGGAGTTTAGACCATATCATTTATGGTACCATCACTTTGATTATGCTCACTTGGACTTCCTGTCAAGAAATAATTCAAATTGTAGGAAATAAAAATAACTCTGACTTGGAACTTATTCGTGATGCAGGGAAAAATGATATTTATTTGAACTGGGGTGTTCGATTTCAGATAATTCTTGGGGTTGCTCGAGGTTTACAGTATCTGCATGAAGACTCGCACATCAGAATTATTCACAGGGATATTAAAGCCAGTAATATTCTCCTAGATGACAAATATCAACCTAGGATCGGAGACTTTGGCCTTGCGCGGTTTTTCCCTGAAGATCAAGCTTATCTGAGCACTACATTTGCTGGAACCCTGTAAGTTGTATCTGTTATTTTGTGAATTATGACCCTCCCTACAGAGTTCTTGCACAAGTATGCTGCTATTTTGGTCTTTATTGCATAATAATAGTGAAGCACAGAGAAGCTTCGAATTCTAGACAGATGATATAGATTGATTTGTCTTACTTCAAAAAGAAAGAAATTTAGGACAGATTCATGACCATGAGTGTGTAATTCTTTTTCTGCAGAGGTTATACTGCACCAGAATATGCCATCAGAGGAGAGCTGACCGAAAAGGCCGACATATACAGCTTTGGAGTTCTTCTGCTTGAGATTATCAGCTGCAGGAAAAATACTGACCTTACATTGCGATCAGAAATGCAATACCTTCCTGAATATGTAGGCTTCTCACCATTTCCTAATTTCTTGATGTTCTTTTTAATCCATCAATGAAATTCACCACTCTGCTTTTCTTTTTGATACGTCGACAAGGCCTGGAAGCTACACGAGAGGTCTATGTTGACTAATCTCATAGATCCTAGAATGCGCGAAGATGGCATTGTTGAGAAGGATATCATTCATGCAATTAAAGTAGCTTTCTTATGCCTCCAATCTCAAGCTAACCAAAGGCCGCCGATGTCTGAAATTGTAGCAATCCTAACATGCAAGGTTGATTTGGAAACAACACTGCCTACCAAACCTACCTTCTTGGAAAGAAAGAAAAGGAATGAGGAGAAAGATTCATGGGACTCCATATCAGAGCCTTTTCCTTCTCCACTACGGAGCGACTCTCCTTCCTTCCCTCGGCATCTAAAGTAAGAATCGCCATGCTCTCAAGCATTTGCTAGCACCATTATGTTCTTATTCACGTCTTCATTCCACTATAGATGACTAGTTTTGGTTTCAAATATTCATTCAAGATTTTGTTAAGCTTAAAACATCCTTATATTTGTTTCTGTATATAAATAAAGCCCAGCCTCACAACTAAATACATTGATTTCTCTTTCTTGTACAATTTCTTTACACACACAAACTCACACATATGTACAAGCTAGAGTTGTAGCGACAGCCTAAATCAATAGCAATAAACTTAAAACAGAATGATTGGCTAGAAGTTCTTCCCCACTGCACGTGGGATGGGCCACAGAACTCAGCAGAGCCAAAACACTCTTCAAAAATGGATACCAAAAAAAAACACTCTCTTCTACCAAGGCAATGCATACTTTACTGTTTTCACAAATCCCCCACACCAAACGCATATAAAAACTCAAATTATGTGAGCTTGGGTGTATGTGGGGGTGGGGTTGAGTGAAAGTGACTGGTATGTGAAAAAGGGAAAGACAAATAAGTGTTTGCATGCATGAGTTGGGATGGGTGAAATTGCTGCCAACCCCCCAACTTATAGTTAATGAAAAGTTGCCTTATTTTCTCTACTTTTGGTTGGCTAAAGAAAAAAGTCTGCATTGAATTATTTCTGCTGCTGCTGCTTCTGCTTCATTGCAATTCAATGCCATTTTCCATATCAGGGCAGTAGTCCCATCAATACCTAATTAGTAACGAATCAAAACTAACTCCTACAAGGGGAAAATTTTCAAAACTTCATTTTTCCAGTCATTTTGTGGGAGAAAATTACAGTATTTAATTTTTGTGTATGTAACTGAGGTAATGACAAATGCTCAACCTACATCAGAACATAATTAAAAACTTGTTAAATAGATACACATACATATACAAAAAATGCAAATTGAATACATCCTTTTCTGCTAAATATAATGGCCTCAAAGAGTAATGATATGACCGGAAAACATAATTTTTCCGGCCATATCATTGCCTAAACACATGCTAACTACTCGAACATCCCAATCAAGAAAGTTTACAAGAGCTGAAAAATAACTCAATGAATATAATTAAGCTACACTGACACTCTTCTAGCTAACTGGAGCTAACTCTACCGGTTGTGCAAGGGGTTAGCTCCGGTGGGAACAAGGCGCTTTTCGTCGTCGTTGTAGGCAGTTTTTCTGGATGAGTACCTGGAGAAATGCAGCCTGATTGTGCTTCTCTGTGTGGAGGAGTATTGTGGTTGATTCATTGAATGAGTAGGAGGGAGGTGGGAGTTTCCGGTGGTGGTGAGAATGTGAAGCAGCAGCAGCAGGAGAAAAACCCTCATTCTGAATTTCTGAAATGAAATATTGGACAAGATTATAGAGAAAAGAACATATATGTGTATCAAAAATGGATGATGATATATTTGAAAGTGACCATGTATATTGCAAAAGGAAACAAGTGTTTGCAGGTTTGAAGGCATTTATTACACACAGTGGAAATTCTGATGCATCAACATCAGAAAACTCTCACCAAACTGCATTAAATATTGCTTTTGAATGGGATATGAAAAGGAGAGACACAATTCCTATCTGGGAGCTGCTTCTTCGCCATTCCCTTCCATTATGTGCATCAACATATATATGGATGATCTAGTGGTAGAATGGTCGAATCCTCGATATCGTAAGCTAGCTAAATATTCTATGCATATGGGTAGCAGTGGATCCAAATTTTTTTTGTTGAGGTCTTTAACGTAATATAAGAAAAACTTTTGGGCCATCTAAATCCTCGGATCTCTTCTTCTTCATAATCAGCTCCAGCTCCTTCTTTTAATTTCTTCACAATTCATTGATAAATGAATTTATTTTATAAAAATATCATCTACTATTCAAACACAAGATTTTTTTAGTCTCTACATGGATTTGTCATCGCATGCATATGGTACTTGCCGATACAAAAATAAAAGTTCATAATTTTTTTTAACAGTAATGCATTTATTTAAATTCGTACTTAAATATTTTCCGGGTATCTCAAACCCATAACTTATATGTCACATGTGAGACTGCTTATAGCGCTTCATTTAATATTTCATTATTTTATTCACCAATTTTAAGAATAGTATTTTATTAAAAAAAGTAATAATAGAATATACTCCAATTAACATTAATTAACAAAAATCAATATTTAAAATAATTATAAATTCTGATTATAAAATTATCAATTTTAATGACTAAATATTAACTAAAAATTTATAACTAAAATGCTGAAAAATATTATATAGGTAAAGGTGGGTGAACCCTACATCGAATTAATAAAAATCAAGTAAATTATATTAAATATTTCTTGAAAAGATTATTAAATAAGAATTAATAAATTTAATACTAGAGTAAAAAGAGAGAATCTCATTTATATATTAAACGGGCACTAATTAATAATTCAGCTTTCTAACCTTTTTTTTTTTTTTTGAAGATCCTAAATTCCAAAGTTGCCTTCGATAATATTTTTATTTACTAACCATCTCCAACTTTCATTTCAAATTCACTCCCATCCAAATATTCTAGTTTGCTACTTTCTATTATTGATTTAGTTTTTCATGTTTAATGCTAATATTTGGTTCTTTTTCAAATTAATGTAATGTGATTTTGTATTACATTATTGATAATCAAGAGAAGGATAATATAAAAATAATTAAAATTAATAAAACTGGACGGTTAAAAATAATTCGAGCAATAAATCATAATATTAGAAAAATAAAAACTAAGACAAAAGTATCTTTTTAAAAAATATAATGTATTAATTTAATTTTAACTCCTAATATTTTCAATATAATTCAAACCTATAACTTAATTAGACTCATATAAATTGGCAAATTTTCAAATGAGACTGTCTCATCATTTTTATTGTGAGACGAATTTAATGATGTATTTAATTTATTGAAATGATGTATTTCTTTATTGTAAATAATATATTTCTTTGTTATAAATAATGTAATTTTTTACACAGAACAAAATATATAATCATGTATTTAATTTATTGAAATGATGTATTTCTTTATTACAAAAAATTTGTTTCTTTGTTATAAACAATATAATTTTTAAAATAAAATTATATATTTAACTTATTAAAATAATATATTAAAATCAGTCTCACAATTAAAAAAAAATGGTGAAACCTATAAGGACAACTCATTATATATATATCAATTTAATACAGGGCACCGATCGTTGCCGCTGCAATATTAAAAGGAAGCAGCGTGAATAACAACTACTATCGTGTCGGCACTTTTGTGTTCTTCTAGACAACTAGGTCGCATAATTTTTTAGAATAAAAAAATTAATTCATTATTGAATAAGGGGCTCATCTACACAATGAAATGAGAACATTTGTATCCAATATTTTAATTTTTTTATTATTTATATATATAATAATTATTATTTATTTATATATTTACATATTATTTACACATATTTTTATGTATTGTATTTCTGGTTTATTCTCAAACAATAAATATGCAAGGTCAAATTCATATTTGTTGCAGTAAATTATGCAATTAAATAAATAATAAATCGGAAACATTTATTGTACATGGCTCTACTTCATATATTTATAGATTATTATTTCACCCGTACGTTGCACAATTAATAGATTTAAGTATTGTTAAAAAATTTAAAATATATCAGGCGTTTGATTTTAGTAAACTATTATATGTCACACTTAGGTGTAAATTATATATATATATATATATATATATATATATATATATATATATATATAGTTGCGTTCATTTCTGAACTAAGTATTGTGAATGAACAATGAACTAGCAATTAACCATAGATTTAAAAAATCCAGCGGTTGATATGATGACACGTGTCAAATAAATTATGCTATTTAATATCATTAAAGGGTAGTATAGGTATTGTAGTATATTTTATTTTAGTAACCGTTTTTTTTTTGTAACTGTATTTTTAATCATGCTTTGATTTATATCATATCTTTTATATGATCTTATATTTCGGTACTTTAATAACTACTTCAATTAATCTTTTTTTTCCATATTATCGGCGTCGTTTTATACGTTCGTCTCTTCTTTCTTTTTTTTTTGTTTTGCGCCATGGTTTCATGCGAAAATATGAATGACATGTCAGGTATGTTTTTTTAGATTTCTTCAGTTATTTCTTTATTGTTTTATTGTTATTTTATTTTTTTCTTTACTATCTATTTTTTTGTTTATGTTTCGTCGGTTTTATTTTTGTTTTTTTTTGTGTTTTTCATTTTCGTGGTTTGTTTTCAATACTACATTGCCGTAATTTTTATTTTTTTGTCAATGTTATTGTGTATACACGATAGGTTTTTTATTTTTTTTGTTATACGTTTTTGTTTTTTATTGTGTTTTTGTATAAGTATTGTTTAGATGTAATATCATTATTCTTACTGTTAATTGTCATCATTTGTTTTTCTGGATGTAGTGACAGTTTCTTCCGGTTCTCCCAGTACTGTAGCATCAGGTATTGTATAAATTGTAATATACTTACTTATTTCATATCATTATTATTCACTTACTATATAATTTGATAAAATTAAATATGTTTGCATTATATTTTGTTATTTATTGTAATTAAATAGAACTTCAAAATTAATTATTTTTTTCTCGTATTTTTTTTTTTTGGTTTCAGTTTTAGTTGCTCCTATTTGTGATGTTGCATTAAAGCCGCATGAAGGAAAATGCTTTAGGAGCCTAGACGAGGCAATGAAATTTTATGAAGATTATGCTTCTAATGTTGGTTTTGATACGCGTATCTACGGCAGCAAGATTGTTGATGATATAGTCACTTGGAGATATGTTGTTTGTACTAGGGAAACAAGATTGTTAATTTATACATTGTAGTACGTTGTTCTTATTTTTTTTGTTCATTACACTTTTCTGCTTTAAGTTCTTTAATTGTAATACTCTGTTTTTGGTTGTTCAGTTTTTTCTTAATATATGCGTTTTTTTTTTTCAATCTTTGTTTATATGTTATTTCTTTTGTTCATTTATCATTTATGTTATATTCGTATGTCATTGTTTTACATTGTGTATATCATTTAGTCATTTTTCGTGCTCAAATATTGTTATTATTTAAAAAGATACATTATAAACGAAATTTTCATTTTTTTAATCGTATATCGTCTTAATTGAAATTTCAATATGTAATTATGATTGAAGTCTGTTTTTGGTTAATCATTTTGTTATTTTAATATATAATTTTTTTTTTCAATGTTTGCTTATGTCCTATATCTTTTCGTTCATTTTATCATTATTTGTTCTTATCTTATGTCATTTTTTGTAGCTTTGTATATCATTAATTCATTACTATTCTCTAAATCGTTTAAAGTTATTTATCATTATGTTTATTGGTTTCTTAAATCGTTTAAATTTTTTTTTTTACAAAATATTATGAATGAATAATAGTATCTGTATGTAAAGCGTCACATTTGTATATTTTGTCCACATAAATTAAATTATTTACACAATTTTTCATCATTCATGAGCAAAAGTGAAATCATCACATATTTTAATAAGTTCTAAACTTAAACAACATTCGGTTAATGGAAATTGTTTCTAAAACCACACAAAAGCATAAAATCATTTGTCAGCACAACATTTCATTCTAATCCTGGATCTGGAGTAAGTCATTAACAAACTTCCCAACATCAACTGCACTAATCTCTTCTTCAGCCTCGATGTATTCTTGGCTTTCATTCTCATTTTTCAGCGAACAAGCATTATTTTCCGATAATAGGAGTGTGCAGGTATATTTGGCGCGTAGGTATCTGCTTCTCCTTTGCGCTCATCTGGTTCATTGGTTTGTGGTGGTTCCTCAGTAAAAATGTCTTCATCATCTGATGGTCTAGGACGCTTACTACCTGCATTTGTGAAATTATTTTGTTTTTTGGGTGTTATCATTTATCAGCTAAACACATAGTTTATGTTTTGGAACAATAAAACATATATCATGAAGACAGGCATATTGGTTAAATAACATTAAGGTAACATAAAAATGATAAACGTATGTTTTGCATTGCATTATTCCAATAAATTGAAAAATGATATTGGAATGTAAAATTAATGATATTCAATCAACTAATAAATGACAATGCTACACTAATTTTAATTATAATTTTTCTTCCCCTTTTTTTTCCGTATAATGACATACTATACATGTTGGGAAATTTGGCTAAGTTTCCTCTCCCCAGTAGCTAATTGTTTAGATTCTAGTTTGGTGTTTTGGTGGATCAAATCCTAAGTCCTACCAGCGTCAGTTGTCTCTAGATAGCTCTAGTCTCAAATGTAAAGTCCTGTTTAGGTCTTTTGAGTTGTAAGTCGCAGCTGATCAAGACTCATGCTGACACTGTTCATCAGCATGAGATGTACTCACCAGCAAGCGACTGACAAGACTCGTGCTGACACTGTTCATCAGCATGAGAAGAGCTAATGACTGGCTACTATTCACCAGTTGGGAAGGTTTTCACCAGCAGGCGGCTGACAAATCCTA
>JAPKLW010000236.1:625296-644864 GCA_026898455.1 Plectranthus barbatus | reverse complement strand
CACAGTTTCCGCTGCCAAGTTATACCCTGATAATCCGGGACCATCAATACACATAAAAATGATATTCGTAAACCTAATCATTATAGGTAAACTAGATGTCAAATTTGATACGATATATTTACTGAGTAGTGAATTTTTAAAAATTTACAAAATTTTCAGTATAACGATAATTATTCAGTTGTTTTTTTTTTTCGCAAATTCTTCATTCCAACTTATTCTTGATTTTCGTATGACGAAATTGTTTCGAAAATGAAAAACTCAAGAAATCGTACCTGATGAAGATGCGCCCGCGGTTGTTTTTGGTGCCGTTCCTGAAGATGAAGCACCCAAGGTGGTCTTTTTCTTCGGACCCATGATTTTTGGGGGTTGTTGTAGTCGGATTTCCGTTCTGAAAAAGATTGTTTGAAGCCCTAGTTAAAATATGAGTGTAACGACGCAATGCATCAGTTTTCTGGTTTTTGTCGATGTTTTTAAAACTAAAATTGCGATCATATTTAGTAGAAAAAATGATAGAACTCACCGGATTTTGTAGAGTATTCGCTGTCGAACTTTGAGCAGTCGAGGTGTGAGGTTTCTTCGATTTTTTCACTAGTTGAAAAAATCTTGACCTAATTTTTGTTTTTTTGAAATCATTAATGACAACCAACAAACATGCTAAATATTCGATTAAATTTGTCTAGATCGTGGGTTGATCCTAATTGGTAACTGTCCCCATAAATTTCGACTTTCAGTTTTTAATTGTGCGGTTTTTTTTTTTTTTTTCCGTTTATGCCCTTTAAATGACAAAAACTAGCCTATTTAATGATAGACGGAAAGATTTAATCTGGAACGTTGATTTACAAAATGGATGGTTAGATTTTGTTCTCTGTTCATTCACATATACCTGTTCACCCTAGATCACTCCCCTATATATATATATATATATATATATATATATATATATATAATAGTTATATGTTTGATAGATATGATAAAGGATATAAGTTTTCAACCTAATGTACCCACACTTTATATTTTTAACATAAATTATTAAATTATAATTTAAATAAAATAAAATTAAAATTAATAAATTGATGTACCCATGATTTATATTTTTAATATATAAATAATACTAATTTTAAATAACATAAAAAAGTCAAACTGATATGCTTACATTTTATCTATTTTTGCATAAAATAAATCTACTAAATAAAATCATACAGAAAAAATCAAACTGATGTACCCACAATTTAAAAGTCAACTTATGTCTATTATTTTATTAATTTAAATTAAAATTATAAAATAAGATGTGATATTTACCTATAATTATATATATAAATTTCTATAATTATATATATAATTACATTAATGAGTTGCTTATTGTTCGTTATAGTAAATATTATATAAAATTCAATATTTTAAATTATAAAAAATAATTAATTTGTACCGGATTTACAAAAATGAATATATAAGTTGTAAGAGATTATATAAATTATAAATATAAATAATGAATTTATTAATGTCATATTAATTTATCTTATTAATTTATTAAGATTATTAAATATTACTATCTTGCGATTTTTGAAAAATATAATTTTAAAATAATTTTATTTGTAATTATCATTTAGGTTTGCATGTTATTGTATAAATTTAATTATAGCTTGATTATCGAATGCATGATAGTAAGTTCTGAAACTTGACTTCCGGTATTTCAAGTTTCAAGCTCCGAAACTGACTTATTTCAAGTTTCTTGCCTTCTTCATTTTAAGTTCTGAAACTTGATTCTCGATCTTCAATTTTTAATTTGTATTACAACTCGATAAATCCTCTACAAGGATTACATGAAGAAACACTCTAGAAACTTAAAGTTAAAATAAGTTTTGACATACCAAACTATCTAACTAAATGGTTAACTGAAACTCAGTTTCTAACATATCCTTAATTTAATAAAGCCCAACTTAATGTAAAAATAATTCAGTCTAAAAAGACTTCAATTCAAACTAACCTAATTGGAAAAAGTGTAAATTATAGAACCGACCCAACAAACTAACCTAAAAATTAAAGTTTAGGGTTCTGTTAAGAATTTTAGTCTAGCAAGACTTCAATCCAAAAATAATAGAAATGACCCAATTAGCAATCCTAATTTATATTGGATCAAAAAAGAAATCATAATTTATATGAAATTAATTTCTAACAAGAAAAAACTTAAATTTAAATTTCCGTGAAGAACTGGATTACTGGAGTATATAACATGATTGTAAGTTGAAAAGAAAAATTGATAATCAAAATAGAAAATTGAGGCCCAAAAATACATTGATGTGAGCCGGTAGTTTTACAGTTTTACTAGCTACTGGACAAAATAATTAATGGTGGATCCGTTAAATTTTTTTCGAAGATTATAAAAATCTGAATTCATTATTCATTTTAAATTCAATAAATTATTATTAAATATACATAATGATTAATTGAATATTTATTAAAATAATAAAATTCAATCATATTTTATATATTAAACATCCATTCATTTGAAAATTATAATATATATATAGGGAAAACTATGAAAAATACCCTATAGTATTGGACAACTATGAAAAATACCCTAATGTTTCATTTTCCTTGAATTATACCCTAAAGTTTCATTTTGCCCACTAAAAATACCCTTTACTATGAAATATATCCTAAAGTTTCTCATATCATTGAATTATACCCTAATGTTTGCTTCTGTCAATTAAAAATACCCTATGTCGCTAACGGTGTTAAAATTTTAATACAATATATGCCACATATATACCAAAGAAATGGAATGTCACATATTATTTAATTTATGATTCATAAAAATTTAAGCATCAAATCAAATATTAGTAGGGATGTCAATTTAACCTGAAACCCGCGGGTTGGCCCGATTAACCCGAGCTAAAATACGGGTTAGGGTCAAAATATTTTAGCCCGAAAAAAATTAGCCCGGATAGCCTGAGACCAAATAACCCGAAGCCCGAAACCCGATGGGTTGGCCCGATTAACCCAGTTAGTTTTTTATTAATATATCTATCATAATTATAGTACTAAAATCTACTTTTGATATTTAAGATAATATATATTAATTAAATTTTAAGTTATATAATTGTATTTAGTTCAAATAGTATTTAATACATAGTTAAGTTTATTTACTTACAAATTTAAAATATATTTAAATATTGCTAAAATTAAAAATAATACTATATTTTAATAGTTAAATTATGTGTTTTGTATTTTTTATAAGAGAAAAATAAGATTTTATTTATTTTTTATTATTTAAAATATTAAAAGAGTGAAAAGATATTAAAAATAAAAAATAATTAATAAATTCATTGGCCCGACGGGCTAGCCCAAAAACCGACGGGTTAGGGTTAGGGTCAACATTTTTTAGCCCGAAAAAATTTCAGCCCGATTTGACTCGGATCGATTAACCCGCAGCTCGATAGGATTGACCCGAAACCCGATGGGTTAGCCCGATGGACATCCCTAAATATTAGGGTATAATTCAATGATAAATAAAACATTGGGGTATTTTTTATAGTTGAGGGTATTTTTAATTGATAAAATGAAACATTAGGGTATAATTCAAGGAAGGAAAAATAATAGGGTATTTTTCATAGTTGACCAATAGTTTAGGGTATTTTTCATAGTTTTTCCTATATATATATATATATAGATGAGGAATCATGTGAGAAAAAAATTCCCCTACAAAAAAAAAAGAATGAATCATGTCCGTCAGATCTAAAAAAATTAATAGTTGATATGCAAATAAGCAACAACTAAAATACAATCAAAAAATAAAGTAATCAAGCAATAACTAAAACACAATCAAGCAATGTTGTAATCAAGCAATGACCTGAACACAATCAAGCAATATCATAAACACAATCAAACAACTTATTTACTTTCTCACGATTAGATTTTTCTTACCGGATCCTCTCTCTCTCTATGTATATATATAATTTATAAAAAATAGAATATGTAGGTTGAACAAATAAATACATAAAGTAAACATATTTTAGAAAATAAAACTCAAATAAATAAAGCAAACTAAAACAAATTACTCTCTCGGTCTCGCAGGAGTAGTCTCATTTTCCCGGGCACAGTTACCAATATTTGTGAGAATAGTGAAATTAATATTTATTTGTGAGTTTGAAAAAATTTATCATTTTATGAAATTGAGACTATTTTACGAGACAAACAAAAATAGGAAATAACAAAAAGTATAATAAATGAACTAAATTTTATTACTTGTAATTAATTATGTTTTTACAATCCAATAAAGTAAACGTAAAGTCAAGTAGAAAAGTTACATCAATGGCAATTAGTATATTTTAATTGAGGGCGAAAATGTAGATAACAATTTCAAATGTATTAAAAAGCAAATTAAAAAAAAAAATTGGAATAGAAACTCGAAACAGAATGACAGAAATCGGAACATTGCCTTTCTTCTTCACATGGCCGTCTCTTTCTCCAACTTCGCCAAAAAGATCAACCGCTACAAGCTCCTCACTCTCTCACTCCTACTTCTATCTCTCTTCTGCTTCTTCCTCTTCAACAGAAGGGCTCTCGATCCCAAACTCAGAGATCTCAGCCTCATCTCTCATACCCCCGCCCCCCACCTCGTATCAAGATCCCCACACTCTCACGACAAACTTGCTGATGAAGGACCACCCACTCCATCATTATTGTATAATACTGAACAAAATGCTGACGGAAATGTCACCGAATCGTCCATGTTCTCGCAGCCGGAGTCTCGAGATGATCGTAATGTAGAAACAACGGCTCCCGTTTCATCGAATCTCGATGGCGAAACTACACCAAAACCCTCGGGCCAATCGGATCCCGAATCGGAAGATGATTCCGGCGAGAGAACGAACGACGCCAAGTCGTCGAATGAGGAAGAAACAGTTCCCATTTCATCAAATTCCGATCTTGACGACGATGTTCCACAGGAAACCTCAGAGCCGTCCGTTTCGTCGGAGCTCGAGTCGGAAGATGATTCCGGTGATAAAAATGGCGAGCCCGAGTTGTCGAACGAGGGAAAGATTGTTCCCTTAACATCAAAACCCGATATTGATGTGAAAAGTAGCGGAAAATTGGAAGAAAGTGGTGTAAAGATGGAGTCTTTTAGAGAGGCTGCTTCATCAGATAGTTCGACTGGAGTTCTCATTGATGATGCGATATTGCAGAAGCTGCAGAAGTGTGATATTTACAAGGGAACATGGGTGAAAGATGAGGGTTATCCGATTTACAAACCGGGTTCTTGCCCCTACGTCGATGAGGCTTTCGATTGTCAGAGCAATGGGAGGCCGGATTCTGCATATACGCAATGGAGATGGAAACCGGATGAATGTGAACTTCCGAGGTTTCTTTTCATTCTTTTTTCTTTCTTTCTTGGGTTTAAGAAATAACTAATGTTGTTTTGATAGTGGTGATGTTGTCTATGGCTGTTTCTTTGGTTTGTTGTTTTATGTTTCTCAACTCAGTAGTTGGCTGACTTTGTTTGCATTTAATTTGTTGTTTTTCTTAATTAATAGCATTGATTTATGTGCAGCGCATTCTTGAATTCTTAGACTAGATATTTCGAGTCAAATGTTGCCTTCTTTAGTATATAATACTTGATGAGGTGAGACTTACTCAAAATTGCAGATAATCATATTTTTCTTGGTCGTTTCATTGTGAACTGTGGTGTAACGGAAATTAGATCTGATTTCTCTGAGTTTTGTATGAATAGACATAGAATGTTAGACATTTTTGTCATCTTGTTTTTGTGTTCATTTAATTCAATATGTAATCAAATGTTGCTAGGAAAAACAAGTGCTTTATTTGTTGTTCTATTGAAAAGACTGGCTTCTGTCGAAAAACCAATTGTTCATAATCATGCCAATTATCCTGACCAGCATTTAGATATTCATAATCAGTTGCCAAAGGCAGTGAAGTTTTTGGAAGTTTGTAATTTTTATGAAGGATTAGTTTGAACAATGCAAGTCTTCGATTTGTTTTCTTGTTAGAAGTTTGTAAGATCTAGAACGCATCCTAAGCTTCTCTGTCAGTGAATTTTCCAGAGCAATCACTCTTTAAAACTCGAGCTCTGCTGGACTACGACATATGTGTGTGAAGCCCGTGTGGGAGGTTTTAGATATTGCAGCACACTAGTTTTGCAGAAACCAAGTGACTCTGGACACCACGAAAGGTCAACTTAATCTTTTCTTGAACAACAGTAGCCTTAATGAAAATGGGTGCTATTGCTGCTTGGATGCTCAGACTTGCATATCTAACAAAGCATACGTAAATCTAGAGAAGCTAAAAGTACTGCCCTACTTATTGCCAGTCTGATTACTGGTGGATTCGCAAGCAAAAGTTCGCTTCATTAAGTTCATAGCTAGACGAACCCCTATGATTTTGGACAATAAAAAATGCTTGTGTATATTGTTCTTTGACAGTGTCAATAACATCCACGACATGTTTTTGCTCGATTTTTGTTATGCCTGATGGGGCAGTTCTTGCCTGTATAGGTTTAATGCAACGGACTTCTTGGTGAGACTACGAGGAAAGAGGCTTATGCTGGTGGGAGACTCTATGAACCGGAACCAATTTGAATCTCTTCTATGTCTTCTGCGTGAAGGTCTTCTTGATAAGAACAAGATGTATGAAACTCATGGCCATAAAATATCCAAAGGAAGAGGATATTTTATTTTCAAATTTGTGGTAAATCCCAAGCAAGGCCTTCTTTAGTTTTTTTTTTTGTTACCTTGCCATTCTTCATGAACTGTTCTTGCAGGATTATAACTGTACTGTGGAATTTGTCCGATCACATTTCCTTGTTCGGGAAGGGGTTCGTGTCAATGCACAAGGAAACTCCAATCCAACCTTATCCATAGACAGAATCGACAAGTCAGCTTCTCGTTGGCTGAGAGCAGATATTCTCGTGTTCAACACAGGGCATTGGTGGACTCATGGGAAGACATCTAAGGGGTATGTGAGAATGAGACATCATCTCCTCATTGTTGTTTCGTATATGTAACTCGTAATGTTCAATCCGACTCTGCAACTCGGGTTTCTTGCAGTAAAAACTACTTTAGAGAAGGCGACTACATCTATCCAAGATTTGATTCTGTGGAAGCGTATAGGAGAGCCATCAAGACCTGGGCTACATGGATAAAACAAAACATAAAACGCGACAAGTTGGTGATCTACCGTGGCTACTCATCCGCTCATTTCAGGTTATCACATTTCATACACTTCTTTGCATATTGATCATTGCTTTTCTCCATTTTTGGACTGACAGAAGACAACACGCGTTGTCCCCCCGATCTTGCTATTACATCTAATCCAGATAATGAGATTTTTTTCTTACCCTCCAGAGGTGGAGACTGGGATTCTGGTGGATCATGCAACGGAGAGACAGAGCCAGTAGTGCAGGGGGCTATTATCAATAGCTACCCTCAAAAGATGACGATTGTAGAAGATACGATCAAGGAGACGCGAGTGTCAGTGCTGCTACTGAATGTTACACGCTTGACCAACTACCGCAAGGATGGACACCCTTCTGTTTATGGAAAGAACGTGACCCTTCTCAAGAAGGTCTCTACCAGAAGGCAAGATTGCAGCCATTGGTGCCTTCCCGGAGTGCCCGATGCCTGGAATGAGCTCATCTACGCAACAATGGTGGCCAGACAAAGCTCAGTCCGATAATCTTGTGGCTGTTTCCATCCATTTTGAGTTCGTTAATGTAAATTC
Source organism: Plectranthus barbatus (assembly GCA_026898455.1). Taxonomy (NCBI): domain Eukaryota; kingdom Viridiplantae; phylum Streptophyta; class Magnoliopsida; order Lamiales; family Lamiaceae; genus Plectranthus; species Plectranthus barbatus. Next base: position 637,127 of record JAPKLW010000236.1, on the reverse strand, counting down.
TGGAAGTCGCACTGCCGGAGAGAGAAGTGATTAGTTGAGTTCGCCCTCAAAGAGAGGATCAGCAAATGTAATATTTAATTGTTACTCCTTTTATTTTCTTGCTATATAACTAGTCTGATTCATCACCTCTCCTGGTTCTTGTGATTTTTCTGCCATTTGTTTTTTTGGTCCAAAACTTGTGACTCTTGAACCGAGCTAGAAAGCAAATTAAGGTTGAAGTATTTTAACCTAAAAACAATTTAAACCCTTGTTTAGAAGATTATAAAAAAAGGAGTTTCTATAAATATAAATATAAAAATGTTATTTAAATTTATACATCAAAAATCGAATTATGAGGGTTTAGGTTTAAAATTTTGTTATCCTAAACATACAATCTAAATTGTTCTGCAATAAATTAACAATCCAAAAAAAAAAAAATTGATTTAAAATCTAATCGGCTATCCAAATTATATTCCTAAAATACTACTTGTTGAACCTAAATTCGATTGGAATTGGGCTAAGTCAGGACAGGTTCAATATGATTGACGGCTGCCAAGACACGAAAAACCCACTACAGGAAGAGGGTCCAGGCCTAAAGGCCACCAACAGGATGCAAGGTCCAGGAAGCAATGTCCAACCTCAGCTTCCCCGCACAACCTATTGAGGAGAGGCCAAATGGATACAGGTCCTGTCGCGAATAATCCGGATCTTCATAAGGAATCCTAACTGAACAACCTCCGAAAAGGTCGTTGCCGCCAGCTTCAAGCCACGACCTCCGAGAAAATCAGAATCACTTCCTAAATTTCCTAGGGTTGTAACGGTTCCTCTTGGACTATAAAAGAGGAGCAGACATGCCATTTTTGGCAGATTTTTTTCCCTTTACAAGCATCAATACTCAGCAAATTTTCTGTAGTCACATACTTTCTTCATAATAGAATTATGCTATTTTATTGTTCTTTAACTATTCTCTCGTTATTCTTGTGCAAGTTCTAAGGGTCCCTACTTCATCACAAAACGAACCTCAACAATTTAGCGCCCACTGTGGGGCCATTAGAACGATAGTCACATCTATTTTGCAGGAAATGACGGAAGAATAGGTTCCAACCATAAGTTCAAGTGCAGAAAGTTCACCAGCCCGAAGGGCGGAGGTCGTGGAAAATAGAGTAGGGGCTCTCCAGGACCTCATCCAGGGGATGGAACATAATCGAGCGACGCAGATGACGTTAAGCTTCCCCGACCGCATCTATCCACGATGAGCGACCCAAACGTGGTAATGCTGATAAACCAAATGAAGGATGCGCAGAAGGAACTCGCGAGGATGAACCAACAAATAGAGCAAATGACGAGGGCACATCGTGCACTACAAGAGGAGAACCAGTGCCTCAAGGCGGCAAGGCCCTTGGCAGACCGACAACTCTGGGTTACGGACCCAGAGAGCTCCACATGACCCCCTTCGGTCACCCCTAGGAACTTGAAGTCGGATTTTGACTGCAACGCAAGCGGCCATGGCTAGGATCCTCCTCCTAATATCGAAAAAAGACCCAGGATCAGAGCTGGTGACAGAGACATTCCGACGATCGCATCAATGTTGACGAGCATGATCGAGGGGAAAATCAAAAGTTGGATGAACTACTTCGAGTCCCTGCTGGCCCACTAATAAGCTCGTATTTTGCCTCACTTATCACATTGTTTTCTTATTATTTTCTTGCATTTACTTGAGTTTTTAGTTAATAATCGAGCATGAACTGTTTATAGGGGATATTATGCTTGTCGTGCTCATATTTTGTAGGTTTGAGGCCAAAATCAATGAAAACCCGTATCGAAAGCAGTTGATGTTCAAAGGAACAGTCACGAATTCTTCCACACGTGGAACCTAACCTGATGGAGCATGGAATTGGAGAGATCTTTGAGTTAGCTTTCCAATGCAATTGGAATCGGGTCAATCGGAGTTCGGGAGCACAAGTTATGGTCAAAACCGTGAGACTGCACAGAGGGAGTCGACACAGAGGTTTCTGTCTCAAAAGACAGGCATCCCGTCAATCGCGATCCACAGGCATCCCGTCGATCGACAGGCGCACCGGAAAGGCATATTTTTGCCCAATTTGGAGATTTTTCCTTCCCAAGCCATTACCTTTTGAAGATTTGATTTCTTCCCCTATAAATAGGACTTGTTAGGCTCGAAAATTAAGTCTTTAATTTCAGTTTCTACAACCCTTCTTTTCAGCATTATTTAGGTCTTCTACACTTTAATTTAGTCTTTAATTTTCCTTTAATTTCAGCATTAAACCCTTTAATTTTCCAGTACTCTTTATTTTTATTGTTGCATTTGGATTCAAGACATTCAAGTACTTTAAGGTTCCTATTTATTTAATGATTCAAGTAAGTTTATTTATGTTTATTGTAATGTTTTATTTCAATTATGTTAGGCTAGAACCCTTACCAGGTTCTAGGGTTTTCTCCATCCTTTTCTGTATGTGTTAATTCAATTAAACCCAACCCTCAATTAATTGGTTCAAATTCTATGTTTTTCACTCCAAAATCTATTTTCAATTGTAGGATCGAGTGATGAAAATTGGATTAGGTTTATAGTTATTAATTTTACACCGAGATGAGATAATGAATAATAGGAAAATAGAATTTTAATATAATTGGTTTCTGTCTCAAAAGGAAGAATCAATTGTAAGGTTTCAAATCTGTATCTTTATTGGGATTGACTAGTTTGTGTTATTGAGACCGAGAGGTAAAATTCACTTTCTAGTAATCTAGGTTTTAATTGCCCATCAAAGGAATTAATTACAAAATAACAGATTTCCCACCTTAATAATTATTTTGGGTTTGGATTGATTGTTTATGCATGTTGGATTTGATTGGTTGATTTTCCTAGAATCTGTGCTTTTTATTATTGAATTTTATTCCCAAGATTAATTTTCTATTTTGAAAAACAAAACCCTCTTCTAAAAATTGGTTCACTCAAACAAAGAATTGATAAACTGTGTCCAGTACATGAGATGACTTCGTTGCACTATCCCTGTGGGTTCGACTAGCCTTCGGTTATTATAAATTTATTTGCTGCTGTATTTTACAGTTTATCACCCACATACCGGGGGTACCCCCTCCAGACAAGAACATCGCGTGAGAAAGCTACGTAGACCCCGTTCACCCCTGACATAGTTAACGTCAAAATCCCAGCAAGGTTTGTCCCACCAAAATTTGTTCTATATGACGGGACCTCGGACCCAGAAAATTACATCGCCATATACAAACAAAAAATGTTCATCGCATCAATACCTGCGAACGTACGAGAGGCTTGCATGCGCAAGAATTTTGGGCCCAGCTTGACAGAACCCGCCCTGGAGTGGTTCGTAAGTCTTCCCCACAAATCCATATCATCGCTCGCAGAACTACGTCAACTCTTCCAGCGCCAATACGCTAGCAACCAAAAACTGAAAAAGCATACCAATGAGTCATGCGCCATCATCCAAAGTCGAGAGAGACCTTGCGCTCATATGTTGGATGCTTCGACAAAGAACTAGTCAACATTCCGAATTCCCCCCAGTCCATAGCGATGGGGGCTTTTCAAAAAGGTTAGGATGTGTACTCCGACCTATACAAGGAACTATCATTGTACCCCTATCAAATGTTGGACAACGCACTCAACAAGGTTGGAGCTCGTATTAAGTGGGAGGAAGATGAACCTTACCGAGTGTCCAGGATGAACGCTCTCAAAGCAGTAGGTCGTGGGGGAAGGGAAGACATATACGACCCCCACAACAGGAAGGAAACAAGACCACATCCTTATACCCAACTGACATAAGCCAACACCCCTTATGTACTGGATTACATATTATCTATCGAGCCATCAGACCTGGTCAATAATGTACTGAAGCAAATGGCAGGGACTTAGTGTTTGATATAGCGACTTCAGTTGTCTTTTCAAGGTGCTAGTGTGAAACTTTTTGCAGCTAGACGTCTTCTCTCTCTTCAAGTGTTCATACTCAAGTTTGTCTACATCATCAAGATATGACAAAGTATCCACTCCCCTATCATTCAAGCCTAGCCTTCGATGAAGAAGATCTGGAGTGATCCTAAACATCACGTTAATAACAGTTGTCCCGTAGGACCTCACAACTTCCACTATATAGGTTTTAGAATATAAATCAGTTGCGTGATATTGGTAGAAGTGATTGGGAGTAGCAGTGATGGATTTTGTCAAGAAGGAGGCTTCAAGGATTTCTATAAACGAAGTTGTAAGAGCCTGGTCGAAGTTTTTCCTGAAGACTGTGAAGATTTCAAGATTTTATTTTTCGTCACCTAAGAGGCTTATCTATAACAACCCGACACTTTTTAATTTTTGTAACTCCTTCATAAAATAAATTATTATTTAGTATTTTTTTAATTATTGCATTATAATAAATCATGTCTAATTATTATCATTTATCTTATTATTTAATTAAAAACTTTTCATTTCACCATTATAAATTATTATAATATCTTACTATAAATATGCCTACAACTTCATTTTAAATGACAAACTATTATCTGTTCTCTATATTTCAAATAGTTTTTCAAACGAAGTTCAAGTTAAGGTGGAGATTTATGTGTGATACATTTATTGTTTATTCTTGTTATGCTTTTATGTAAGTACACCTATTATTAGCTAATGGGCTACATGTGTTACAATTTAGCCGACATGCTACATATGTACTATTTTTCAGTCGTGGACTGCATATTACATCTGTTATAATTGTATAGCTTAGATAACGTTATCACCATTGAGTCAATAACACTCACCCTAAAGTTATAACTATTTTCAGGTTAAAATATCGGACAATGGGCTGGATACAGATGATGGGCAAAGAATTTAAATAAATGTTGATTTTTCTCTATTTTGTCTTGAAAGAAGATAAATGTTAAGTATGTAAGTTTTTTTTAAAATAAAATTTATTTTATTCAATTATTCTTTATTATTGGGGCGTTACAGTTTGGTATCAAAGCGGGTTTACATTTTTGTGAACTCTGCAAAAATTATTTAAAAAAAGTCATCATCTCGCCAGTCACATCGTACCAAGTGAAGGTAAATTTCAAGGATGAAATTATTATAAGAGGTGGAGTATATAACTACCTGACACTTTTTAACAATTTGTAACTCATTTTAATAGACCTTCCACTTGCACCCAATAAATTATTATTTAATTTATATAATTAATTTGAGACTTTTTATTTCTTAAAATTTAACTATAAATATTCCTACATATTCATTTTTCTAAACACAACACAAAGCTGATTTAATCTTTTCTATCCATGTTTCAAAAATAGTCTTTAAAGTAAACGTGGGTATCTATGTGTGATACAAATATTATTTATCCCTGTTATGCTTTTATGCAGATACCTATTATTAGTCGACGGACTAATCACGAGATAAGCCGACGGGCTACCTATGAGTTCTATATAGTCGAAAGCTACCAACATTTGCCTAATTATAATTGTATAGATTGGATAAGATTGATAACGCTCACCCCAAAGTTATTACTGTTTTTCAGTTAAATCTCGGGCGATGGACTAAAGGCAGATGATGAGTGAAGAATTTAAATAAATGTTTACTTTATCTTGAAAGAAAATAAACTTTACGTTTTCATTTTTTATTTTAAACAAAGATGATGTACCCTTTTTATTTAAATACTATCTATTATTCAAATCTATAAAAAAAATTGGGGCATTACATTATCTTTGATACCCTATCAAATTACTTGATCTTTCTTCTTTAAGGGCTGCAATAGTGGTCATAGGTGGATATTATCTCATTCTGGTTGGCACAAGAATACGTGAGAAAATTTTGATTAGAGTAGAGATTCTTGGAGAGGGAGAATTTAAAAGGGTAAATTTAATGAAAAAGGCAAGTGGGAAGGTGAGGGGTAGAAATAGATAGGTGATCAGAAAATCAATGATTATGATCATCTCAACGTTCCATCTTTTATGGATTGGATGAAATATAGGGTAATGTGTCCGCAAAATATTTAGACGTGACATCGTGAGAGGATTGTGTGAATCTTTTTCATCAGATCATTGAAAATAAAGATTTTCTCCCCTAAAAGGGTGATGACAGTTTTCTATTAACTTGCTAGTAAAGATATTGAGCGTCTCATTCTGAATGATCTACTCCATAGCTCTTTAGTCTTCTCTTTCAGTTTTGTCATCTTGACTTATAAGAGTGAAAAGTTGATGCTATTTTCTCATTGTTACTATTGTTCTTCTCAGTTATCTCCTTCTTCTGAGCAAACTGTCTTTCCTGCAACAAGAATTTAGACAAAAGGTATCCGACTGACTTTGGATCCTTCAATTTTAGTTCACATAATGATTCTTTTTGGAATCCAAACTCTAGTGACCTTTTCTACTGACTTTGCAACATATGTGTTAGCTCTCTTCCTTCTTTGAATATAGTGCATAACATTATGAATCTTTTTTTTAATGTGTATATGTGTGTCAATTTTGTTTTGGAGCATTTTCCTTAAAATATTTTTGAACAATTGACCTAGGTTGTGTACAAGTAGCTTCAAGGCTTTATTTGATCAAAACTTCGACCTTATGATTTTTAGTCTTCCTTGCCCAGATATGTTGATTTCCATTGTAGTATCGCTCATTTTGGCTTGGACTTCCAGTTTTTGTTTGTATGTTGGGTCTAAGTCTCAAGTCTTCATAGTTTAGCCTGACAAACCTCCAACCATTACCTCTGTGATTGGGATGGTTAATCGACTTCCTTACAGCTAAGACTAGCTGCTTAGTTAGTTATAAGCGTTTAGCTGAATTAATATCAATTTTGAAAATTTTCAAAGGAGGCAAGATCTCAGTTGATTTCGCCGTTGCTTGATGATTCTGAAAACTTGTTTTCTTCGAACAAAAACTCTGTTTCTAGTTTAGTGTGAGAAGAAGATGCAATATTGCCCAAGCTATTTTCAACAAAACCAAGACACTTTTTATTTGAAGGTTTTTTGGAAATCGAAATCAAATGATTTAAGGTCCTTGGGTTGTTTGTAAAAAAAGAAATCATTTTTTCTTGCTCAATGATTTTTTCTTGTAGAACTCTATACTCATTTGACAATTTTAAAAAATTTTCAAGTAAAGTTAAGTGTTTAGTATTGAATTTTTCAAAATTCTCATTGAAGGAATCAGATATTTGAGCATTCATTAGTCAACTTTGTGACTTATCTCTTGACATGATATTTTTGTGTACAAATTATTCTTCAATTATATAAGACAGAAAACTTCATTGAAAGATTTTATAAATATTAATCATCTGTTTCTCAGAAATATGTGAGACAAATTGTTGGTCCCGAAATCAGAGTGCAGAACTGTGCAGCGGAAGGTTTGTGTATGTAGTGGAAGTATTAAATGACAATTACACTGGTTCACATAAACAGAGTATAGTCAGTTTTGTGTGTAGAAATTTTAAGCTTAGGTCTCTGTTTTAGTTAAGTCAGTTTCACAGTATATACACTTCAATACTTGGACAAGTATTGAAGATTTCAAGATTCAGTTTGTGAAACAGAAAAACAGAGCAAATATGAAAGAAAGCAGTAAACAACACACATAGTTTATAGTGGTTCGAACTTCAATATACTACATCCACTCTTTAGACCCAAGGTTTGGATAACTCACTAAGTAAATACAAGCCTCCTTATGATCTATACACAGTCCGCCAGCACCTCCGTCCTCCAGTCAACTGTGGCACTCGCCTAGGAACTCCTTGCAGACTCAGTCTTCAGGTTGAAGTGGGGACGCACCCCGCAGCCTCCTTCCTGGTGGTTGGATGTTTACTAATTCTTCCCATAATAGGTTAGATGTTTAATCGTTCTTCCCAGAACTCAGGTGGTTGGCATAAGCCCGTGAGAATCATAATCCAGACTAGGAAACTGACTACTATGAATATATCTCAGAAAGATATATTCACCAAAGAAGAGCTTCAAGTATACAACTTCAACCTCGTGCTAAGAGAAGTTAGCACGGTATAACTTGAGTCAGAGACTCAAGTCTCGTGTAAGAAAACATAGAAACTTGGGGAGTTTGCAGAGAGAGAGATCCTCTTTATCGTATGAAGACTTTAGGATTCTACACTAAGAGTTCTCTCAACCTTGTATGATTAGGCTTTGAAAGTTCTTCTCGTTGATATGTGAGCGCTAGTTGTTTGAAGGTTGAGGTGCAAACCCTTTTATAGAGGATTTCCTCAAGGCATTTAGAATTTCTGCCCGTTAGACACATAAATCCAGACGTTAGACTCATGGAAGATATTGTTCAATCCTAGCCCATGCCTAAGTCTGTGACATGCTCTGCTGCTGCATCAGTGTACCATACACTAACTTTATGTCAGAGTAAGTTCTCTGTTTGAGGAACCCAGGTTTGGATAACATCGTACTGACTTACACTTGGGCATATTTGAAATGCCTAAGTCTGATTGAGCTTCGATATCTTTCGAATAGCTCGATCTTTAAAGGTAGAGGCTCTCGTACTGACTTACAAAAGTCAGTACGACTTTGCCCTCATATTGACTGTCCACGGTCAGTATGAAAAACGCCCTCATACTGATTTCTCTGAATCAGTATGGAAACCCTCACACTGACTTCTCCTTGGTAGTATGGTAGACCTTAAACTAAGTGCTCCATCTAAGTTTTAGGTTAAGGCTATACTTGGTGGAAACCAAGTTTCAGGCGTCAACTCTCGAGCATTCTCATTTGCTCGGTCTTCAGCCTAAGTTCTATTAAAACTCAATTCAATCCTATACAAGGATTACAGATTAGAACTCTAGACTCTGAAATGCTGACTAAGATGGCTTACAATCTTTGACCTACCAAATCACAAAAGTAAGGAAGGATTTCTCTAACAAAAATCCTAACAATTTCCCCCTTTTTGGTGTGTTCAAAGCCATCTGGAACCTAAGCCAGTGAGGTGCGGATAACTTTAGATTTTTTACAAATTTGATAATTAGTCACATAACCTCTTGAAAAGTCCCCCCTCACTATCAACTTTTCACTTAAGATCTTCTCCTTATAGATTCGGAGAGATATTGCTCAATTGATTTTTCAAGTCAGTTTAGAGCAATTAAATCTTAAGTTGGAGAGAGTCAGAAGCCTGCTGATTACACTAGATTGTGTAAATTCAGCATATGAAGAACGAAGACCTTTGTTGGACAAAAAGAGATTGTCATCAACAAGTCAATTTACCTTTAAATAATTTTCATTACAAGTACAGGGATAAACTAACAAAAACAAACCTATTACAAAACTAATTTTCAAGTCTATACTAGGCTGCTTCCGGTCTTCATGATGTTCTTCAAACTGGCTGCTGCTGTATTCCCGATGAACTCTTCATCCAAGAAGGACAATTAAGACTGTTCTTGGAGTCTCGTCTTCCAAGAATTCTTGGACTAGGAAGCCAATGAGCCGTTGAGATGTGCTCCTTGTAGCAAGAGAAGCATGTCTTTCATCTCAATGTCTCCTGAGAGGTGTATGCAATTTGACATGCTTTACTACCCTTTTATCGGTTTTAGCAGCTCTACCATGGAGGTGACTCTCTCATTCTACCTCCGGGTCTCCACTACTTCACCTGCCCTGGTCTTGATAACTACGTTTGTAGACCATCTGTAGGGGATGAAGTGACTGTGCCCTATGGGGAACATGTTGGCACGTCACTTTGGAACAGTGAGCAGTGTATCTGGGGAAGAGCTTGGATTTTCAGCTTTCTTTTGCTCCTTCCAAATACGAAGACGACTGTTGTGTCCCAACCTCTGATATCTTCTGCACCTTCCATACTTCTTTTCCCCCTCTTTGACCGCAAAAAGGTGGTGAGTTTATTTCTGGAGGCTTGGGCTCTAACGCCATTTTTCAAGATCTAAGGGAAGTTTTTGTTGAAAACGAAGTATAAACTTGGAAGGAAGGTTTGACAATGGAGAAAGGAGAAAAGTTGTTTCACAGAGGAAACATATGAAACCTATTTATAGCAGAGAGAAAAGTCATTTGAAAAGGTAGGTGTACCTTGTGACCTTTCGGTTTCCTAATCTTCGGCAACGATTGAGATACGTTGCCTCGTGATGTGCATTCGGGATTTGACTGGAGTGATGTGGGAAGGAGCATCATCCACGTGTCGAATCCTGATACATCGATGCAAGATACGCATTAATAGCGATGTAACCGTAGCAATCGCCTTTGGAATTCGAAATCCCAAACTGACTAAGAGTCAGTTGCTAAACTGAGAGTTGGAACTCAGTTTAAGTCCGCATCCGTCCTTTAGAAGTCCACTAAGTATGAAAACCAGAATTTGGTTTTCTTTAGCAAGTTTGTTCGAAACTTGGTCGGTGTAAATTTCAACTTCTTCGGATGCTATGACAGTGGCTTCTGCTGTGCTTTGGTGGATGATAAGCTTCATACTGATTTTCTTTGACACTCTGTGAGGGAGAATCTTCTCAAGAATAAGTATGAAGTCTTCTTGCTTAGTAGCACACCAAGTCAATTACCAAGAACTGAGAGTTGGAACTATGTTCTAATCTTCAGCCTGAACTGACTTTAATTTACAGAAAACTGAGAGCTCGGACTCAATTTTATTCAGCATTACTCTTCTTCAACAAGGATCTCGTCGATCTCCAATAGACCAAGTTTTATGCAAAGCTCCTTGAATCTGGTCTCTGGGAGAGGTTTGGTGAAGATGTCAGCCAGTTGATCTTCAGTTCGGATGTACTCCACTGAAACATCCTTCTTTTCGACATGATCTCTAATGAAGTGATGCCTTATATCGATGTGCTTGGTACGGGAGTGATGAATTGGGTTCTTTGAGATGCACATTGCACCATTGTTATCACAATAGATTGGCACACACCCAGTTTCAACATCATAGTCATGCAGTTGTTGCTTGATCCAAAGCACTTAGCACAACAGCTTGCAGCAGCAACATATTCAGCTTCCATTGTAGACGTGGCAACGGAGTGTTGCTTCTTGCTAAACCAACTTACAACTTGTGATCTAGGAACTGACATGTTTCGCTTGTGCTCTTCCTATTGATTATGTGATCGATGCTAAATCTGCATACAAATTATAGCAAAGGGTAAATAAATTTATAAACAACCCAAGGGTAGGTCGATCCCACAAGGATAGTGCAACGAGGGAAAATCATGTACTAGATATGGTTTTCAGATCTTTTGTTTGGGCAAATCAATTTTAGGGGTTTTTTGTTTTTCAAAAGAAATAATTAAAGAGAAATTCAAATAATAAAAAGCATAGATTCCAGGGAAATTTACCAAGCTGATCAACTCGCAAGAATTAAATATTCAAACCCATGAAACACAATTTTGGTGGAAAACCTTTTATTTTGGAGTTAATTCCTTGGTCGGGCAATTAAAACCTAAATTACTAATTAGTGATCTATCTCCTCTCGGTCTCAAAATTCACCAATTAATTAATTTCATAAAGATCTAGATTTTCCTACAATTGAAATCTTCTTGGTCGGACAGATAATCAAAAGTATTAAACTCTCACTTCCTATTATCAATTTTCACCTCTCGGTCCTTCAATTAATAACAAAAACCTATTCCAATTTCATCTCTCGATCCTTCAATTAAAAATAGATTTGAAATAAAATCAAAGAATTTAAACCAATACAAGGGTTTGAATAAATAAATCTAAACAAGCATCACAGATGGAGAAACCCTAGAACCTGTTTAGGGTTCTAGCCTAACATATTGAAGAAAAACATTGCAGGGAAAAATAAAGATTACATTAAAAAGTAAAGGTTCAACAAAAAGTAAAGTAGAATTCTTAAGAAAATAGAAAAATAAAGGTGTAAAAACTGTAAAGGGGGAAGAAGATAAAAAC
>JAPKLW010000236.1:534462-625286 GCA_026898455.1 Plectranthus barbatus | reverse complement strand
ATTGATGTATATCTTGTTCCCCAAGCAATTCTCGCCCAAAATATGTGAAAATCTCGCAAAATCTCTCCAAAATAGTCTGTCTTGGCCGAGATGGCCCTTGCCACGGCCGAGATTGAGAATTCGGCTCTGTCGAGATGGCTTCATTTCGGTCGAAACAGAGACGTTTCCGCCACTTCCGACCCTTCAGCAGTCTTACGGTTTTGGCCATAACTTTTGCATCCGAACTCCGATTGATCCGATTCCAGTTGCGTTGGAAAGCTAATTCAAATATCTTTCAAATGACATGCTCCATTAGCTCAGATTCCATCGGTGGAAGAATTTGTAACTGTTTCTTTGAACATCTGCTGCTTTCGGTACGGTTTCTCCATTGGATTTGGCCTAAAACCTGCGAAATCTTACCATGGCAAGCATAACACCCTCTAATATACACTCATGCTCAGTTTATTCAAGAAAACAAACTAAAATACATAAAAGAGAGGAAATACAATGCGATAAGAGAGTGGAAAAACGAGCTTATCATTATGCAACCTCCAAAATCTGAGTCTGAAAAAGCATTGAGAGTAAGCTCATCAGATTTTGGGTACTAAATACCTAGTGACTCTGTCCCTTTGAGGTATTTGACTATTCTCCTGTCATCCTTCATGTGCGATTTCTTTGGATTGACTTGTAATCTCGCACATACTCTAACCGAGTAGGAAATATCTGGCCTACTAGCAGTTAAGTATAGGAGTGACCCAATAATGCCTCTATATGTTGTTGAGTTGACTGCTTCGCCTTCTTAGTCAAGATTGATCTGAGCACTTTGGCTCATCGGAATTCTCAAGGGCTTGGTCTTCTCTAGGCAAAACTTGTTGATCAAGTCCTTGGTATATTTCTTTTGATAGATGAAGATTCTTCCTTCGGACTGAATAACTTGAAGGCCCAAGAAATAGGTCAGTTTGCCCATCATACTCATCTGAAAGTTGCTCTATCAACTCTCTTCAACTTCACCCGTGTGAGCTCGATGCGCCGCAAACCAGCACAATAAAAGAAAAACGCGAACATAAGAAAGGACGACAAGATAAACAAACCGGAACATTACCCATGGAACTCGAACTAACTTAAAACATCCTCTCTGACCGGAGGGAACTCTAGGTCCACAAGATCCATCCCCAGGAAAAACCACTGATTCCACCATTTAGAAGAGTTATCGGGAGTATCTTGAACCAATGGAGATTGGTCCCCCGTCCACTTGGTGGCATAATAGTAACCAGGTCAGAAAGGGTCAAGGCAGTACTGTAGGGATTTCATGGCGAACCGAACCGCCAAATACAAATAAATCCAGACCGTTCATAGATACTGAGAACATTTAACATACGATAAAACCTAGCATGCTCCTATGAATTTAATGCAGTGGATATCGAATATACCTTAACTCCGTAGGGTCTGATCCAATCTTTCGCGTTTGAATTCCAATCCCATGATTCAACCACACAATTAATTAAATCTACGGAAAAAGAAATCAGCAATAGATCTAGTTTCAATATTTTATTAATGAGAAAGAGAAGAAGAGGAAATCTGTTCACCAAATTAGGTCTTCAGATTTGTATCCCAATGCTGTTCAATCTTGCTAGTGGTGAGGATTCCATAGGACAGTGAATGTGAAAGCCAAATTCAGATTTCTTCTCCTCCCAGACACACAGGCGCCGCCCCTCTCTCTCTCAAACTAGGGTTTCAACTAATTTGAATTGTAATACAAACTGAGAGAGGGAACTGTCTATTTATAGACCTAGGGTAACAAATCCTAATAGGCTACTGGGCTTCTTTTTAGCATATTTAATTTGGGCCAGACCTAGGACCTAATGCAAATAATAAAGTGGGCATATGAATTAATTAATTCCCATGTTTACAACCTAGAACACAATTAATTAATTAATATTAATTCTTTTTCACCACAGAATTAATACTGACCTACCCCTTTATTACCACGTTATGAGAACGAGCTGCATTTACTTGAGAATCCCCATATTTAAGGTTACTGGACATTCATTAATTAATTAATATTAATTAATTAATTCCCATGTCTACAACCTAGTGATGGGTTTTGTATAATGAAAGCATTTATTATAATGAGTATACAACGGTTTATTTCTCCTATCTATTAACAATCTTACATGTATGAGCAATGGTATCCTCTTGTCTCACCGATAGGGACTATCATACGGCGTGTTGTAGATCGCAGAAGATAGTATGATCACTTGACCTAGTGAGACATGAACCTGATCACAGCCGAGACAACGTATGAGGATACGTCTGTCCGGATGGCTGCGGCATTGTCGAAATAAGTAATCTGTCATGGTTACTTGACATGCTGGTACGTAGAGGTGGCGTATTGATGGACCGCAGTGAGATGTATTCGTCTGTCTAACATCAGCGAATACAAGATCTCGTTATATTGATTGAGTCCAAACCCTAACGAAAGTTCAGGGGTTTGCACGGGTTGACTGTTGCTTTGACTTGCTATGGTGGAGAGCCTGAGTAACGTGTTTGTATATCCGCATCTTGGGTAACGGCAATTCGTGTAGTACCACCAGAGACTGGGTTTAGGTAACCATATCCGAGTAATAGGATGGGGACATTCCCTGAGGAGCTCAATAATATTCATCGTGCCAAAGTCCTGTAGGCTGATTAAGTTCAGACACGAGTGATAAGGATTGAGTGGTACTACTCAGGAATAATAAGATATTAATTAATTGTAGTTAGAGCTTGTCAGAAGCTCCAATTAATTAATGGATGTCCGGTAACCTTAAATATGGGGATTCTCAATTAATGCAGTCCGTTCTCATAACGTGGTAATAAAGGGGTAGGTCAGTATTAATTATGTGGTGAAAAAGAATTAAAATTAATTAATTAATTGTGTCCTGGGTTGTGGACATGGGAATTAATTAATTTATAGGCCCACTTTATTATTTGCATTAGGTCCCAGGTCTGGCCCAAGGAAAGTGTGCTGAATTGAGCCCAGGAGCCCACTAGGGTTTACAACCCTAGGTCTATAAATAGACAGCTCTCTCTCATAAGTTGTAACACAGTTGAAAAACCCTAAACCCAGCGGGAGAGAGGGGCGCCATTTTTTGCAAGGAAAAAGGAAGGAGAATTTTCAAATTCTGGTCCTGCTCAAAGCACAGATCTGTGGAATCCTCACCAGTAGCAGATCTGAACGCACCGGGAAACAGATCTGAAGATCTAATCTGGAGAACAACAGATTTCTCTTCTCTTTCTTTTGATTTCGATTTTATTCTAGAAATTAGATTTCTAATTTCTACTTCCGCAGATAAAAATCGAATTGCGTGGTTGAATTCAAGTCGAAGTTCAAACTGTAAAAGATCGGATCAGACACTACGGAGTTACGGTTATCCCTCAATCCACAAATCTGAGAATTAAATTCATAGGAGCATGCTAGGTTTTATTGTATATTTAATTGTGCACAATATTCATAAATTGATCCGGTTCAAATTGGTTTTGGTGATTCCGTTCACGGTAAAACCCTACAATTGGTATTAGAGCCACGTTTCTGATTTATAGCTCTTTTGTGCATGATTAAATTCGATATGCATGTATGAATTTATCGTTTTTTGTGGATGTTGGTTTTTTTCCTCGTGGCAACCCGTGTAATTCAGTCCGCGGTGGTTTATCCGTGTAGGGCTGAATTAATTTTGTAAAATCACGAGAAAATTCGTGATTAGTGTAGAATTGAAAATTGTAATAGAATAGATGATTCTGTAATTTTCAAAATTATGTAATTGGACGGGTCGAGAACAAGAATGAAGACGGAGCCGACGCAGGGCCGGCAGAGGGCGACGGCGGACCACGGCGGCAGGCGCGCGGCCTGCGTGCAGGGACCAGGGCCGCGGGCGCGGTGCGCGAGCGCGCTGGGCGCGGGTGCGGCGGCGGCAGTGGTAGTCGTCGTCAGCTGCTGCTGTTCCGTCGCGATGGCTTGTGGTTTTGGTGGTTTGTGCAATCCTGTGTAAACCCTAGGGTTTGCATTAGGGTTAAGGCAAATCATCAGATCACAAAGACCTAAATCCCAAAAGATTTAGTGGTTGAAGATTTGGAGGCCCTTGAAGATTTGAAAAGATTTGGACTTATCCAAATAAGATTCAAATTCAAATTGTAATAGATAGAATTTAATTTTCTATTTTTGTGGGGCCACGAGGAATTTTTGTTTGCCTTAATTGTCCCCGTATGATATGTGATATATTATGTGCGCTATTTAAGCATGTGTAGATATTAGGAAAAGCATGTTTTATTGCTTTTATTATTTACAGCTTTCAAGCATGCTTATGTGATTAATTTCTTTTGTTGGATTATATTTTGGGAATTTTTGGGCTTGTTTAATTAAATGGAAAAATTTGGAAAATATAATTACAAAGAAATTATATGTGCGCATATAAGAAACCTTTTAAAAGAAAAATACTAAGCAGATTTTTTAATTAAAATCAATAAGACCTCCACAAAGCGGTCCTAGGCTGTAAGTGTATCTCTCGTTCTAGTAAACATCTACGAGTGTAGCTTGCTAGTTCCTAGAGGTGCATGGGTACGGTTGTTGGTATTGTAGGGTTTGAGTCTACGATTAACAACACGAGTTGTTACTCAATTCGCAGGATCGTTCTTAGGATATCAAAATAAACACAATTAAATGAACCATGCAAAGCCTATGCATGCTCCTACAAAATTAATTGCAAGATGGATTAGGGTTTATACCTCTTTTCACCGTTTGATCCACAGAACAGATCGGAGTATGATAACGGTGAAAAACCTTCAGATCTGAAGCGGAAAGCGAACAAAATCGATGGCCTCTTCTTCTTCAAGAAATCGATGGCTCTCTCTCTTGTTCCTACAGATCTGATCTTCTGATCTGTGTCCCTTGCTCCTTGGAAATCTGGTGAGGATTATTCTACCAAGTTGATTCAGCCGGAGGATTTGATCAGAGAAAATCTCTCCTTCCTGAATAGCCCTAGCCGCCGCCCTCTCTCTCTGTATACTGAGAATGTGTGTTACACTTACTGATCTAGGGTTTGGCTATTTATAGTGTTAGGGTTTAATGAAACCCTAACCCTAATGGGCTTGAGCAGTGTGTGGGCCAGACCAGGGATCAGATGCAAATAATAAAGTGGGCCCTCTTTTATTAATTAATTCTCTCATGTCCAACCCAGAACATTAATTAATTAATAAAGTATTGTTTTAACCTTCACCACGGTAACAATACTGACCCGCCTCTTTATTACCACGTTATTAGGAACGGGTTGCACCATACTAACATGATCCACATATTTAAGGTTTCAGACATTCATTAATTAATTTGGTTTATATGACAATCAACCAGAATTAATTAATATCTTATTTCCTGAATAATACCACTCAACCTTTATCTCTTATGCTTGAATAAATCATTCAGCCTGCAGGACTTAGCATAAAGAACCTTGTGAGCTCATCAGGGAATGTCACCATCCTGGAACGGATATGTTACCATACATCCAGACTAAGCAGACCCCACACAAACTGCCAACACCCAAAATACGAGTATAAGGGTACATGTAAGACCCGCCACTATGGTAAATCAAAGTGCGGTCAACCTGTGTGTGCCTCTTATCCTTCAGTAAGGTTTAAGATCAAAGAAAGTATATTGGGATCTGGCTCGTTCATATGTCAATGAGAACGGCACATCCCACTGTTGATCCCATCAATACATAAACATGTACCGACACATCAAGTAGCCAGGATAAGCCCACTTATACACCGATGTGCCGCAGCTTAAACCGACAGCCTATCCAGGGACCGTCTCAGCTGTGATACTCTTTATACCTCGCTAGGTCAAGCGAGCCATATGATCCTGCTGTGGTAACACCACATGGCCATCCCTATCGGCGAGATAATAGGATATTATAGTTCGTTGTATGTTCACATTATCAGATAGCGAGATTTGTTTAATGTATCAACATAATGAAAGCCAGTATACAAACGCTTGATCAATTATGCTTTTCAGTATACATATCCCAACAGGGATTTCTAGACAAACAATTTAAATCATGTAAATAGTGGGAGGGTTTTGCGTAAATGTCTACGAGTGTAGCTTGCGTAGATCTCTTTCACAAGTATTCTAGGATTGATTTAAATTATAGATAACAAAAGCTTTAAGGGTTGTGCGGTATGGTTACGTGCCATGCTAAACTGTCTCTTTTGGCCGGAGTTAAATTTGTGGTTAATTGCTTAGAAGTATCTTAGAATATAATGCAAGAATTGCATCCCTGTTCTTGAGAGATGGCTTGGTCTAAGGTTTTCACTAATTATTAATTTCTAGTGTCAAAAGCTTCCTGACATGGTAGTGAAATTAAATGGATTGGGGCTTAAAACCCGCAGTTCTGGTTGAGGGTGACATCGTAAACGTCTATGAGTGTAGCTTGCGGTGGGAACTCTTGGGCAATTAGTGGAAAACATTTGTATTTGATTTATTAAAAGGTTTTCAATGCATTTATTTTCGAAGTTCTACATGTATGTTCTTATTTAAGATTCTTTATTGTTTCAGATATGTCTTTGTCTACTGTCGATCATTTACTTGCTCTCAATCCTCTAATTGGTCCAAACTTCCCTGAATGGAGTTTTTGCATCAAACACGTCCTTTATCTGAAAAATCAAGCATACGTTCTTTTTATGGATCCATTGTTGCATATTCGTCATAAGGTCTGCAAACTTGAGCTTGAATTTTATGAGAGATGGGAGGATGCTGATGAGTTCGCCTTCTGGCTCATCACGGGTTCCCTGTCTAGAGAATTAAGGCACAAGTATGAGTACCTCGAAAGGGCTGGAGAGATCTGGAAGGAACTCTCGACAACCTATGGCAACGTGGAGCGAACTATCAACTATAAGCTTGTGCATGACCTTGTGTGCAAGAAGATGGTTGAAGATAGTTCGGTGATAGAGCACATGATGTCTATGATTGATCTCATGAGACAGTTCACTGTGCGGGGTGGTAATATCAGTGCGCAAGGCGAGATTGATATCATCCTGTACTCTCTTCCTGAATCCTTTTATGACTTTAAGGTAGTTGCTGCTGCAAGGGGAGAGTATGCTCTGCATGAGCTACTTGAGGACCTTGTGGTGGAGCAATCTTCCATGCGAGCACGGATGCCTGTTTTGACTGCTTCTAGGACTGGTTCGACAACCTCTAAGGTTGGAGATGATGGTGCTGAAAGCAAGCTCAGGAAAGCAGTCAGTGAAAGCAAGTCAAAGAAGGTGAAGAGGGTTAAAGTCACTCCAAAGAAGAAGAGGTGTGCTGGATGCGGAAAGGTGGATTGTCCGAATGCTAAAGGACAAGGTACATCATTTGCATTTGTAATGGAAACATGTTTAGCATCGGTTTCTACTCATTCGTGGGTAGTGGATACTGGAGCTACTGATCATGTTTGTTACATTTTGCAGGGGTTCACACCGAGGAGGGTGCTGAAGAATGACGAGGTTACCATCTCAATGGGGAACGCAACACAAGTGAGTGCAGCTGCCATTGGAGATTTCACCTTGTACTTTGATGATTCTGTTTTAACTTTGAGAGATGTTTTGTACGTGCCGGATTTTCGGCGAAACCTTATTTCAGTTTCCAAACTTTATGTTGATGGATATTCAGTTATTTTTGATAGTGGTGTTTCTATCATTGGTAATAACGGTGTTATCTGTCGTGGGATGCTGAATAATTCTCTCTATGTTGTTAACTGTAATCATAAGTCTTCCGCAAGTATTGCATGTAATTCATCCGTAATTGATAATCCTAGAAAGAGAAAACTTACTTCTTCTGATGAGGATCTTACATATCTCTGGCACTTGAGATTGGGTCACATAAGCTCGAAGCAGATACGAAGACTTGCAGATGACGGTACTTTGGACTTAGTGATGGGTTTTGTATACTGAAAGCATTTATTATAATGAGTATACAACGATTTATTTCTCCTATCTGTTAACAATCTTACATGTATGAACAATGGTATCCTCTTGTCTCACCGATAGGGACGATCATACGGCGTGTTGTAGATCGTAGAAGATAATATGATCACTTGACCTAGTGAGACATAAACCTGATCACAGCTGAGACAGCGTATGAGGATACGTCTGTCCGGATGGCTGCGACATTGTCGGAATAAGTAATCTGTCTTGGTTACTTGACATGCTGGTACGCAAAGGTGGCGTATTGATGGACCGCAGTGAGATGTATTTGTCTGTCTGACATCAACGAATACAAGATCTCGTTATATTGATTTAGTCCAAACCCTAACGAAGGTTCAGAGGTTTGCACGGGTTGACTGTTGCTTTGACTTGCTATGGTGGAGAGCCTGAGTAAGTGCTCGTATATCTGCATCTTGGGTAACGGCAATTCGTGTAGTCCCGCCTGAGACTGGGTTTAGGTAACCATATCCGAGTAATAGGATGAGGACATTCCCTGAGGAGCTCAAAACATTCATCATGCCAAATTCCTGCAGGCTGATTAAGTTCAGACACGAGTGATAAGGATTGAGTGGTACTACTCAGGAATAATAAGATATTAATTAATTGTAGTTAGAGCTTGTCAGAAGCTCCAATCAATTAATGGATGTCCGGTAACCTTAAATATGGGGATTCTCAATTAATGCAGCCCATTCTCATAACGTGGTAATAAAGGGGTATGTCAGTATTAATTCTGTGGTGAAAAAGAATTAATATTAATTAATTAATTGTGTCCTGGGTTGTGGACATGAGAATTAATTAATTTATAGGCCCACTTTATTATTTGCATTAGGTCCCAGGTCTGGCCCAAGGAAAGTGAGCTGAATTGAGCCTAGGAGCCCACTAGGGTTTACAACCCTAGGTCTATAAATAGACAGCTCTCTCTCATAAGTTGTAACACAGTTGAAAAACCCTAAACCCAGCGGGAGAGAGGGGCGCCGTTTTTTGCAAGGAAAAAGGGAGGAGAATTTTCGAATTCTGGTCCTGCTCAAAGCACATATCTGTGGAATCCTCACCAGTAGCAGATCTGAAAAAAACCGGGAAACAGATATGAAGATCTAATCTGGAGAACAACAGATTTCTCTTCTCTTTTTTTTGATTTCGATTTTATTCTAGAAATTAGATTTCTAATTTCTACTTCCGCAGATAAAAATCGAATTGCGTGGTTGAATTCAAGTGGAAGTTCAAACGCAAAAGATCGGATCAGACACTATGGAGTTACGGTAATCCCTCAATCCACAAATCTGAGAATTAAATTCATAGGAGCATGCTAGGTTTTATTGTATATTTAATTGTGCACAATATCCATAAATCGATCCGGTTCAAGTTGGTTTTCGTGATTCGGTTCACGGTAAAACCCTACACATAGAACACAATTAATTAATTAATATTAATTTTTTTCACCACCGAATTAATACTGATCTACCCCTTTATTACCACGTTATGAGAACGAGCTGCATTTACTTGAGAATCCTCATATTTAAGGTTACCGGACATTCATTAATTTATTGGAGCTTCTGAAAAACTACTACAATTAATTAATTTCTTATTTCTTGAGCAGTACCACTCAAACCTTATCACTCGTGCTTGAACTTAATCAGCCTGCATGACTTTAGCACGATGAATATTATTGAGCTCCTTAGGGAATGTCCCCATCCTATTACTCGGATATTGTAACCTAACTCCAGTCTTAAGCTGTAATACACGAACTACTGTTACCCAAGATGTGGGTATACGAGCATGTTACTCAGGCTCTCCACCATGGCAACTCAAAGCAACAGTCAACCCGTGCTTACCCCTGAACCTTCGTTAGGGTTTGGACTCAATCAAGATCGAGATCTTGTATTCTCTGATGTCAGACAGTAGAATACATCTCTCTGTGGTCCAATCAATACGCAACCGCACGTACCATCATATCAAGTAATCAAGACAGATTACTTCTTTCCGACTATGCTGCAGCCTACACCGACAAACTTATCCTCATACGCTATCTCGATTGTGATAATATTTATATCTCACTAGATCAAGTGATCATACTGTCTTCTGCGATCTACAACACGCAGTATGATCGTCCCTATCGGTGAGATGAAAGGATACCATTGTTACTCGCATGTAAGTTTGTTTAACAGATAGGAAATACCGTTGAATGTATACTCATCGTAATAAATACTTTTTGTATACAAAAGCCAACAGTTACATGTAGTGCCATTCACGAATAGAAAGAACACAAGATCCCAGGATGCTTGGCCTAAAACCTCGACAAGTTGTGCTTCAGACATCGTCAAAACGACGTCCCTCACTGATCCTTCTTAGCAGCCTTCTCCTTCCCTTTCCTAGACCTAGCGGACTGAACAGGGGGCTCACCCCCAGAAGAAGAAGACACCTCCACCACCGGAGGACTGAAACCAGACCGACCGCCCCCACTCGGCTCAAGCTCAGGGGAACCATGACCTAACGAAAGAGAACCTACTTCCTCCGAAGCAAGCTAATCGGAGAGCAAATACTCGGAAAATGGGGGCACTGAACTACTACCCCTATTCTAAGAATCAGACGCGGACGACATCGAAGAGCAACAACAAAGAAAACCCTAGGATTCTACAAGAAACCCAACCCCCGAAAGCCAACCGTGCATGCACTTCACACAAGAATAACTTAAGAGACTAGATGAAGACGAGCACCACTAACCTTACAACGGGGGGAAACCAACTCGAGGGGAAGTTCATAATCATCAGAGCAAATCGCCAGTGAACAAAAAGAAGTAGCTCGAATGAAGAGTGAGAAAATTGGAGGTGATGTGATGCCTATAACAAGCAACGGTTCATATTCCAGCAACCTCCCTAATTGCCCCCCATAACCCGTATTTACGATTATACCAACCACTAGCGACAAAATCGCCCTCAAATCCCGCACACAATCTTCAAAGCTACACACCAAATCTGTAACCTGGTATGATACGACCCATAAAACATGATCCATGTACACGACCAAATGGTCCTAAAAACTCCACAAGGTGATAAAAATCAGAGCCCCACACATGAGTTCCCCACGGGGACGCAAAAGGCGCTGTACATGAGAGCTTAGTTCCCATAAAGCGGGACATCCTACGGGATGTCCCCCCTCCTACCTCGTGGTTTTGGACCCATGCCTCGAGCCCACAAGATAACTCTAAGGAGCTACTTGTATTCCCGTGTGAGAGCCTACAAACAGGTCCCTACACCTGTCAAACTCACCCACAAGGAGATTGAGCATCCGAAGGAGGTTAGGACCTCATGAGGTCCACTCCAAGGCTCCCGATGCCTCCTTACGAGGAGCTCGGAACTTCCGCACTTTGAGAACTTGCATGTGGCAGGCTTGACCCAACTATTCGACCTTGGGGTCTCCCTAGCGATCAACCCCAAGCCCGAAGAGGCTATTGTTGGGCCCAAATATGGTTGGGATAAATCAGTTCAGACCTAATATGATTAACTACGGTCCAAGCCCATCACTCGGAGGTCCCAGCCCGAAGCTCACACAACCCACCAAAAGCCACCTACGAGACCACGAACAACAACTAAGGTCCCATGCCACGAACTACAAGTAGGATTAAGGTCCCGGAAAGCACGACCTGGAGCCAGGGATACTTGGAAGATTAAGGAGGTGAGTCTCTAGCCGTGCAGAATTTGGTAGACCGTTGAATATCCAAACTCAACTGCCCCGCACTACCCCCAAGTTCCTCGCATTGCCTACCGGGGAGAAGTCAAAACAGATAAGGATCCACCCGCAGACAATCTGGAGGACCATTAAGGAACCCTAGGTGAACGACCTCCGAAAAGGACGCAACCGTCAACCTCCCACAACGACCTCTGAAAAAGCCGAAACTACCTCTTGAGTTTTCTAGGGTTGTAACAGCTCCTCTTGAAATATAAAAGAGGAGCTGCAAGGTTATTTTCAGCACGATTTTTCCCTGTTAGCGTAGATACTCTACATATTTGGCAGCGCACACTTTATTCTCTGTAATCGAACAATAGCATTTCATTGTTCTTCAACTATTTCTTCTATAATATTTGCATAAGTTCTAAAAGTCACTATTTTATCAAAAATTTTATATATGGGACACACCGTCACAGTGAGAGTAGAGGACTTCCAACTTGAGGGTGAAACATTTTTCTAATACATGATGCGCAAACTATTATTAAAATAATAAGTTTTTATATTTATTAATATTTTTTTTAGTAACTATAATCTTTATTCATTAATATTATATATTAGTTATTGTAACATAAATTATTTTTTAGATAATATGTCCAGTTATAAATGAATTTAACAAAACTAAAAGGTAGATCAATACAAAACCTATAAAAATATTAGTTAATTTACAAAATTATCCCATATAAAAGAAATTAAACTTGAATTATTTAAAAAATAATAAATATAATAAAATAGTGAGATGTAATATTTTTTAAAAAAGGGAAATAAAATTTAACTAAATTTTATTATTGTTAATTATATATCTGTATATTATACGAAGAAATAGTAAATAAAAATAATATGTAAAATTAGAATTGATGCAATTTTTTTGAAGGGAAAAAGATAAAGTTGTAATTGTTTGGATTTTTTTAAAAGTATATTAGTAGGTTAGGGAGATTCAGAATTTAAAGATTTTCGAATGAAAGGTATTTAAATACCATTCTCTCTTCAATCGTCTGTTTTAAAAACATCACCAAACTATTTTAAACAAATACTCCACTATAAAGTTAAATCATCGTAACATAATAAAATAAAATTATGAAAAGCAATACCTAAATTTTCATTCTTTTCATTTAATATACAAACCAAATAAATAATAAAAAATATGAACACCTAGGTATTCAATCCTAAGAAAGAGTTGGGACAAGGTTGTCTGTCTCATTCTTGTAGATTGTCTAATATAGCAAAGTTATCATTTTATTAACCAATTAGGATTTTAACCATAAATAAATAATAAAAAACATTTGAGTATCAATATTTCTAGAGTTGGTCTCCTAAGAGACGGTCTAACTCTTTTTTTATTGTGAGACGGACCTTAATACATCATTTCAATAAGTTAAATACATCATTTCATTTTTAAAAATTACATTATTTGCAACAAAGAAATACATCATTCGCAATAAAGAAACACATCATTTCATTACATTCGTCTCACAATAAAAATGGTGAGACATCATTTGTAATAAAGAAATACATCATTTCATAAAATTCGTCTCATAATAAAAATAATGAGACCGTCTCATTTGAGACTTTGCCATATTTCTAATATTCAGATTGTCAAAATGTTGTATAGGTTCAGCTCAAGAATTAAATAATTTATTTTTAATGAATGATTTTTGAATTCTAATTTTAACATATTCTTTCTATTTCAATTATATGGTTCAATTTGATTTTACATATTTATAAAAAGAATTTAAGAAAAATAAACTATTTAAATAAATTTTTAATATTATTCTTATTTTAAAAAATTAATTAATTTTTTTAAGAATATTATTTTTAAAATTCTTAATTTTGTAAATAATTTAAGTATACACTTGTAAATTACTAGAAAAAAATAATATTCCATTGATCTCATATAATTAGTCCTATTTTGCTTGGAAAAATAGAAATAATAGAAACTAATAATTTATTAGTGACCTAAATTATTTTTTCATTTTTGAAGAAAAAGGAAAATAAAAATAAATAAATCATTGAAATATCCTATAATAATAATCCGAATAAAATCAAATAATCAAAATCGATGGAGTATAATTTAAAGCGGCCCCTTGGCATTGAATACAAGCCATGTTCACAAAGAATAATAGTATACTTTTCCAAGCCACCCCTACGGGCCCTATATACTCTCAATCTCCCCGCAAAATCCTCCCTCTTTCTCTCTCTAAATCTGCAGTTTACAAATATTTTTGTCTCATTTCTCGTTTGCTGATCAGGGTTTTCTGATATAGATCCCGGAATGTACGTTATCTTCTTTCTCGTGGAGTGAGTGTCCAACACTCCTACTATCTCGTAAACACTCACTCACTCACTCTTTGCGGAAATGCACAGCAACTAGTGGCTGCATCTGCACCAGCGAAGTGAAAAGATGTTCGGATTTTTGCTCAGAAAAGATGTCAGGAAAATCCTCAAGCGCAAGGATAGCGACGCTGGTGAAAGAGGTTGTGTGTGTGTGTGTGCGTGTGCGTGTGCGTGTGCGTGTTGTCAATTACGCCTCTTTCATCTGCGGAGTATGATTTTGTGGTGCAATTCGAAAGAATTGGAAATGCCGTTTTTTGTGTTGGGAGCATGCAAAAGTTTTTTTAACCATGGATTAATTGGTGTTATGCACTGTTTCATGGAAGGGGAGGAGATTGCTTGAAATGTGTGATTTTTGGCGGTGTGTAGAATTATTGCAAGCGCACACTTGATTTCCAAGATTGGGTTTTTATTGGTTAATCCTAATATCTCAATTGTAGCACAAATGTTCACCACCACCTACTAGTTTATGTATAAAAAGCTGTTTGTTACCATGTTGAAAGCTCCCATTGTGAAAGAAGACAGTACTGACTGAGATTTAAGGAGCTGAAGTCATGCCGGAATGTGTTGGGTTGGGGTTGGAAAATCTTGAATCACACCGTGTACCACCTTCAGCATAATCTGTTGGAGAAACATATTAGTACTTTTGAAATTCTGCTAAAATTTTCTTTATTTTAGCTAAGTTTTGTTTATTCTCAGGACCACTAGTTTGACATTCTACATTTGAATGTTAACATTTAACGGGATCTCTGATTGTATTTGCGTTAGAACTTCAATTTGAGCTTGAAGTTGGAACTTCGACTGTTTGACTTGGTGCTTTGTTGTAATGTATATATATTTCCAATTTTAGCATGAACAATTATGAAAAAGTGTTGCTCACTATTGGAAGCAAAATCTCAACCACATTGGAGTCGTGGAAAAAGCTTAGAAGTAAAATGGTTAGAATCTAAATGAGGGATATTTAGGACATCCCATCTGTATTTGAATGTTTTATATGTTTTATCTATAATTTACATGATCAAGACTTGGCTTTTTGGTTCTTTATTTTTTTCCTGCTTTGACCTGTACTGTCGACGTATATACATCATCTTAACTTCCATTTTATTTTATTTTGACTCTTCTTGAAGCTACATTCCTTTCTAGATTTTAATCAATATCAACCAACCATTAGACTGAATGGCCAAACTATAAAATTTGGAATCTTGAGTTCACTAGTATCTGTTATGGAAAAATATCACCTTTGTATATATAGTTAGATATATAAAACCAGAATCTATCATTCTCTTTATCGTTGTTGTATGCTTGTTTCTTACCACCATAGTTCTTATTCAATTTATAGAGCCTTAAAATGTTGTATGCTATGTGTTTCTTATCTTCTTTCAGGAAGAGCCCTTGAGGAATTACGAGCGTCTATGTTTAGCAAACTGCGGTCAGTCAGTGGGTCCAAGCGACAGCAACAATCTCTATGGGCACCCTCTGTTGCCCTTACATTTAATTTTTTGGTTTCTGTTAGTATTATCTTGATGAACAAACTGGTAAGAAACATACCTCTTTTGCTCTTCCAATCCAATTGTTGTGTCAAATCTTGATAAACTGAACTTGCTCTTGTTTGTTTTCTCAGGTACTTGTCAACACTGGATTTAACTATCCTATTTTCTTGACTTTTATTCACTATGTATGTAGTTGGTTGATAATGGCACTTCTAAAAACACTGTCAATTCTTTCTCTATCTCCTCCTCCAAAGTCTACAAAATATTCCTCTTTGCTGTCTCTTGGTATAGTTATGTCGCTCTCCACTGGTCTTGCAAATGTTAGCTTGAAATATAACAGGTTAGATATTATTCTCGATATTGTTTGTACTTGTTTATGTCAATGTTTTATTTGTTTCTAAAGTACTGCATTCATATTTCTCCAGTGTCGGATTTTATCAGATGGCTAAAATTGCAGTGACCCCAGCTATTGTTTTAGCCGAGTTTATTTTATTCAGGAAAAGAATTTCAAGGCAAAAGGTGACTATTTATCAGCCAATTACGAGTTTATTGTGGTTCTTCAAAATAGATTTTACCATAACATTGATTGTGATGCGGGTAACCAGTTCCTTTACTAGTGAATTATATAGTAATTACTGTATTCTGAATCTTCTCTTGCTATTCAATGATGTGTGCATTATGTTTTTCCATGTTTGGATGAACATGGTTTAGCTATAAATATTTGTTGTGATGAAACCAATTCTACAGCATGGTATATCTGTCATTCTTGACTTTGTTGTTTTCCGTTCAGTTAACATGTTCTCTGTAAGATCTCTAAACACAACCATATTTTATACTCTCTCCGTTCTGCGTTATTAGTCCACTTCTCATTTTTCGTCCGTCTAGTGATATTAGTCCACTTTCCTAAAGTAACAAAATTTTCACACTCATTAATAAAATATTGTTTTCACTTATCACACTTATAAACCTTGGTTATCATGCCCTACAGCATGGTATATCTGTCATTCTCGACTTTATTGTTTTCCGTTCAGTTAACATGTTCTCTGTAAGATCTCTAAACACAACCATATTTTATACTCTCTCCGTTCCGCGTTATTAGTCCACTTTTCATTTTTCGTCCGTCTTAGTAATATTAGTCCACTTTCTTAAAGTAGCAAATTTTTCACATCATCAATAAAATATTATTTCCACTTATCACTTATAAACCTTGGTTATCGTGCCCGGTCAAAACGTGACTATTTGACTGGGACGGAGAGAGTATTACCCATCTTGTCTCAAACTCTGCTGTGCCTATAAATTCTTCATCTTGATATTGGGTGCCCAAAAATGAACATTCTTATGGTTGTACCATAATTTATTGTCTTCATAAAATTTGAAGCT
Source organism: Plectranthus barbatus (assembly GCA_026898455.1). Lineage (NCBI taxonomy): Eukaryota > Viridiplantae > Streptophyta > Magnoliopsida > Lamiales > Lamiaceae > Plectranthus > Plectranthus barbatus. The sequence goes on along the minus strand of JAPKLW010000236.1, from coordinate 608,391 downwards.
TCCTAGTAGTTGCGCGCCCTTAAATGAAACAGCTCCCTTTTATTTTCTTTTGGGTACTCACCATGCTGTTTCTAGGTGCTTGCGCTTACTGTAGTATCAGTTGGTGTTGCTATTGCAACGGTAACCGATCTTCAGTTTCATTTTTTCGGCGCTTGTATAGCAGTAGCCTGGATTGTACCAAGTGCAGTGAATAAAATATTGTGGTCTAATCTTCAACAACAAGACAACTGGACTGCCCTGGCGTAAGTCATGTTCTTATTGATCGTTTAACTAAACTATGGGTCAGAGTATTCTGTTATTCAATACCACAAAGATCACTGATTGAGATTTTCTTCGCGCGTGCCTTCCTGACAGGCTCATGTGGAAGACTACGCCTATTACTTTGTTCTTCCTGGTGATGCTAATGCCATCACTGGACCCTCCCGGTGTCTTGTCTTTCAATTGGAACCGCTATAACTGCACAACTATTGGTGGTTCTGCCATTCTTGGCTTCTTGCTTCAGTGGTCTGGTGCTCTAGCTCTTGGGTAGGTATCTTGCTTCTTTTGTGACTTGCTTTTTCTCTCTTTTGCAACTGCAATGCAGCTTCATAGTTCGACACCATGCTTCATTGTATAACTCTTCAGACAGCCACAATTTTTGGGTTACAACTTGAAATCTAATTCTTACTAGAAAAAGCCATTGATGACCAAACATTTCTCTTACATGCATCTAGTTTTGCTTCCTTCTACAACTGGATAACTCTAGGTATGCTTATAAAAATAGTTTGGGAAATTTCTTTGGAAAGATGCTCTAATACTATCGTTTTGCAACTCACTAGGTGCTAGTTGACCTCTAAGCTGTAGACGGTTAACTTATTTTTTATTTTTTAATATTTCAAATGTATAAATATTACTAAATGAAAAATAAAATTATATAATTTTTAAAAAAATTATATAAATATTGGATGCCTATGTGGACTCGGTAGTGCCCAGGTGCTGAGCAGCCCAACACTTAACAGATCCTGTGTTATGGTTTTTCGGGTCGGCGAGGGGCCGCATACCCGATTCTTACAACATTGTCATTGTCAAATACCATTTAGCAAACCTTCTAGATCTTTTGTCCATGCGGCATACATAGGAATAGTCCACATAAATTTATGAAACTTTTCAAGTAAATCTAGCTAACACAATCATTATAGTAACTCACTTCTCAAGCTGAGAGGATATCATTCATCTTTTAATATACGCTGAAACACGAACTAACGGTAGTTGGATACGACAACCCCCCCCCCCCCCCCCACCCCAAATGCAACAGCAGCATCTTCTGTTGAATAAGGAGGCAAGGTGTTTGAGCAATATTTTCTTGACATAGAAAAAATCATGTTTGATCTCCATCTGTAATCAATAGTCAAGCCAACCCATGTTTCTGAAGCTGATTTCATGTTGTAACAGGGCAACCTCTGCAACCACACACGTCGTCCTCGGACAGTTCAAGACATGCGTCATTCTTCTGGGAGGCTTCCTTCTATTCGGTTCAAATCCGGGACTCACAAGCATTTGTGGAGCCGCTACTGCTCTTGTTGGCATGTCCTTCTACACTTATCTCAACTTGAAGACAGGGCAGCAGTCGACGCTGCCACTATCGAGATCAAAGCTGAGCAAAGAAAGCAGTGACATCCGCATGGAGGTGATGGAGAACTCCCCTAATATGCCGCCGGTGGAACAGAGACCATAACTAATCGTTGAAAGCCTCATCACTAACTCTAGTCCATCAACTTCCAGTTTTGATTTGGGTTTTCGATCCATTGGTCCCGGATATGGTTAGCCTTTGGAGGTAAACATACCTGTCATGAATCTGATAAATTGTTTGTGTATTAGATTTGTAAGTTGGTTCAGCTGATCTGTGTATAGTGCCTGCAGTTCTGAGGTAAGAACCTTAACTTATGATAGGCTCCCACCTTTTTTTTCCTTTTTCCTTTTCTGTTTCAATTTATTTATTATTATTGTAAGAGAAAAAATATTCTGAATTTTCTGTAATGAAAATGCTTGATTTCGTTTTTTCTTCAAAATTTTCATGTATTTTCCTGCTTGTCCATGATTATAAAAGCCAAAAATATCGACTTGTTTAAATTGAACTTTTATTAGAGGTGACTACCTTTATTTTAATTGAATATAACTTTCATTTATTTAACTGTTTATTAAATAAGCTATACTTAAATTTTATAGTATTTGACTTAAATTTTATAGTATTTGACTTCTAAGAGAAAATTCATTAGCTAATAATAATTTTATAATTTAAAGTAATAAATATGATAAAGATATAATTAACTTTATTAACTACAAGAAAAAATTAAATTTGAGTATTGAGATGATAATTTTAAAAATAAAATAATTTTTTTAAAGAAAATTAATAAATAATTTTAAATATAATTCGATCAAGTTTGTGAATCTTGCAGTATTTATTATAAAGATTTAAAATTCGACTCAATAATAAATAAGTCAAGCTTGATTAAAGTATTAAGCTCCACTCAATTTGATTACACACCATACTATACAAAGATATTTTGGCAAATATGGATTTGGACATGATGAGTATCAAACGACTTCCTGCACCACAGAATCAGCACCATTTTATTGCCGGAGAAGTCGCCTTGAGGAGATGGATGGCCATGACTAGAGAGAGGGTGGGGAGAGTACAGAGAGGATAGAAGGATCACCCTCCCTTTCTTGGTGAAAGCTTTCCCCCATAGAAAAAAGGATTGCAAAAATCACCTTTTTCTGCAGAGAATCTGCGGTGATGCCGGAGCCCTGACAAGAATCATGGCGACGTAGAGAGAAGGATGACTGCTGCAAATGCAAGAGAATATCGTAGTTATCTTTTCTAGTGAGTAGTGATCATATTTTCCGAATGGAGAATCAAAGCAATAATGGAATTTAAAGGACTCAACCGCACCTCTAAGTCAATCATTTTGAAAAAAATAATACTGCTGTTTTCTTAAATACGATAAACTACATATTTCTCAATAAAATGTCAAAATTATTCATTTTATTTTATATTTAGGGAGAATGTTCAATTTAGCCCTGTAACTTTTAATAAAAGAACATATTACCCCCTTTTCACTATTAAGATCAATTACACCCCTCCACTTTTAAAATTGGCTCACATAAACCCTTTTACTTTTAAGATTTCTATTATACCCTTAATAAAAAAATTATGGATATTTTCAAATTTCCTGTTTATTTTAGTGCGTTTTTATTTGATTATCTTTTATTTATTGAATCATGGAATTATTAAATATGCAACAATATTATTATTAAATTTTTATGACATTGTGCTTTTCTTTTTATATATCTAGTATTTACTGTTTTGGTTTTATTTTAAATATAATACAATCAATATTTATATATATGTATCCTTATACATATTTAAGAAATATGTAACGAGTATCTTATTTATCTTTCTAGTTTTTATTTTAAGAATGTATTAATTCTCCACAATATAATTTTGGACTTCTTATAAACTTTGAATTAATGGTTATTATTTTTTAAGACTCTTTTTATTTTAATGTTGAATTATTAATTAGAGACCAAGTGCTTCTACAAATTGTGAATGAGTATATATTTTAAAGAATTAGGAATTTTCAAATATCAAAATAATATATAAAAAGAAAATCTCAAAATACAATTGTTTCTCGTGATTATTTTTTCTTTAATTAAATTTAAATTACACTAAAACGTCAACAAAACTTATTTAACTTCAAATAAATTATGTTTTGCTTCTCTTGCCCATATTAAAAAAACATATCGAAATTTTTACTTTTTTTTTAGAATAAGCTAGTGATGGCATACTTATTTTAAAGTATATTTCATAATGTTGATGTATGAAATTCAACGGATTTCCTTTAAGACAGAATACTCGAAAAAAATGGAGAATTTGTATTATTGGGAATAAAGCAGAAAAATAATCGACCATCTTTTACAATGAGAAATAGGGATATTTATAGGGATAAAAGCCTAAATATACAAAGAAAAAAGACTTAGATACAGTAAGATACATCTAAATATTTTTCTATATTCATTCTTATTCAAATACAATTCAGATAAGGACAAATTCCGTCTAATTAGGAAATAAGATATGTAACATCTTTCTTCATCCTTATCCAACTGGCGTGCTTTTCGAGCTACTATTTGTTGAAGCGGTTCGATCGCTCAGATTTTAGGAGTGACTCGATCAATTACCCAAGTGGGTCGATCGCGCATCCGGCTCGATGATCCGCTGGACTTGGTTCTGCTTGTTAGGCCACATTTATCTGTAAATGGCCCAAAATGAGTGAGATCATTTTGCGGCTCAACAGTAGCCCCCCAGCTTCATCGAAACCATGCTTGTTTCGGTGAAGCTGAATGTTTTGTTGGCTGAAGTAAGGAAGTTTATGCTTCTCTTACAATCGAATCGTGATATAAGTTTGAGGAGGCGATAGAGGGATTTCGTACCACTCCTCCGTCGTATCGCCCCCGAGAGCTAGCGTGGAGGATTCTTCTACCCCTCTCCAACCAGCTCTCCGATGTGAAAGACAAAGGCGCGACTGCCACCCTTTCTCATATCAGTCGATAAATGTCTCGAAGCAACGAGTGTGCTTGACGAGGTGGGGCTCCGAGCGATATGCTGCGGGAGTAAACCCAAAAGAGATTGCAGGTAGCAACCCTGAATCTTTCGACATGTGGGCCGGCTTCGTACTGCATGTGGGCGAATACGGCAGAATCGGATGGATCCGGATTCTGTGGGGTCTTGCAGGGAGTGAAGTCACTGTGCCGAGACCGATTCGAGTGGTCGTGCGTTTTTTAGGTTGAAAAAGATAACCCTCGCGATGTTGCCACTTGAGGCTAGGCACAAGCCGCCAGGATTCGAAATCCCCGAGTGCCCTAGCGATACGAGATTGCTTCATCCAGGGGTAGCCCCCCAGTATTGAAGGCTTGGATCAATACGCTCGAAGCCATTTTTATTTTAGTGGGTCGATCGAGTCGATTGGCATCTTAAGCGGACGAATGAACCTGATAGCAAGTGCTTTGAAGATGTGATGTTCCGACGTCTCGAGGAGTGGTTTGAACAAGAAGCAGAGTGCTTTTAGTAATTTCATTTTCCTGTACGCAGATGAGATACGAGAAATAATGCAAAAGTACAATGAATTCAATTGGAGAGATTTTTGAAAGATACTTAGCTTTCGACTTTGAGTCACTGTCCGAACAAGTGGGGCTCTACAGTTAGAAATATTTGTTATTTACAGCAGTATCTTGAGTCGGACCCATTATAGCCATGTCCAAGCAATTAACCAACAACATCTTTCAGGAAATACCGAGATGAGAGATGGGGTTTCGAACTATTAAGCAGGGCGCATCTATATATGTTCTACAACCCCATGACACAATCATCCCGAATAAACAAGTGATGATACTTGTTCCAATACTTTCATTATGTTGAATCTGCGAAGATGATTATTGGATCGAAGAAAAAACCTTTCAAATTGAAATTTATTAGTTATGCTTATGAGTAATGGCGTGGTGGGGAAATGTTAGCACCCATCATAGAAATATATTGCTTAACATGAAAAGTCTCTCTAATAATTAAATATATTTGATAGTTTCACTTATTCAAATACAAGTAAATATTCAAAGAGCAATAAATTTGATATTTAAGAAATTCGAGACATAAGAATGCTTAGCTTTTACTCGAAGTTTCTCTCCTCTAAGCCCCCTTGAATTTATTGATCTTTCGAACTCGATAAGTGCCTCAAGAGAGTGTTTTGAATTGCGAAGCAGGATGCTTTGAAATCCCACTCACTTGAATCTTCAGATAGTATCTCAAAATGAGAAGTAGAGTGCTTCTACAAGATAATCTAGCCAGAAAATAGTGACAAGATAATTATCAAATAGAACAAATACCAATGTCCTCATTCTTTTGAGATTAACTATCAGAAAAGGGAATTGCCTGCATATTAATGAATTGTTTACCAACACAAAACAATTTTTATAAGGTGGTGAGTTCCTCGAGTGTACATCGAATATATAAATGTTGCTGCTAAAGTTAAAAGGAAATAGAAAGATATAACCCAAAAGAGGAGCTGCTGATCGGAGCACCTTAGCACGCCTCCAGTTTAGTTGCGTTAGTCTCATCTGGTTCTAGGATAAGCACCTTGGTTGCTGGCTTAACTAGAGATTTTTTGGCTAGCTGGAAATTAGATCAATTGTGCAACACGCGAACTACTTTCTTCCTTGTTTGCAAATTTCAAATTAATCCAGAATTCTTATTGGAAAGTAAGGTGTCCGTAGAAAATTCCCAATGCTGGGAAGTGAAAATTAATTTTAAATGGTGATGCCGACCGAAGCTCGAGGATGACGATGACCTCTGTTGATAGCTCGAACAAATTAGAGTGCTTCGAGATGAGAGATGGGATACTTTCGAAGTATGGAGTAGGGTGCTTCGATAGATGAAGCAAAGTGCTTCTGAATCGGATAGTCCCCTATTCTCCAAATTACTCTCTAAGAGTTAAAATATTTTCCTGCAAAAAATAAACTCAAACAAGATGATACATATATCTATATATGTATATGTACATATATATATATATATCTATAAAGATATTGCTCTATTGAATGAATAAGATGGTGGTGTGCTCGGAGGAGCAGAGATAATGTTTTTAGAGAGAGGAAGCCTCATAGAGCTTTCGTGAGTGCAAGACAACATACATGATGTAATGGTTTAAATGGAGAGCCATAATATGTCTCGCAAATGTCGCAAAGTCCAGGAATTGCTAGCTTTTGCAGATAGCTATGAGTAATTTTTTTTTAATAAAAATAATAAACTTAGTATGAAAGAGATTCAAAACATAAAAGAGTACTTAGTTCTTATTTGGAGTCTCTGCCGAGATGAGAGACGAGGCTCCGAAATATGTAGTAGAGCGCACTCGAGCAGTGTACTTATATTCCAAGTTTTGTATTTTTTTTATGCACTGCTCATTCTTTTGCCGAGCCCCAAAGCCCCCAAATGTGATATTCTTTGGGGTCATGCAAATAGAGAACAAGAAGAATAATGGTATTCTTTAAAATGCATTGAAAGCTTTGCTCAAATTAATATATTGTTCGAAGAGAGAAGTTTAATAAATAAGTGCAGCAAATGAAATTAAAAGAAGTAATTTAATAAGATAAAAAGAAAGATAAAACCCGTGTTTAATTAGAAAACTCCGACATCTTTCAAGCCGTGCGTTGGGAGGATGTGACTCTATTGGCAGCGGTCCACACCACGACTTCAAGGTCGAAGAATAAATTGTTAGTGGCGGCAGTCTCAGACGAGGCAGCGCATGTGTTCCGATTAGCGAGCAGAGACAATGATGTTTAGCAATGACCGTGCCGTTTTATGCATCTTGGTTGACTGCGTGTCGCCAATGACAGGAAAACAGCCCTTGAAAGCTTGATTATTCCAAAACGATGAATCGGGTGATGCGATGGCTGTGCGAGTAGTAGTTTCATATCCTGCGGGGACTAAGAGAACTTCTAGGCATATGACCAACCCACAGTCGGACACTCTTTCAAACACGTGCCCAAATTCTTCCTGGATGATGGCCACCGGAGGATTGGGAAGCAACTGAAAATGTGGCTGAATGACTGTCAATGGGTCGACGTCTGCTGGGCATGGTCTAAAGGAATCATAAATTGATCTCGCGCGTAGAAATTGATCCGAAATCATCAATTCAGAAATCCTCTTTTTTATAGGATGGGTGGGAATTTGCTCCCATCGCAGCAACGCGCCCAGATCTTCTTCCTCGCAGCAGCACGAACAGTGGTTGCCAATGGAGCAGCGTGCAGATCGCGTGACCAGGCAACGCAACATCGGTAGGGCCGCGGTTGTGGCATCATGACAAGACTATCCGATCAAGGGCCAGTGCGCGGGGTTCCTGTAGCGTGCAGTAGACCAGGGGCGATAGCGAGAGCTGCGGCAGACTGGCGCGACAATGACAAGAAGGGAGGAGGGTTGTGCTAGGAGCAGATACCGGGCGATGGTTTTGTGCTGTGGGTTGGCAGCAGCGGCGTCGTAGTATCTGCATGAGGCGCGCGGCTGGAGCTGGGGAGCCGTGGGCGACAGAGAGAGAAGTGTGGTAGGGAGAAGAGGAATGGGTGCATCTTAGAGAGAGAGAGAGCGGCATTGCAAGACAACTGCTCCGATAATGATGGGCACAACGTGTGGGTCGTGCGGCGACAGCAACAGGCATGCCGATGTGCGGCGCAGTTGGTGGAGCCGTCGGTGAGATTGTTGCGAAGAGTCGGTATGGAGAGGGAGGTGCCATGCAACGGCTCTGCACGACGACTCTTAGCGCAACGGCGGCGTCCTGATGGAGGTTGGAGAAGATGGGTACGCGACAGTGGTAGAGGGGGATCTATTCATGTGTGGGCACGACCGTTGCTGCGCGGTGAGGAGTTTGGCACCACCAGAGTGACGATTGGCGAGACAACGACAATAAGAATTTTTTGGGAAAATCTTCTTTTTAAAATTTTAATCATCCGATCGATTGGATCTATGAATTCTCTCTTCTTTTCTTTCTTTCTAGCCTTTTCCCACAAACGGCGCCAATTGTTGATGCATGAAATTCAACGGATTTCCTTTAAGACAAAATACTAAAAAAGAATAGAGAATTTGTATTATTGAGAATAAAGTAGAAAAATAATTGATCCTCTTTTACAATGAGAAATAGGGGTATTTATAGGGATATAACCATGAATTTCTCAAAGCATTCAGACTTGTGGCGAAGCAAATTGACATATCCGAATCTTGAGTAATCGTCAATGAATGTGGCGAAGTACTCATAACCTCCACGAGCTTGCGTGGACATTGGTCCACATAAGCAGAGTGGATCAATTCCAACACATCCTCTGCTAGAGACTGACTTGCCTTAAAAGGCCTGATCGTCATCTTTCCATCTATACAGAATTCACAGATTTGATGCGGTACCACTTGAAAAGAATCCAAGAGCCCATCGCATGCTAATCTTTTAATCCTCTTTAGATTGATGTTACCTAGTCTCAAGTGCCAGAGATATGTTTGATCCTCATCAGAAGAAAACTTTCTGTTTAAATGATTATTATTATTGGATGAGTTTGCAACATTCACGGAAGATTTATGCATACAATCAATGACATGGAGAGAGTCAATCAGTTTTCCACGATAGATAACACCGTTATTCCCAATGATAGAAACTCCACTTTCAAAAATAACTGAATATCCATCACTAAACAACTTTGAAACTGAAATTGAGTTCCGCCGAAAAACCGGCACATATAAAACATCTCTCAAAATCAAAACATTGTTTTCAAAGCATAAAGTAAAATATCCAATGGCTACTGTTGAGACTCGCTCTCCGCCGCCCATTGACATGTTAATCTTGTCATGCATCAGCTGCCTTGTCGGCCTGAACCCCTGCAAAGTATAACAAACATGATCAGTAGCTCCAGTATCCACTACCCAAGAATGGGTAGAAACTGATGCTAAACATGTTTCTGTTATAAATGCACATGACGTACTTTGTCTACCCGTGCTAGGCACTAGACAATTTACTTCAATTCGCCTGCGTTTGCATGGCCTGGTGATGGCTTTTGCCTTATCTTCTTCATCTAACCTTTTAAGCACTTCCTTTGTTTCAGCAACTGCCTTGTCAAGAGCTGACAAATTTGGAGCAAACTTGAATGCTATCATGTCAGACTCCTCTCGCAACAGGGCCCTGAGTAACTCATGTAGAGGAAACTCGCGCCTGGCACTGAGAGACCTGATGAAACCATTATAAGAATCAGATAAAGAGTGCTGAACGATGTTTATTTCTCCCCGCTTAATGATTCGTCCACCTCTCTTTCTATATTTCTTCGTAATTTTCATCATACTAATAAAGTGCTTAGCCAACGAACTCCCCTCAGGCATTTTCTTGCAAACCAGGTCTTTCACAAGATCATAACTGATAGTTCATCTCACCTTCCCATATACTTTCACAAGTTCCCTCCATATCTCAACAACACTTTGATATTTTCTGTACTTGGGCCTTAATTCTCTACAAAGATTGTTCATGATGAGATAGCGAGTAAACTCATCAAAAGCTTTCCATCTTTCATAGAATTCTCGCTCATAGCCAGAACAATTCCAATACTGAGGAGACAGTGGGTCCATGTAAAGTATATAGGCATGTTTTGCAGTACAGAGTAGTTCCATCAGGAAAAATTTCCATTCAGGAAAATTCGGACCAGTTAAAGGGTTTGATGCTAAGAGGTTAACAATATGAGCAGTAGACATGTCTGAAAACAATAAATTAAAGCAGAAATTAAAACATAGTCGCAAATAATTGAAATAATTAAATATTAAAACCTTATGATAAAACAATATTAATGTTTCCTCTAATTTGCCTAAGTATTACTATTGAAGCCACACATGTGGACGTTTACAACAAAACACTTAACCAAACTGCATCTTTCAATTCTAGTCCTTTAATTCCAATCCATGCCTGGGTTCCTTCGACAAATGGAATTAATAATTGGAGACTAACTTAAGACCATATTATCCTACTGAGCAGGGACACCACAAATGAGTTGTACTCTGGAAAATATCTAAGCTAGCTTACCACCAAAGCCAACCCTCCCATATAAGGATCTACTAGGACACACCCTGATCCCTTATAATAAGGCTATCTCATTTAATTCAATCCCTATAGAACTTATGAAAGCTCAATGCGCAAGCTACACATGTAGACGTTTACGGATGAACTCCCACTTCTCACATGAATTAAATGTTTGTTTTAAGAAATCCTATCTATTAGAACTTATGAATAATAAATTAAGTAAGCTACACATGTAGACGTTTACCTAATAAATTACCCACTTCCAATAAAGGATCACTTTGTGGAGGTCTTATTAAATAATCAGCTTAGTAATTTACATTCATAAGGTTCAATTGCACAGATTATTTTATGTAGCCATAATTATAACATTGCTAAAATTCTATCATGCAAAGCATGAACCCCGAATTTATAGTTATAATTAATTACACAAAATAAATCACATAGCATGCTTTAAAGCTGTAAACGTGCTCCTATTATCTACAACATGCTTATATGCTGCGCAATTAATTTAAACACATATATCATGCTCAAATAATAAAGCAAATAAAAAATGTCCTCGTGGCCTCATGATACAGAATTAAGAAATAATTCTATCTATTACACTTTGGAATTATTGCACAGATCTTCAACTGGGCTCCCACTACTTGGACTGTGATCTAATTTTATTTTCTGAAAATTGGGCCTCCAAGATTTGATCCATCAGAAATAGGACAACTGGGCCAGTTAATCATATCGTGGGCCGGGCACACATTGCAAGCCCGATATCCCACGAGAACTCGGCCCGACGAGCCACCACCGGTGAACCACCGCCGCCACCGTGGACTCGCCAGAATTGTGCAGCAGCCATGCATGCATGGCTGCATCCCGTAAAACCGCCGCCACAGCCGTCGCCCCGTTCGCCTGCCGCTGCCCCGGCCTGCGCTGCCGTCGCCCATCCACGCTGGCCACCATCTTCTCCACCGTCGGCCACCCTGGCTCACCGGAATCGCGCGCAGGGCGCGGTGAGGATGCACGCCATGGCTGCGGCCGCAAACCCTAGGGTTTGCACATGTCGTAGCCGCGCCGTCGCCCACCGACCGCCGCTGCCACTGCGTTCCACCCCTGGAGCCTAGCCATCACCACCTGCCACCGCTGACGCAGGGCCGCGTACAGTGCCTGCGCACGCATGCAGAACCTAGGGTTCTACCATGCCGCGCGCAGCCGTCACGCTCAGACCGCCATCGTCTCTATCCCTGCTCTACCTCCATCGCCTCGCGTCGTCATCCCGGGGCCCCGCACGCCGTACGCCTAGACCGCCGTCGTTCTCCATTTTAATGCAATTTTTGGAATTTAAATCTAACCACAAATTTATCTCGTGGGTGAAAAATGAATCCTTATAAAAGGGCGGATTAACCCGAGAACCACGAGGACGAAAACACGAACATTCAATCCATAAACCATTCATTCATACATTCATTCAATAATAATTATCATGCAAATCATAGGCAATATTATATTTCCTAATAGAGCCAATTAATGAACCTCGCTCTGATACCAATTGAAGGGATTCGCGAACTGAATCACGAAGTCCGTTTGCCAAGATTGTTAATTGGAATATCAAAATAAATTGCTATGCCTATGATTATTCCTAGCATGCTCCTATTGATTACGCATAAGGGGGTTTATGCGGAATACCTGGATTGTAGAAACCTGAAGAACGAGTGTGCAGAGATTTGATCTTGATCTCTTTTCCCGCGCACAAAGATTAATTCCTAACAGATAAAGGGAATTAAATCTATGAAAATTAATAAATAATTTTTGAAAATATGAAGGAGAGAGAAGAATGAAGATGATCCTCCTGATCTGATCTTCTGATCTGTATCCCAACTCAATCCAAATATCTGGTGAAGATTCACTTCGAATTCCTTGCCCGGTTGAGAAGCATAATTTCCTCCTCGTTTCTCAGATCTAGTCGATCACCACAGCTCCCAAAATGTGGTTTTCTGTGTGCAACATATGATCTTGTGGTGTGATTGGTATATTATATACAAGGTTGATTGGTTAATATACTGGGAATCATAAATGTTGTATGTTCATCTCCTGTCTGAATTAACAAACATGTGTCGCAAACGCAATTATCCTCTTATCTCGTCGATAGGGAGATCATACGGTGTGTAGAAGATCACGAAAGATCATATGGATCGTTTGACCTAGCGAGATATAAATAGTTATCATAGCTGAGACAGTTCCAGGATAAACTGTCGGTGTAGGCTGCAGCATACGCAGTAATAAGCATCTTATCTTGGATGGCTTGGTATGCTGGTATGGGGGCACACATTGATAAGGACCTAAGTCGAGATCGATTCTTTTATCTGACATTAAAAGAATCTAAATCTCTATGGCTTGACGAGATCCTAAGCCTAAATGAAGGTACAGAAGTATATGCAGATTGTGTATTACTTTGAGTTGCAGTGTAAGACTCTAGTTGAGCTTGTATATCTGTATCTTGGGTAATAGCAGTTTGTGTATGATTGTCTGGTATTGGAACTAGGTAACCACATCCAGTATAGGATGGTGACATTCCCTGAACAGCTCAAAAGGTTCGTTATGCTAAGTCCTGCAGGCTGATTAAGTTCAAGCATAAGTGAAAAGGTTTGAGTGGATTGATTCAGGAATATAAGATGTTAATTAATTAAATAGCTTGTCAGAGCTTAAATTAATTAACGAATGTCTGTAACCTTAAATGTGGGGATAAACCGAGCCCATGCAACCCGTACCTCAAAATGTGGTAGCAAATAGGTAGGACAATACTGATTCTCTGGTGGAATGAATCATTATTAATTAATTAATTATATTCTGGGTTGAATATGGGAATTAATTAATTGATAGGCCTTATTTGCTATTTGCATTTTGGTCCCTGGTCTGGCCCATGAAACTCAAGCCCAATAGGAGTCCAGTAATTTCCTATAAATAGGCCTCAGTTCCATAGATCTCAACACACCACAAGATCATAAGTTGCACACAGCAAACCAGGTTTTGGCAGCTGTGGTGATCGACTAAGATCTGAGAACGAGGAGGAAATTCTGCTTCTTAACCGGGCAAGGGATCTGATAGAGAATCTTCACCAGATTTTCAGATCGAGTCGGGATACAGATCAGAAGATCAAATCAGGAGGATTTTTCTTCTTCTCTCTCTTCTTGTTTTTCGAAAATAATTATTTTATTTTCATAGATTTATTTCCTCAATCTGTTAGGAATTCAAATCTTTGTGCGGGGGAAAGATCAAAGGGCATCTCCGCGCACGCGTTCTTCAGAGTTCATCGATCCAGGTATTCCGCATAAACCTTCTTATGCATAATATTATAGGATCATGCTTGGATTGTTCATAGGCATATCAATTTATTTTGAGATTCCAATTAACGATCTTTGGCAAACGGACTTCGTGATTCAGTTCATGAATCCCTTCAATTGGTATCAGAGCCAGGTTAATTAATTGGCTCTATCGGAAAAATAATATTGCATATGATTATGCATGATTATTATTATTGATTGCATGCAATGGATGGTTTTTGGATTGATTGTATGTTTTTTCGTCCTCGTGGTTCTCGGGTGAATCCGCCCTTTTATATGGATTCATTTTTCGCCCACGAGATAAATCCGTGGTTAGAATTAGATTTTTTAGATTGTAATTAGGATTATTCAATGTAATCTTTGATTTAAAAATTAAATCTGTAAAATGTAAAACGAAGAACACGAAGAACATGAAGAACGAAGGGCCGCACGACACGTGACAGCGTTGGCACGGCGGTCATGCACGGCGGGGCATGGCAGGCCGGGGCGCGGCTGGGCACGGCGGCGGCGCGCCCGCGCGCGCACGCAGGCAGGGTGCCGCACGGCCACAACCGGTAGGGCCGGGTGCGGCGGCCCCAGGCGCGAGGAGGCACGGCAGGCGGCCGGCCAGGACGGCGGCGCGAGGGCTGGGAGCGCTGGGGGCGCGTGCGACGCTGCAAGCCCTAGGGCTCGCGCGCGCGCGACCCTTCGCGCGCTCGCCGGCGGCGGGCGCGGGTCCTCCCTCGGTCGACGTCGGTGCGGGGCAAGGTGGTGTGGCGATGGCTCGGGAGGCGGAGGCCGGCGATGGCGGACGGTGGTGGCGGCGCGGGCGCAACCAGCGCAAACCCTAGGGTTTGCGGGTACGTGCTGGAGCGCTCGTCCCCTCCGCGCCTCGTGCGCGTTTTCCGGCGAGCCTAGGTGAGCCAACGGTGGAGAAGAAGAGTGAACGACGGTTCGGGCGACGATCAGGGCAAGCCGGGGCGGTGGCATGCGAAACTGGCAACTGCCGGAGGAGGCGGATTGCGGGCTACAACCATGCACGTACGTGCATGGCTGTTGCGCGACTCCGAGAGCCCTCACGGCGGCGGCGAGTCGCCGGCGGTGGTGGTTCACCGGTGGTGGCTCGTCGGGCTATGTTCTCACGGACTCTTGGGCTTGCAATGTGTGCCTAGGTCCGCAATTTGGTTAACTGGCCCAGTTGTCCAATTTTCCGATAAATCAAATCTTGGAGGCCGAAATTCGGAAAATGAATTCAGATCTCAGTCCAAGTTGTGGGAGCCCAGTCGAAGATCTGTATTATTAATTCCAACTTGTAATAGTTAGAATTAATTTTATTTCGTATCATGGGGCTACGAGGACATTTTTTTTATTTGCTTTATTATTTGTCTTCGCATGATATACGTGTTTAATTTAATTGCGCAGCATACAAGCATGTTGTAGATAATAGGAGCACATTTACTGCTTTTATTTACAACTTTAAAGCATGTTATGTGATTTATTTTATGTAATTAATTATAACTATAAATTCGGGGTTCATGCCTTGCATGATAGAATTTTAGCAATGTTATAATTATGGCTACATAAAATAATCTGTGCAATTGAACCTTATGAACTAAAAATTACTAAGCTTATAATTTAGTAAGACCTCCACAAAGCGATCCTTTATTGGAAGTGGGTAATTTATTAGGTAAACGTCTACATGTGTAGCTTACGTAATTTATTATTCATAAGTTCTAATAGATAGGATTTCTTAAAACAAACATTTATTTCATGTGAGAAGTGGGAGTTCATGCGTAAACGTCTACATGTGTAGCTTGCGTATTGAATTTTCATAAGTTCTCTAGGGATTGAATTAAATGAGACAACCTTATTATAGGGATCGGGTGTGTTCTAATAGATCCTTATATGGGAGGGTTGGCTTTGCTGGTAAGCTAGCTTAGATGTTATCCAGAGTATAACTTATTTGTGATGTCCATGCTCAGTAGGATAATATGGTCTTAAGTTAGTCTCCAATTATTAATTCCATTTGTCTAAGGAACCCAGGCATGGATTGGAATTAAAGGACTGGAATTGAAAGATGCAGTCTGGTTAAGTGTTTTATTGTAAACGTCCACATGTGTGGCTTGCAATAGTAATACTTAGGCAAATTGGAGGAAACATTAATATTGCTTTATCATAAAGTTTCAATATTTAATTGTTTCAATAGTTTGCGACTATGTTTTAATTTCTGTTTGTTAATTTATTGTTTTCAGACATGTCTATTACTCACGTTGTCAACCTCTTAATAACAAACCCTTTAACTGGTCCAAATTTTCCTGAGTGGAAGTTATGCTTCATGGAAATACTCTGCACTGCAAAACATGCTCATATACTTTACATGGACCCTCTAACTCCTAAGTATTGGAACTGTACTGGTTATGAGCGAGTGTTCTATGACAGATGGGTAGCTTCTAATGAGTTTGCCCGCAAACTCATCATGAAGAGTCTGTCTAGAGAATTAAAGCTCAAGTACAAGAAGTTCGGATCTGCTGTTGAGATATGGAGGGACCTTGTGAAGGTTTATGGGAAGGTGAGACGAACTGTCAGTTATAATCTTGTAGAGGACCTGATCTGCAAGAGAATGACTAATGGGAGTTCGTTGGTTCTGCACTTTATCAGTATGATGAGAATTATGAGAAAGTACAGAAAGAGAGGTGGACAAGTCAGTAAGCGGGCAGAAATAAACATTGTCCTGCACTCTCTCTCTGATTCTTATGATGATTTCATCAAGTCCCTCGGTACTAGGCGCGAGTTTACTCTTCCTGAGTTGCTCTTAGCCCTGATGCGAGAGGAATCTGACCTTAACAATCACGATATACTGTGATAATTCGGGAGCTGTGGCTAATTCAAAGGAACCACGAACTCACAGAGCAACAAAACACATTGAAAGGAAGTACTATATTATACGAGAAATCGTAGCAATGGGTGATGTGCTAGTAGAGAAGATTGATACAAGAAATAATCTAGCGGATCCATTCACAAAGGCTCTGCCTCAGAAGGTCTACGAGATGCATGTACGTAACCTTGGGCTGAGGGACAAGCTATCCACTTAGAATGTTTGATGTAATAGCTAGATTAGTTTAGGCGCGTTATACTCTGGAAAGCACCTGTATAATGCTTTGAGTATAAGTGGGAGATTGATGGATTTATATACTGAAAGCATTATGATTGGTATATTATGTACAAGGTCGATTGGTTAATATACTGGGAATCATAAATGTTGTATGTTCATCTCCTGTCTGAATTAACAAACATGTGTCGCAAACGCAATTATCCTCTTATCTCGTTGATAGGGAGTTCATACGGTGTGTAGAAGATCACGGAAGATTGTATGGATCGTTTGACCTAGCGAGATATAAATAGTTATCACAACTGAGACAGTTCCAGGATAAACTGTCGGTGTAGGCTGCAGCATACGCAGTAATAAACATCTTATCTTGGATGGCTTGGTATACTGGTGTGGGGCACACATTGATAAGAACCTAAGTCGAGATCAATTCTTTTATCTGACATTAAAAGAATCTAAATCTCTATGGCTTGACGAGATCCTAAGCCTAAATAAAGGTACAGAAGTATATGCAGATTGTGTATTACTTTGAGTTGCAGTGAAAGGCTCTAGTTGAGCTTGTATATCTGTATCTTGGGTAATAACAGTTTGTGTATGACTGTTTGGTACTGGAACTAGGTAACCACATCCAGTATAGGATGGTGACATTCCCTGAACAACTCAAAAGGTTCGTTATGCTATGTCCTGCAGGCTGATTAAGTTCAAACATAAGTGAAAAAGTTTGAGTGGATTGATTCAGGAATATAAGATGTTAATTAATTAAATAGCTTGTCAGAGCTTAAATTAATTAACGAATGTCTGTAACCTTAAATGTGGGGATATACTGAGCCCATGCAACCCGTATGTCAAAATGTGGTAGCAAATAGGTAGGACAGTATTGATTCTCTGGTGGAATGAATCAATATTAATTAATTAATTATATTCTGGGTTGAATATGAGAATTAATTAATTGATAGGCCTTATTTGCTATTTGCATTTTGGTCCCTTGTCTGGCCCATGAAACTCAAGCCCAATAGGAGTCCAGTAATTTCCTATAAATAGGCCTCAGTTCCTCAGATCTCAACACACCACAAGATCATAAGTTGCACACAGCAAACCAGGTTTTGGGAGCTTTGGTGATCGACTAAGATCTGAGAACGAGGAGGAAATTCTGCTTCTCAACCGAGCAAGGGATCTGATAGAGAATCTTCACCAGATTTTTAGATCGAGTCGGGATACAGATCAGAAGATCAAATCAGGAGGATTTTTCTTCTTCTCTCTCTCCTTGTTTTTCGAAAATAATTATTTTATTTTCATAGATTTATTTCCTCAATCTGTTAGGAAATCAAATCTTTGTGCGTGGGAAAGATCAAAGGGCATCTCCGCGCACGCGTTCTTCAGAGTTCATCGATCCAGGTATTCCGCATAAACCTTCTTATGCATAATAAATAGGAGCATGCTAGGATTGTTCATAGGCATAGCAATTTATTTTGATATTCCAATTAACGATCCTTGGCAAAAGGACTTCGTGATTCAGTTCACGAATCCCTTCACAAACGTCTATTAAGGTGTTTGTTGTTCAAATAAATATCGTATCAAGTTTTGACGCCACTATTGGGGAACTCGTTAGTAGGTCTCAGTTTTCTATTGATGAAATTTTGATTTTAGTAGTCCTAGTTTATTTGTTGTGGTTGATAATGTGTTGTTTGTTTTGGTGCAGTTGTTGCATGATAACAAGGTCGCAAGCTCGGATATTGGAGGAGCTATGGAGGCGACAAGAGATTCAGGGAGAAGTAAAGGTTGAAATCGAAAATCAAAGAATAGTGGTTATGGAGATGTTTTCCGAGCTACAAAGGTAAAAGTACGAAATGCAAGCATCTATGAATGAGAGGCAAGGACCTAGAAGGCATCTTCAAAACTTGTTCCGACCACATGACGATAATGCCTATGAATGTAGAATACCGCATGATAGGATCTAATTGAAACTTACACTTGCATGATGTTTGAGTGGATTGAAATCGACTAAGGAAGAAATTTTAACCCAAGTGAGTTTTTGAGCCTTTATTTGTTCATGAGAGATTCGCATGTATGTTTTCGTTTCTCTAGAACTTGCTTTTGTTCTGTTTTGAGACTGCATAGTGTGCACAAGGATAGAAAATGATCTTAGACCATCTTTGCTAGCCAAATTATCCCAAACACTGTCCCTTGTAATATTTTTATGTCTAGATTAGCCCCTTTTGAGCCTGTTTTTTTTTTTCTTGGTCTATAAGATAAGGAAACATTGTAGTTCTATCTTGTCTATGAGAGAGTACTATGAGAAAGGTGATGTGTATCCTGTCTATAGGATTTGGGTGAAATAAGGATAATTTTTATAAGTGGATGAGAAATTCTTAAAGTGGTTTACAAAAGAAGGTTGGGCTCTAGGAAAAAATATTTGTGTCCTTATAAGCTCAAATCATTAAACAAAATTTTTAAGAGCATAAAAGTACTAGAAAAAAAAATTGAGCCTTGATTTGTGTTGAAATTTTTAGGAGAATGGTGGATGATGAGAAGATAGTGGTTGGATTTGTTGAGAGTAGCTAACTCAATTGGATTAGTCACTTGGCCATATTTCCCTACCTTTCACAAAATGCCTACATTATAACCTTATCAAAAGTCCTTTTTGATTCTTGAATTGTGTGCACATTTGAGCAGTGGAGATCTTAGAACTCTTGCAAGCCTATGGTAGAAATTTCTTCATACATGTTGTGAGTGCTTTCATTCGAAACCTAAACACTTGTGTGATGAGCGATACACTTTCCCGTGAGTCTTCCGAAGTTGGTGAATATCTTATCTCTTTCAATTGCTTGTGTGATGTGGATTGATGAACCTTGATTGTGATGAATCTTGTGAGGCATTGCACTTTCAACTGCTTGAGATTTCTTTCTTCTTTTCTCCGATTGAGGACAATCTAATATTCAAGTTTGGGGGGGGGTTTGATAAGCTCATAATTATACTCACTTATCTATATTTTTCTCCTTTGTTTCAAGTGCTTTGTTGTATATTTTTAGTTATTATTGTGCATGAGTCTATTTCGGACGGTGTTATGCCTTTGATGGGTGATTTTTGCAGGTTTTAGGCCGAATTCATTGGAAACCCGTACCGAAAGCAAATGATGTTCAAAGGAACAGTCATGAATTCTTCCACACATGGAATCCGAGCTAATGGATAATGGAAAGAGAAAGATCTTTGAATTAGCTTTCCAACGCAACTGGAATCGGGTCAATCGGAGTTCGGGAGCAAAAGTTATGGCCAAAACCGTGAGACTGCATAGAAGGGGATCAACACATGCATTTCTGTCGATCGAGATCCTCCCTGTCGATCGAGAAAGAGGTCAAAGTTGCAGAATTGACACAAATTCAGCCCGGATTTCGATTTGAAGGCTTTGTCGTTCGACAGGATTTCTGTCGATCGAGATAGAGGTCCGAGAAGGCTATTTTTGGCCTGTTTTGGCAGTTTTTGCTATTTTAATCCAATACCTAATTAGGTCTTTCTTCCCCCACTATAAATAAGAACTCAACCTGCACAAAAATATTCTTGGTTTTTAGCATATTTTACTGATTATTGGAACTTGTAGACATTGGAGTTTTGGTTTCAAGGTTCCTATTGTTCTTGCAAGGTATTGATTAAATGTTTCTTTATTTTCTAGTCATGATTTGTGGCTAGAACCCTAAACAGGTTCTACGGTTATGATTTCTTTTCTGATGCATGTTTAATTGATATCAACTCTCAAAGCATGGATTAATTCCCCGATTTAATTTTATAATCTAGGTTAAAAGAAGGACCGAGAGGTGAATTGAGATCTAGGTTTATAGTTAATAATTGATGGATCGATAGATGAAAATTATTAACAGGAAGAGAGAATTAATTGTGTTTGTTTTCTGTCTCAAAAGGAAGAAAAAGAATAATTAGATAATTATGAGATTGATTAATTTGGTGTTCTTGAGACCGAGAGGAGATAGTCACTAATTAATAATCTAGGATTTAAATTGTCCGACCAATGAATTTAATCCACAAAAATCTATGTTTTCCCCATTGCTGAGTTGATTGATATTTACATGTTGATGATTAGAATATCTGCCCTAGGATCTGTGTTTTTCTTTATTGTTTTCAAAACCCTATAATTTTTTGCAATTGTCATCTTCAAATTCACAAACAAAATCCCTTTTTCAAAACCCTCAAACATCTGTGTTCTAAAAACTATGACTAGTACTTTGGATTTTTCGTTGCACATTCCCTGTGGGATTGACCACCTTAGGGTGTAAAAATTTATTTGCTTAACCACTTTACTGTAGTTATCAATGTACTACCACCCTAACAACCGTTCTTATCCAAACTTCTCGTATGAAAACCTTCATAATGCTTTGAATCCACCATTGGGATTTGAGAAGGCCGAGCTTGACAATCAGGGAGAATATTTCAAAGGAGGAGTATGGATTAGTAGCCAAGGGGGTAGTGATCATAGGAGGAATCCAAGTGATGAAGTGGAGAAGAGGTTTGAAAGCTATAATGGTACGGTTGCTGAAAGTTAATTGCAAATCTTGGAAATTGCATAACACTTGAATGGGGAATATCAAATGGGAAAGTATTCAAGTGATACGAAGATAAACCCAAAGATGAATTGCAATGCCATGGATATTCAAGAGAATCGGTGATGATGTTGGTGCAAGCAAAAATGCAAGAGGAGAAGGAGATTGAGGAAGTTAAAGAAGAGATAGTGGAATTTCGAGAAAAAGAAACAAGGAAGGAAAGTGAAGTGGCACTTCAAATATATGAGGTGAATGGAAGCACAACGAAGTCGTTGAAATTATTTGAATATATAAAGTAAGGTGATATTGAGTTGCCTTTGTTGGAAGAAATTCAAAAAGCTTTGGCATTGGCACAACTCTTGGAAGAGGAAATGCCAGCAACAAACAAAGAAAAATGGTTCCAAAGGAAAAAGTTAATGAGGTTTGTGAGTTGTTTGATAAAGGAGTTGGATTGAAGAGATGTAGTAATCTCCATGGAGCACTTGAAGAGTCATTGGTGATTGGGACTCATTTATATGGTGTGCCGGATAGCTCAAATGTGTTGAAAGGAGTGCAAAGAGAAGTAAAGAGGCCACATTTGGTTGAAGGAAGCTCGGGAAGTATGTCAATCAACAAGTTGCTTCTGAGTAAGGTTCGATCTGTAGAAAAAGTATATACAAAATTCACATGGTTTTTGACAATAGATGAACATGGCAAGGTCGTCGAGCTGCCGACGTCAGCCGAAGCACTTGTTGGGAGGCACCCCAACCTTTTTTTTCTTTTGTTTAATTCTTGCCTAGTTAGATTTCAAATTTGTGTAGTTAGAAAGGTGTATTGATTCCCGATTATGATATGATGTATTTCTTGTGGTTTAATACGTATTGGTTTAAGAATTCAACGTGTTTGTTGAGTTGGGTAGGCAGGAGGATGTTTGTGAGTTAAAGATGAGATTTCCCTACCACCGCCGCCATGATCGGTCTCCAACCCAGCAGGAGGATTGATGTGCTACCGCCATCCCTTCTTAAAAACATAGTTCCTTTGGGTTATGTTTGGGGGGATGTGGACGGCGGTCTGTTAGCTCCTCACTCATTCTAGTCTACTTCTAGATATGTTATGTTTACTATTTTTCCTCATTGTTGAATTTGATTATGAATGTCCGATTCAGTTTTTATGAGATTGGGATAACTTAGATTTGTGAGTTTGAATATTTGATGTTGATTGAGTTTTGATTTCTTTATCATATGATTGTGTTGGATATAGATGGATGTGGATGCATTGGAATTTTCATTGTTATATTTGTTGAGATGATTGGAATTGTTGTGGATGTGTGTTGATATTGAGTTGGATGAATTGTGATATTCTTGGTTATATCTTGTGATCTAGATGATGAATCTTTGAGATATGATTGTGGTGAGCTTACATTGTTAGAGTTGAGTGGAAGTGGTTACATTGTGGCGAGCATGGATGAAATGTTGATTAAGTCTTATGCTTAATGAGGTTGTGTGATTTGTTAGTACAAATAAGGCCGATCGGAGCGGTTTGATCGAGTGGATGCCTATGGTGTTAAAATTTTTGTTAGAGAAATCCTTCCTTACTTTTTGAGTTTTGGTGTGTCAAAGACTGTAAGCCATCTTAGTCAGTTTTTTAGTTTCTAGAGTTCTAAACTGTAATCCTTGTATATGATCGATCGAGTTGTAATAGAACTTACGCTGAAGATCGAGCAAAGGAGAATGCTCGAGAATTGACAATCTGCACGCTTTGAAACTTGGTTTCCACCAAGTATAGCCTTAACCAAAACTAAGTTGAAGCACTCAGTATAGGGTTTTCCATACTGACTAGGAGAAGTCAGTATGAAGGCTTCCCCGTACTTACTAGGAGAAGTTAGTATGAGGGTTTTCCATATTGATCAGGAGAAATCAGTATGAGGGCGTTTTCCATACTGACTGTGGACAGTCAATATGAGGGTTAACCATACTGACTATGAGAAGTCAGTATGAGGGCTAGCTATACTGACCTTGGGTAGTCAGTTTAAGAGCCTCTACCTTTAAAGAACGAGCTATTCGAAAGACTTTGTAGCTCGGTCAGACTTAGGCATATACATGCCCAAGTGAAAGTCAGTATGAGGTTATCCAAACTTGGATCCCTCGGATTGAAACTTAGTCTGACATAAAGTTAGGGTATAGTACATTGACAGAGTAGAGCAAAACAGAACCAGACCTATGACATGGGCTACGATTGGAAAATATCTTCTATGAGTCTAACGACTGGACTTATGTGTCTAACGGGCAGAAATCAAAATGCCGGAGGAAGTCCTCTATAAATAGGACGATGCTTCAACCTTAAACAAGTTAACAATTTTGAACGACTGAATTAATATATTCATAGCAGTCAGTTTCCTACACTGGGATACTGATTCTCAAGGACGTATGCCAACCAACTAGGTTATGGGAAGAACAACAAACATCCAACCACCAGGAAGAAGGCTGCGGGGTGTCGCCCTAACTTCTACTTGATGACTAAGTCCGCAAGGAGTTCCTAGGCGAGTGCCACAGCTGACCGAAGGACGGAGTCGCTGATGGGCTGTGCATAGATCTTAAGGAGGCTTGTACTTACTTAGTGAATTATCCGGACCTTGGGTCTGAAGAGTGGATGTAGGATATTTTGATCCGAATCACTATAAATATCGTGTGTTCTTTACTACTTTATTTATATTTATGTCTTATTTAGTTTCACAAACTTATTGTTGAAACCTTCAATACTTGTCCAAGTATTGAAAAGTATATTTAGTGAAACTGACTTAACAAGAACTGACCTAAGCTTAAGTCTTCTACACACTAAACTGACTAACCTCTGTTTATCCGAAAAAGTACAAGTGTCTTAATTATTGCTTCCGCTGCATATTCAAACCTTCCGCTGTACATATTTATACTCTAATTTCGGGACCTACAAGTGGTATCAGGCACCGAGGTTCTTATAGACCAAGGTTGTGTTAAGTCGCTTGGACCAGAATTTTTTTTTTTGCACCTGGTTTTTGTTTGTGTGTTTTCAAGCTTAGGTACGTAGAGATGACATAGATTACAAAGCTTCCAAAGTATTCATCAGAAAATTTTGAGATATGGAAGAAGCGCTCATCGATAATGTTGAACAACGTCCACCTAGAGATGGCTGAGGTTCTATCTACCGGACCACTGAAGATCACTAAAGTGAATACTCAGATCGGAGGAGCAGGGGGTCAGGAGATAGTGGAGAAACCTTATGCAAAGTGGACGAACGATGACAGAGTTCATTTTCAGTGGTCATGGAGCATATCCTTAAATCCCTACCAGAGCCACTGGTTGTCGAAGCTCTCGATCATGGCACTCTCTGCCAAGAGACAACTTAGATGAAGCGAAACAAGCTTCAAACTTTGTAGATAAGTATGAATCATTTCAAATGCTTCTTGGTGAAAATATTAAATCAATGGAAGCTAGATTCAATGCTATTATTTGTGAGCTAAAAAACTTGGGAGAACTTATGAGATTAAAGATATGAATGTGAAGATTCTCTCCAAGATTCCCAAGGAGGACTGTTTCGTAAAAAAGCCACCAGCTTAAAGGAGAGGGATCTCTCAAAGATGACATCTAAAGACATGTTCGCCCAGCTCCAAGCCCATGAATGGGACATACAAATAGAGAATAGGTATGAAGCACTGCGGAATGTCAGCACACATCGAGAAGAAGATGCTGCATTTTTTGAAAAAAAAGGGAATTCAAAAGAAGGCCTCAAAAGCCTTATCAAGCTGACAGATCATCTGGACAGACGTCTACATCAAAGTCAGCACCAACACCTTCCTACCAGAAGAAGGAGGAAGAGAGCTCAATACAAGAACTTGAAAAACAGATGAGGAAGCTGAGAAGACTTTTTGAGAAAGCCAAAGCCAAGAAGGAAGGTTCACAACTCAGTGAACTAAAGTTCAGCTAGAGACCTTCCAATGCATGCTTTGAATGCAACTCTCCAGATCACCTCAAGTATGAGTGCCCACTGGTTTCCAAGGAGGAAAGGGAGCGCTAGAAGAGGGTGTTTGAGAAGAAAGCTTCCATAGCAGTTGCAAAGGCCATGCTCTCCAGAACTGAGGTGTCAGATATCTCAGACAATTATGATGGCTACCACACATCAGATGATGAGGCCGTGGAGGAGAGGAAGAAACTGAAGCTGAGTCGCAAATTCTGGTACACATTTCTAACTTAGTTTCTATTCCTATAGCATGCATTGAGGAGGGGTCTGAATCTTATTGCTCAGATTCAGAGGATGTTACCCTCAAAGCTTTAAATAGAGAATTTTCAAATTTTTATGAACTGAAAAGTGTCTTGGCCGGCGAAAATGCTTCACTGAAACGTAAAGTTTCATAACTGACTGAGGAGATCCAAGGATCAAAGTCAGTAAGTGATGAGCTAGCCAAACTTAGAGAAGAACATTCTACTTTACTTAAATCTTTTAAATCTCTTTATGAAGAATGCGAATCTCAAAAATTGAAAATTGCTAGTGATAAAAAACTTATCCGTTCACTTTATTCTAGTGCTAGCAAAGTTTCAGAAGCCTTAAGTCTACAAAGATATCCATCTAATAAATCAGGACTATGCTTTTCAGAAAATAATTTTAGCAATCATGCATCAACTTCTGAAACTAGGAATATTTCAAACCATCACTTTACAAAGGTACTAGTTTAGAAGTTAAGCTGTTTGGTAGAGGAGTAGTTAGTATGGACAAAGACTCTTTAGTGGCTAATCAGGTTAGTGGGGGAAAGTCAGTTTCAAAACTGACTCCAGAACCCAATCTTAAAAACGTTTTGACTTATAAGTCAAATAAACCAGAGATGAAGCCCCTTATGCCTAGGAAGTGGGTGAAGCAGATGAAGCTCTAAAAATTCAATCGCTTAAATTCCTCGCAAAGCAAGAATAAGAATATGTCAAATTTAGGACCTTCTTCGTTCGCCTGCTAGAATACTAGTTTATGTTGTGTTGCTATTATATCTAAGCAAATTCTATCATTGAGTTTGAGTACTGACTAGCACAATCTAACTCCTATCTATCTAACTAACAATTAATAACAAAACATGAATAAAAACTAGCAATCATCATCATCATCATCATCATCATCATACTCATAAACACAATCTCAATCAATCCAACAACAACAAGAGCAAGCACCAATTAAATGATCTCAAATGAGGGAAAAATAGGACATTGGAGAGGACTTTGTAGTGAACATTTAAAACCATTTGAATCATGCAAACACAAATTAATCTTCCAAGAGATGGTGAATCCACACTTAAATGACTAATCCCCTTTGCACCGACGAATTAATTGTAGTTGAGCTAAGATTATCAAACTGTTATGTTATTAAATCCCAGCACACTCCCAAACGATCGTGGACACTTAACCTATATGCTTCCTCCGCACAGGGATTGGATCGAGACATATATAAGAACATACTAATCACGCCAATTCAATCCGCATATTGGCTGCAATCTCAATGTCAAATATCAAGCAATTGACTCTTATTTACATTACTTGAATGAGAATAAGATCTAGCATGTCTTAATCAACAAGGAAGAGGTAAGCAAGTAATCAATTGATAAAAAATTATTCACTACATCATTCAATCCAACATCCCTATGTATTTAGCTTCTCATACATTGGAATTGGTACAATTGAATTGAAAAACAAAACTTAGCCATTACAATTAGACTTGAAATAGCAATTTCCCCCAAATTGGATCCTTGGCCTTGATCGAGACTTGATTCTTCATGTTCTTCATCAATCGGATAGATTTGGATTAAGATCCCCTTCAATTGATGGTTGGATGAGAGTAGGAGGTGTTTTTTAGAGTGAAAAAACGCCACAAAAGTGTCAAAAGTTCAAAAAGTCTCTTTCAATTTAATTTTCCCCCTATTTATAATATGTTCCCAGACCTCAATTCGCCCGGGACTGATTCGTCTCGCCCCGGATGGCAAAAAATATAGAAATTTCTAGAAATTCTTGCTTGATTTTGACCGAAATGGCTAGATTTAGACCAAAATTGGCCAAAATGGGTGCAGTCCTGATTGCTCAAAATTTGGCTAAGTATGGATCTTGACAGAACCCAGTTTGGGTTGGGTCAAGACTTGTCCCGATATAACCCTGTTTGGTTTGGGTCGTAATTTGCCCTACAGAGGCAAATCTCGACCGAACCCATTCTGGTTTGGACCGGGATTTGGCTCTGAAATCTCCCTGCTGCTATTCTGCTCCATCCGTGTCGGTATTTCCAAGGCATGTACACTATCCGGGTCGATTTTTCACCAAAAATGGGTCAAACTTGTTTAAAAATGCTCAATTCCTTCTCTACACAACACCAACACAACAAAACATGAAAAAAAGACAAAAACAAATGAAAACCATATGATATGTGGGTGAAATGAATGCAAACAAGCACTCAAACATATCAATAAATTGATCATTTCACACACATATGAGCAGAATGTTCCTAATACAAGGAAACCCACTTCAGCAGCTAAAACTGAACTTTATAGAAAGTTAGTTTCATTTTTGGATTCTAGAAATCCGAGGTTCCGTACTCATAATTCGTATAAGAAAAGAACTTATCCGTATAGAAAGGACACCTATACGAGGTCAGAGTCCAATCATTTCTCTATCTTTAGGACTAGGAAGACTGTACACCCCGAACTAGGTTTACGACAACCCAACCGAAACTTAGTGTCAAGAAAATCAATTTCTGGGAAGTCAGTTCCTTGAAATCCGATTTCAAGAAACTCAGTTTCCGGCAAGGTTTCACACACCCACTCCTTTCCTTCAAACATGCATAGAAATAACATTAATTATCTGAAGAGGAAGCGAAAGGGAGAAGAAGTTGTGGCACCTAGATTTAAGGAGAAGCAAGTATGGATTCCTAAAGGATGGATCCATAAGACTAACCCTGCAGGACACGCAGAAACACGGGTAACTTTAGTCTAACCTTATCTATTTTGCAGGTACAGAGTTACCAAGTTCAGCTCAAAAAGAAGAAAAGAGCATGGATTTTGGAGATGACTCAAAAGGGAGAGTAGTTGGCAAATGAAGCTTAGAGTGCAATGGAATCACCTTCAACAACGTATCCTTAGTCACCAACCTCAACTTCAAACTGCTGAGTGTCAGTCAGCTTATCCAATCTGGGTATGAGGTGACTTTTGTCGAAGAATATTTCTGGATCAGGGACAAAAACTCCAAGGAGACTGTGCTTAAAGCTGTAAAGAAAGGAAGTCTCTACTATGTGAATTGGGAGAGTGGGAAACCTGACACCTGCTTTGTCGCAACAAGCTCTTCCCAAGAAGGAGTCAACTGGCTATGACATAAGAGACTTAGCCACCTGAATTTCCAATCGATCAGACACTTAGCCAAACACAAGCTTGTGGAAGGCCTACCACAAGTCAATTTCAAGAAGGAAGAAGGTGTCTGCAGAGCGTGCAAGATGGGAAAGCAAACCAGAGCATCATTCAAGAATCAAACCATTACAGCAAGCACAGACAGGATCCTCAAGCTACTTCATATGGATCTATTCGGACCAGTCAAGCCGGCTACCATTGGAGGAAAAAGGTTCACTCTCGTTGTGGTAGATAACTACTCGAGATACACATGGGTAAGGCTACTGAAGAGCATGGATGAAATGAAGATTCAACTTTTAGAGCTCATCCTTCAAGTGCAAAACAATGAAGGAGTGACCATCAAAAGAATCAGATCTGACAACGGGACTGAGTTTTGCAAGGGTCCGCTGATGGACTTCTATGCTGATGCTGGCATTGCTCATGAGAAGTCCGCTCCAAGGACGCCCCGGTAGAATGGTCTTGCACAACAAAAAAAAACAGAACACTCAAGGAGGCAGTCAGACTATGCTTGATGTAGCTGACTTAAGAGAAGGCTACTGGGGAGAAGCCTTAATGACGGCGTGCTATACTCAGAATAGAAGCGCTATCAATAGTCGCCATCACAAAACCCTGTATGAAGTCTTCAATGGTCGTAAGTCTTCTATAGCTCATCTTCGTGTTTTTCGTTCTCCATGTTACATCCATAACAATAGAAAGTCTAAGCTGAATACTTTCAATCCTAAGATGAAGGTGTGTTCCTCGGATATGGACACCCTTCATAAAAGGGATACAGAGTACTAAAAAAGACCACCAGACTTGTGGAAGTAACATGCTATGTTGTTTTTTATGAGTCTATTTTAGTGTGCGGGGCCTTAAAGGACCTGGAACTTGGTGATTATAAGGTCAAAAATGGTTGTGAGAAACTCAATTCTGAAAAAGAAGATTCAACTCAAGTTTCTCAGGCCAGATCTGTGAATGATTGTCTAAGTACAACAATTGACAAGGTCGGTGATGCGATTAACCCTACTGAGGCCTTTGGTTCACTAACGATAAACGCGGGCATCAATCAAGGGGGAACTTTAGGTGATCAAGACAAAACTCAGTTTGAAGGCCAAACTGGAACAGAGTTGCCTACTCAAACTGACTTATCAGACGATGAAGAAGCTCATCCTGAAGAAGTTCAACCGTCTGTGCGTTAAGAAGACCATGGAACGTAGTCTTTGGAAGTCATCACTGGAGAAGGAGACTCCAATCAAGGCGACTTAGTTCAAATTTCAGTAAAGGGAGCTGACGGTACTGAGTATCCTGGAGCATTTGTTCAACCAGTTGAAGTTACCCAACTCCAGAGGCTGAAATGGTTTGGAAACCATCCCGAGGAAGCCGTGCTAGATAGTGTTTGCAACTTAGTTCGCACGAGAAAATGGAGCACATTGCTTACTTATTTTATCTCTCAGGAATAAGAGCCTACGAAGATCGGAGATGCTCTGAAGTCAACTGACTGGATCAATGCCATGCAAGATGAGCTTGCCGAGTTCAAAAGGAATGAATTTTGCTACTTGGTGGGTCGACCAAATCATTAGTCAGCTATTGACACCCAATGGATCTTCAAGAACAAGAAAGATGAGATAGGGAATATAGTAAGGAATAAAGCAAGATTGGTAGCAGAAAGATATGCTCAATGTGAAGGGATCGACTTCGACGAGATTTTTGCTCCGAAGGCCAGACTTGAAGCTATTCGTCTATTACTTGCTTACGCCACCCACAAAACCTTCACAGTTTTCCAGATGGACGTGAAGAGTGTCTATCTAAATGGGGAGCTCAAAGAAGAAGTATATGTGGAAAAACCCCTGGCTTTGAAGATGGAAATCAAGTCTATGATGCGGTAAAAGTTTAATCGCTCAAGCTCCTAACGTCTCAAGAATAAAAATCAATCCGAGAACTGCTTTGTTCGCTCACTAAAGTATTGTATACTAATGTGAAGGCCAATAGCTAGGACAAATCAATCGTTGAGCAATTTTTATCCTAGGCAATTATGAAATCTACACTAACTAACAATGAAAAATTAAACTAATTGCTTCAATCACCATTGTAGACTTATCAATACACTCAAAATATCCAAACAATCTCACAAACAATACTTGGAAATCAGAAATTGATAGAATGCACCAGTAAGAGAAGAGGATATTGAAATGAACTTTGCAATGAACCAATTAAATGCTAGAATGATGTAAACCAATTTTAATTCTCCTAGTATTGATCCATCCACCCTACACTATCTCACACCCTTAGTACCGGTGAATTAGATGTAGATGAGATAGGACTCTCAAGCTGTTACATTATCGAATCAAATCTCACTCCCAACGGTTCGTGGATTAAGGACCTACAAGCTATCCCCACACATGGATTAGGTCAAAACTCATATGCAAACACACTAATCACGACATCTAGACCCATGTGTTGGCTGCAGTTTCGATGTCAACAATCAAGCAATTGGTTAGTGCCTACACTACTTGATTACGAACAAGCTCTAGTGTGATGCAATTGACTAGGAGAAAGTAAACATTCATTCAATCATAGCAATAGATTCAAAACATTGCTCTCCAAAAAGGTTTAGCCTCTCATACCTTTTGTTGATTGCAATTCAATTACAAGAGAACATGAATCCATTACAATATAAGGTAGAAAAGATATTTTCCCCCAAATGTTGATCTTCGTGGTTGGATCTTCAATTTCCTCTTCAATTTGTATCCAATTGGAGTGATGTTATATTGATTCTCCCTTGATTTGATGTTTGGAGGTGATTTGGAGTGAGTAACTCTTTTTTCACTCTTAGATCTATCTAAAATTTGGCAAAAAGTTCTTTCCATTTGCGATTTCACTCCTTATTTAGTAAGTTATCAGACCCCGGATTCGACCCAGCTCACAGATCATCGACTGAACTGATTTAAAATTGAAAAACTACCAAGGCCACACGCATGGGTTCAACCGGTCCCAAAGGAGCTCGACCGAAATTTGCCTCTGAAATGGTAGGTTTGGTCGATCTCTGCAGGGTTCGGTCAAGATGAGTCGGGCAGAGGAGATTCTCGACCGAACCCAAAGTTGTTCGGACCAAAATTTACCTATAAAATCACCCTTGCTGCTCCCCTGCTCATCTGGGACGATCTTTCCAGTGCTAGAACCTGAGATGGGTCGATTTTCCACCCAAAACTTAGCAAAAAATGATGGAATAAGCTCAAATATCATCCTACACAAAACGAACAACACCAAACAAAGCAAAAACACAAGAAAAACATATGACATGGGTGTAAAATGGACACAAACAAGCATGCACACACATCGAATACTAGGTCATTTTACACACATACCATAATCCCCCAAACTTGAACCTTTGATTGTCCTCAATCAAAACAAAGCAAAGCAATCATTCAACCTTGTGCAATACCTTATGTCTTATCTTATCCATCTTAGAATGCCCTAGTCAAACGAGATTATCACCTAACTTTGTGACACGGTTAATGTTAAAGATTCAATCCACTCACAAAATTGGATAAAAGAAATGAAATGCACTCCCTACGTGTTTAGGGACAATTCTCACAAGCACGAGATTTCAAGCTCAATTTCCATAGGCTTGCATCCATTCTCACCAATATACTACAATGAGCTAGCTCCTAGAATCAAGAAGGTTTTTGTTTCGGTTATAACGTGGTTAACTAAAAGGGTAAGTAGTTTTGGGCTAATGTAACTTAACTTCTCAATTTCCCAAGAACCCCCCAATTATTAACTTCGAACCACTAATCCCGAGGCTTTTCTCTTCTCCATTCTTTCTTCCCATTTTCTTTTCTTTTTCACTTTTTCTCATGCCCTTTTGCATGTTCATTCATTTTTTTATTTCTCTTCTTTTTCCTCACAAATTTTGTTTTTGTAGGTGCTCATTTTTATTGATTGCACCCTTTTTCCAACTTTTCAACCTTTCAAATTCTAGCCTCATCAATTGTGATTCAATTCAAAAGAACCAAATAATTCCCAACCCAAGCTCACAACACCGTATTCACCCTCAAACTCTCATTCCCCCAAACTTTGTCTTAATCATATCAAAGAATATTCTCCAATAAGGCTCAATCACGGGAAACAAAGGTAAGAAAGGCAAATGATGATCAAATAAAACACCTTATACTCCCGATGTGCAAGGTAGGACTAGGAATCGATGGCCTAATATCATTTTCTAGTCACATGCTCATGCAAATAGATCGAGAACAAACGCATGTTCTAGATTTCTCCTTATCAAAATTGCCTCTCACAACCAAATAGATATGACAATGTCAAGGCTCAATTCTCACGGATTTTTGTTGAGTCTAAAACATTAACCACACACAAAACTTGGCAATTCAAAAGTTAAAACTCGGCCTGCTTCGATGTCAAAGATTCCTCCCTATAATAGGTTAAGGTCAACTTCAAACTCCACTAGCTAATCATGAATAAATCTCAAGCCAAGTTTGGGTTCATCATTCACACAATCACACCACACACACAAACAACCTAACAATAACTAATACTGGAATCAAATCTAAATGGCAAAAAGAACGATAGAATGCGTTACCCATTGGTTTCCACGATCCAATCGCTTCTCCATTTGCGTTATGATACCTACTAAAACACCACCAATTGAACATAATTCACAACAACAAAAGCTCATTTCCACCATCATACCAACATTTCACTCAAAACACCTCACCATAAATCCTCAACAATATTTAAACATTGCAACCAATAATAGTCTCATTCCAAACATCGTTCCACCAACATGCTGTAGGGTTTTACCGTGAACCGAATCACCAAAACCAAATGAACTGGACCATTTATGGTTATTGTTCATAAAACATTCATAAACCCTAAGCATGATCCTATTGAATTTAATGCATGGATAAAGAATTATTTACCTTAATTCCGTAGTCTCAGAAATGATCTTTCACGTTTGTATTCCCAGATCTAGAATCAACCACGCGATATAATTAAATCTGCAGAACAAGAAATTAGAAATCTAATTTCTAGATTTAATAATGATCGAAAAAGACAGAGAGAAAGAATTAGGAGTTGTTCTCCAGATTAGATCTTCAGATCTATTTCCCAGTGCGTTTAGATCTGCTACTGGTGAGGATTCAACAGATCTGAATTTGAGTAGGTTTAGAATTCGAAAATTCTCCTCCTCTCTCTTTGAAGTCGGCGCCCACTTCTCTCTCTCACTAGGGTTTCAGTTTTTCAAATGTGATTACAACTTGTGAGGGAGAGCTGTCTATTTATAGACATAGGGTTGTAAACCCTAATGGGCTCTTAGGCTCAATTCAGCACACTTTCCTTGGGCCAGACCTGGGACCTAATGTAAATAATAAAGTGAGCCTATGAATTAATTAATTCCCATGTCCACAACCCAGGACACAATTAATTAATTAATATTAATTATTTTTCACCATAGAATTAAAACTAACCTACCCCTTTATTACCACGTTGTGAGAACGAGCTGCATTAATTGAGAATCCCCATATTTAAGGTTATCGGATATTCATTAATTAATCGGAGCCTCTGACAAGCTCTAACTACAATTAATTAATATCTTATAATTCCTGAGTAGTACCACTCAATCCTTATCACTCGTGCCTGAACTTAATCAGCCTGCAGGACTTTGGCACGATGAATGTTATTGAGCTCCTCAGGGAATGTCCCCATCCTATTACTCGGATATGGTTACCTAAACCCAGTCTTAGGCGGTACTACACGAAGTGCAGTTACCCAAGATGTGGATATACGAGCACGTTACTGAGGCTCTCCACCATGGCAAGTCAAAGCAACAGTCAACCCGTGCAAACCCCTGAACCTTCGTTAGGGTTTGGACTCAATCAATATAACGAGATCTTGTATTTGCTGATGTCAGACAGACAAATACATCTCACTGCGGTCCATCAATACGCCACCCCTGCATACCAGCATGTCAAGTAACCAAGACAGACTACTTATTCCGAAAATGCCGCAGCCATTCGGACATACATATCCTCATACGCTATCTCGGCTGTGATCAGGTTTATGTCTCACTAGGTCAAGTGATCATACTGTCTTCTACGATCTACAACACACTGTATGATCGTCCCTATCAGTGAGACAAGAGGATACCATTGTTCATACATGTAAGATTGTTAACAGATAGGAGAAATAAACAGTTGTATACTCATTATAATAAATGCTTTCAGTATACAAAACCCATCAATCTCCCACTTATACTCAAAGCATAACTAAGCTATTACAGAGTATACAGTCCGTCTATCTAGTCTGCTGTCTCTTTAACCACTGTCAGTGGTCGGCATCCACCTCAGACCCAGCTCACGAATATGTCTTTCGTAATCTCTCTGCAGCAAGCTCTTTGTAAATGGATCAGCAAGATTGTCAGCAGTGTCAATCTTCTTAATTTGCACATCGCCCCTCGATACGATTTCTCGTATGATATGGTACTTTCTCTCTATGTGTTTGCTTGCCCTGTGAGACCGCAGTTCCTTTGAGTTTGCCACTGCACCAGAGTTATCACAATAAATTGTGATGCTCCTCGGCAAACTCGGGATCACGTCCAACCATAAAAGGTAGTTCCTGAGTCATACCCCCTCTTTCGAGGCATCGGAGACGGCGACATATTCCGCCTCCATGGTGGAGTCAGCAATGCATTTCTGCTTTGGGCTCCTCCAAGATACAGCTCCACCTCCCAGGGTAAACACATATCCTAAGGTCGATATCTTCTCATCCTGGTCCCCTTGGAAATCCGAGTCTGTATAACCCACAGGGCACAAATCCTCACTATGATAAACTAGATAGAAATTCCTAGTTCTTTTCAAGTACTTGAGGATGTGCTTTACAGCAGTCCAGTGCGCCTGTCCAGGGTTAGACTGATATCTTGCTACCTTGCCAACAACACAACAAATATAAGGCCTGGTACACAACATCGCATACATGAGACTACCCACTGCTGAAGCGTATGGTACAAGACTCATCTCATCTTTCTCCCGCTGTGTCTGAGGACACTGCCCACTAGAAAGACGAATGCCATGACGGAAAGGGAGCAAACCTTTCTTGGCGAGTTGCATGCTGAACCGGGCAATCACAGTATCCACATAGGATGCCTGGGATAAGCTGAACATTCTTCTCTTATGATCTCGTAAGACCTTAATCCCAAGAATGTAGCCAGCTTCTCCCAGATCCTTCATTTAGAACTGTTCGGATAATTAAGCCTTGATTTCCAACATCACTCCCTCGTTCTTTCCAAATAGGATTATGTCAACAACGTATAGTGCAAGGAAGACCACGCTCCCACTGACACAAAGTCGGTAAACACAACTTTCGTTTTCCAACTGTGCAAATCCATAGGATTTAATCACATCGTTGAAATGTAAGTTCCACAACCTTGAAGATTGCTTAAGTCCATACAAGGACTTCCTAAGCTTCCAGACAAGATGTTTTTCGCCCTTGCTTATGTAACCCTCGGGTTGCTGCATATAGATGTCCCTAACTTCTTCAAGGTAACCGTTTAGAAAAGCGATTTTGACATCTCTCTACCAGATCTTGAGGTCCATATGCGCAGCTATGGCAAGGAGTATCCGGATGGATTCGAGCATGGCTACGGGTGAAAAGGTTTCATCATAGTCAATGCCCTCTTTCTAACTATAACCCTTTGCCACTAGCCTGGCTTTAAAAGCCGTGATCTTTCCATCCGCTCCTTTCTTTCTCTTGTATACCCATTTGCAACCTATGGCCCTAAAGCCATCCGACAAATCAGTTTTCTGGTATACATCCATAGCAGCTATGGATTCAATTTCAGAATCCATGGCGACACGCCATTTGGCAACATCCTTGTCCTGCACTGCCTCTTTGTAAGTCAATGGGTCAGAGTCCTCATGTCCGTCTTTCGGGCTCAAGTCCGAAGACTCACCCACAAACATGTACCTTTTTGGCTGGAAAATAACTCTCCCACTACGATGAGGCATCGGTGCCGTGTCAGTAGTAGGTGCAGTAACTTGTGGTCTTGCACCTTGCACTGAAGAACTTGTCTGTGGTGCTGAACCTCTCACAGGTGCACCCACATCTACACGTTCCCCTTCCCTTAGAATTGCATTCTCGTTCTCAATTTCTTGAAGAACGATATCACTCCTTGACTTGTGATTACTCACATACTCGTCCTCCAAGAATCTGGCGTTGGTGCTAACAACGACTCTTTGACTCTCAGGACAGTAAAAGTAACCACCTTTCGTTTGCCTAGGATACCCTATGAACAACATTACTTTTGACCTGCTTTCTAACTTATCAGGTTCCTTCGAAAGTACGTGTGCCAGACAGCCCCATACTCTAAACTTGCACAAACTAGGTTTGCGACCAAGGAAGAGCTCAGAAGGCGTCTTAGGAACTGATTTAGAAGGCACCACATTAAGCACGTAAGCTGCTATCTCCAATGCGTAGCCCCCAAACAAAATTGGTAAGTTTGCATAACTCATCATTGATCTTACCATCTCTAGAAGAGTCCTATTTCTTCTTTCAGCTACACCGTTTTGCTGGGGAGTACCCGGTGCAGTCCACTGGGATGTAATCCCATTTTCTGACAAATACTGCAGGAACTCGTTACCGAGGTATTCGCCACCGCAGTCAGATCGCAGTGACTTGATAGTTTTCCCGACCTTCTTTTCTCAGCCTTGAACTCTTTGAATTTCTCAAAGCATTCAGACTTGTAGCGAAGCAGGTAAACGTATCCGTACCTTGAGTAATCGTCAATGAAAGTGACAAAGTACTCGTACCCTCCACGAGCCTGCGTGGACATGGGTCCACATAAGTCAGAATGGATCAATTCCAACACTTCCTCTGCTCGAGACTGACTATCCTTGAAAGGCCTAGTTGACATCTTGCCCTCGATGCAGGATTCACAGACTTGATAAGGTACAGCCCAGACTATGTCCAATGTACCGTCATCTGCAAGTCTTTGTATCCGCTTCAAGCTGATGTGACCCAGTCTAAAGTGCCAGAGATATGTAAGATCCTCATCAAAAGAAGTAAGTTTTCTCTTTCTAGGATTATCAATTACGGATGAATTACATGCAATACTTGCGGAAGACTTATGATTACAGTTAACAACATAGAGAGAATTATTCAGTATCCCACGGCAGATGACACCGTTATTACCAATGATAGAAACACCACTATAAAAAATAACTGAATATCCATCAACATAAAGTTTGGAAACTGAAATAAGGTTCCGCCAAAAATCCGGCACGTACTAAACATCTCTCAAAGTTAAAATAGAATCATCAAAGTACAAGGTGGAATCTCTAATGGCAGTTGCACTCACTTGTGCTGCGTTCCCCATTGAGATGGTAACCTCGTCATTCTTCAGCACCGTCCTCGGTGTGAACCCATGCAAAATGTAACAAACATGATCAATAGCTCCAGTATCCACTACCCATGAATGAGTAGAAACCGATGTTAAATATGTTTCCATTACAAATGCAAATGACGTACCTTGTCCCTTGCTTCCGCATGCGTTCTTACTTGAAGTGACACCAACCCTCTTCATTTCATTTGACCTCCTTTCTCATGATCTGCGATCAATCATATTCTTGCACACAGTATGAACCACATCTTTCAATGTGCCCAAGCTGTGCTCAAGATCTGATAACTCAGACTCCCATGAAGGTAGAAAGGACTGTCCTGCTATGAGATCAGTAAGCAACTCCTTGAAAGAGTACTCACTTCTCTTAGCTACATCCTTCTTAAAGTCATAGAATGAAAGCGGTAAAGAGTTCAGGATTATATCGATCTTAGCCCGATCAGATATACATCCACCTCTACGTGTGAATTGTTTCATGGTGTTATCCATCATCATCACATGCAGTGTCACCGAACTGCCATCAACCATTCTCTTACAGACAAGGTCTTTCACGAGATCACAGTTGATAGTTCGTTCCACTTCGCCATACGTGGCCACTAAGTCCATCCAGATCGTAACAGAGCTACAATAGCCCATGTACTTGAGCTTAAGTTCTCTAGACAGGTTATCTGAGATTAACTTGTAAGTAAAATCCTCAGATGCCACCCATCTGTCATAGAACTCCTTCTCACGTCTGTAGACATTATGGTAACATGGGGCAAGTGGTATCATAGTAAGAACAAACATGTGTTGCTTAGTCAGGAGAATATACTCAATGTAGTATCTCCACTCATGGAAGTTTGGACCAGTTAGAGGATTGAGAGCAAGTAAATGATCGATAGTAGACATAGACATATCTGAAACAATAAAGAATCTTAAATAAGAACATACATGTAGAACTTCGAAAACAAATGCATTGAAAACCTTTAAATAAATCAAATACAAATGTTTTCCACTAATTTCCCAAGAGTTCCCACCGCAAGCTACACTCGTAGACGTTTACGATGTCACCGTCAACCAGAACTGCGGGTTTTAAGCCCCAATCCATTTAATTTCACTACCATGTCAGGAAGCTTTTGACACTAGAAATTAATAATTAGTGAAAACCTTAGACCAAGCCATCTCTCAAGAATAGGGATGCAATTCTTGCATTATATTCTAAGATGCTTTTAAGCAATTAACCACAAATTTAACTTCGGCCAAAAGAGACAGTTTTGCATGGCACGTAACCATACCGCACAGCCCTTAAGGCTTTTGTTATCTATAATTTAAATCAATCCTAAAATACTTGTGAAAGAGATCTACGCAAGCTACACTCATAGACGTTTACGCAAAACCCTCCCACTATTCACATGATTTAAATTGTTTGTCTAGAAATCACAACAACCGTACCCATGCACCTCTAGGAACTAGCAAGATACACTCGTAGACGTTTACTAGAGCGAGAGATACACTTACAGCCTAGGACCGCTTTGTGGAGGTCTATTGATTTTAATTAAAAAATCTGCTTAGTATTTTTCTTTTAAAAGGTTTCTTATATGCGCACATATAATTTCTTTGTTATTATATTTTCCAAATTTTTGCATGTAATTAAACAAGCCCAAAAATTCCCAAAATATAATCCAACAAAAGAAATTAATCACATAAGCATGCTTGAAAGCTGTAAATAATAAAAGCGATAAAACATGCTTTTCCTATTATCTACACATGCTTAAATAGTGCACATAATAAATAATATATCATACGAGGACAATTAAGGCAAACAAAAATTCCTCGTGGCCCCAAAAATAGGAAAAAATAAAATCCTATATATTACAAATTTAATTTGAATTTACTTGGATAAATTCAAATCTTCTAGGGCCTCCAAATCTTCAATCACCAAATCTTTTGGGATTTAGGCCTTTGTGATCTGATGATTTGCCCTAACCCTAATGAAAACCCTAGGGTTTACACAGGATTGCACAAACCATCAAAACACAAGCCACTGCGACGGGACAGCAGCAGCCGACGACGACACCGCCGTTGCCGCCGCCGGACCGCTATTGCCGCCGTTACGTGTCACGCACAGCGCCGCGCGCCCTTGGCCGCAGCCGCCGTCCGCGTGCCGCCCGCGGCCACACGCGCGCGCGGCAGCCTGCTGCCACCGTGCGCCGCCCTTCGCCGATTCCGTCTTCGTTCTTCATTTCTCGACCCGTCCAATTACAGATTTAAAATAAAATACAAGATCTATACTATTACAATTTTAAATCTATACTAATCACGGATTTTCTCGTGATTTTACAAAATTAATTCAGCCCTACACGGATAAACCACCGCGGGCTGAATTACATGGGTTGCCACGAGGAACAAAAACCATCCACGACATTCATAAAATTCAAACATGCATAACGAATCCATTATGAACAACAGAGCAATAAAATAGAACCTGGCTCTGATACCAATTGTAGGGTTTTACCGTGAACCGAATCACCAAAACCAAATAAACCGGATTGTTTATGGTTATTGTTCATAAAACATTCATAAACCCTAAGCATGCTCCTATTGAATTTGATGCGTGAATAAAGAATTATTTACCTTAATTCCGTAGTCTCAGAAATGATCTTTCGCGTTTGTATTTCCAGATCCAGAATCAACCACACGATTTAATAAAATCTGTGTAACAAGAAATTAGAAATCTAATTTCTAGATTTAATAATGATCGAAAAAGACAGAGAGAAAGAATTAGGAGTTGTTCTCCATATTAGATCTTCAGATCTGTTTCCCGGTGCGTTCAGATCTGCTACTGGTGAGGATTCCACAGATCTGTATTTGAGTAGGACCAGAATTCGAAAATTCTCCTCCTCTCTCCTTGAAGTCGGCGCCCACGTCTCTCTCTCACTAGGGTTTCAATTTTTCAATTGTGATTACAACTTGTGAGGGAGAGCTATCTATTTATAGACCTACGGTTGTAAACCCTAATAGGCTCCTGGGCTCAATTCATCACACTTTCCTTGGACCAGACCTGAGACCTAATACAAATAATAAAGTGAGCCTATGAATTAATTAATTCCCATGTCCACAACCCAGGACACAATTAATTAATTAATATTAATTCTTTTTCATCACAAAATTAATACTGACCTACCTCTTTATTACCACGTTGTGAGAACGGGCTGCATTAATTGAGAATCCCCATATTTAAGGTTACCGGACATTCATTAATTAATTGGAGCCTCTGACAAGGTCTAACTATAATTAATTAATATCTTATAATTCCTGAGTAGTACCACTCAATCCTTATAACTCATGCCTGAACTTAATCAGCCTGCAGGTCTTTGGCACGATGAATGTGATTGAGCTCCTCAGGGAATGTCCCCGTCCTATTACTCGGATATGGTTACCTAAACCCAGTCTCAGGCGGTACTACACGAACTGCTGTTACCCAAGATGCGGATATACGAGCACGTTACTTAGGCTCTCCACCATGGCAAGTCAAAGCAACAGTCAACCCGTGCAAACCCCTGAACCTTCGCTAGGGATTGGACTCAATCAATATGACGAGATCTTGTATTTGTTAATGTCAGACAGATGAATACATATCACTGCGGTCCATCAATACGCCACCCCTATGTGCCAGCATGTTCCGACAATGCCGCAACCATCCGGACAGATGTATCCTGATACGCTGTCTCGGTTGTGATCAGGTTTATGTCTCACTAGGTCAAGTGATCATACTGCCTTCTGCGATCTACTACACGCCGTATGATCGTCCCTATCGGTGAGACAAGAGGATACCATTGTTACATACATGTAAGATTGTTTGACAGATAGGAGAAATAAACCGTTGTATACTCATTATAATAAATGCTTTCAGTATACAAAACCCATCACATGCCACAATCTAAAATCTAGATA
This sequence comes from Plectranthus barbatus, assembly GCA_026898455.1. Classification (NCBI taxonomy): domain Eukaryota; kingdom Viridiplantae; phylum Streptophyta; class Magnoliopsida; order Lamiales; family Lamiaceae; genus Plectranthus; species Plectranthus barbatus. The sequence continues at coordinate 566,112 of JAPKLW010000236.1, read as the reverse complement.
CATCAAACCTTACTCCACTAGCGCCACTAATCAATCCACTATTCAACATCAACATGAATAACCAAATCATGCAATTACATTCATTCGAAAAAGATAATACCATAAAACATCCATCCATTCAAATCCAAAGTAAAGAGTATCAATCATCATACAACCATATCGAATCTCATGAGAGAAAAGTATCCAGCTAACTAAAGAACTAAAACACAAAAGATAAAAGAGTAGGAGAGAGGAGAAGAGTAAATTGAAGCACCGGCAACCGGTATATCCCCCCAAACATAGTAAAGTGAGACTAAGTTTTCGAACAGGTGGACTGTGCTCCATCAGTCCTCTTAGCCCCGTGGTGAATGGTCTCGGCGGCGTATATAAGGCATGAGCACTCGGCGATGCAACTCTCTAATATCACCATGGATCTCGTCCATCCTCCGATCGATGCTCTCAAACCGGGCAGCAGTAAACGCCTGGTAAGCAGTGAAGTCTCCCTGCATAGTGGTCATCCGAATGTCAAGGCCCTGCATAGAAACAGACGAAGCTTCAACTGATTTAGTAGCTTGCTGCATCATTGAGAACATCTGCTGCTGCCAATCCTGAATGGGTGGTGGTGCCTGCGAACTAGTCCCTGCTCTTCCTTCACCTTGCTGCTGCAATTCGGCCAACATACTCAGGTCGTGAAGTAACCCTCTCTAGACAAGATACTAACAACATCCATGCGATCCTTTGAGTCCATCAACTAGTTGGACCGATCCTCCAGATCAGCCATTGTGGTGTAATCCTCACAAGGCTACTTAATCGTCGTATCCCCAAATTTGTAATAAAATCTACCACGCCGACCTGGAACCAAAAACTTGCCCGCAACAAGTGAAGTAGCATCAAGAGGCAAACCGGGAGCAAATGTTCCCGTCAACTGAATACCAAGGGACTCAAAAATGGGAGTAAGCATACCACCACCACAAATAGAAGGATTTTTCAAATTATAAACTCTACTCCAACCATCCATCAACAATCCTCCAATAGAAAACTTCTTTTCGTGCATCATAGCGAATAACATATACATCTCAGATAAGATAACATTGCCCGACTCGTATCTACCACAAATGGATCCTCCTACAACCTATGGATATAACAAATAATAGGATTCCTAATAGAGGATGACTTGCAAGACTTAATATGAAAAGCACTTTCAGTTTTTATCCCATAAATAGACTCCCAGAACTGAGCAAGATTAAGTTCATCGGGCACAAACATAGAATCCTCACCACACCAAAAAATAGCATCAATTTCATGCCTTCTTAAAATGAATTCCTTACCTCTCACCTTGAACTTCACAGAAACTGGGTTGTTGTTCGCGCTCTTCATGACGGTCACAGAGGCCATGAATTCCTTTGTCAAGTCCATGTAGGCTGCCCAATTCTTTGTCAAGAACTTCTTCCACCCCATTCCGGTTAGTAGACTCCAGACATCCTCCTTGAGCCCCAAGGCCTCCAATATATCCTTGCAAAGGTATTTTGTGCCAACCACGTGCCTCTTTGCAAGGTTTTTGAACCGTTGGAACTCTTCATCATCAAAGTTGGATGGATGGACGGCAGATAGCGAACGAGGAGGAACTCCCACGAGCCTTCTTGTTAGCCATTAGCAACAATAGAGGGTAAGATTCACAAGAATTTGAGCAATTAGACAAGAATTGAAATTTTGGAGAGTGGGATTTCGAAAGAACTTGAGATGGGGCGATCTGAGCCCTAATTTCCCATTTAAATCTGCGCAAAGATTGACCAAACCGAGACCAGATCGGCCAATCTGGGGCTCTATCCAAACCCTCTGAATTATCAATCCAGATCAACCGAACCCTTAGCAGCAAAAGGTAGGGCTCGGTCGATCCTGAGCCCTGACCCACAAAAATTTGAATTTTCATTTGAAATCGACCGAACCCACAGCAGCAATGGGTTGAGTTTGGCCGATCCTGACCAGCTAGGGAGAAATTGTCGAGGTTGGGTCGATTTCTGTCTTTGTTCATCAGCTCCCCTGCTGCATTCCTTCAACAAATTGAGCTCAAAATCGATTTTGCACATTCCTTAACACAAGCCTTCAATCACAAAAACTCTTAAGTCTGCAAGAACAACTATAGATCAAAATTCCTTTCACCAAAATCATCAAAAACAACCTAAATCAACAAAACTATTCAATCTACACAATTATTCAAAACCAAATTACCAAAAGCAATTAAAAATTGGGTTGCCTCCCAACAAATGCTTCTTTATAGTCATTAGCTTGACTTTTACCTTTTCATCTTCAATCACCATCACAAGGAGAAGAACCAGAGCTCATACCTTGCTCCATATGCTAATACTCATCCGGAAAAAACATCTTCCTTCATGCGCTCCGGGGCGGACCATCCTCAACTCGTGCTTTCTTTATCCTTCCTCGCTCTTGCTCCAAATAATCTCCCGGATCAACTTCTTCTTCCTTACCTTCATCCCTCATAGACAACCTTTGCTCATCACATTATTTCATTCTCTTCACTCCAATGCCTTTTTCAACCCACATTTTCTTTCCTTCCTACTCATCTTCGACAACCTTAGTAGGAAAGGAGAAAACCACCTCTTTTCCTTCACATTGGAAGGTAAGCTCTCCGTTTTTCATATTGAAAAGAGCATCCGCCATGTGTAAGAATGGCCTTCCAAATATCAATTGTATTCCTCCCTTGTTCTTCATGTCCACAACTAAGAAATCCCCTGGGAATGTAAAATCCAAGACCTCCACATTCACATCCTCCAAAAATCCTCTTGGAAAAATATGGCATGATTAGCCATTTGGAGAACATGGGTCGTGGGTTTCATCTCTCCAACATTCAATTCCTTGTATAAATCCCAAGACATCACATTCACGCTAGCTCCGGAATCGCACAAAGCCTTGTCAACTTGAGTAGTCACAATTTTACAACTTATAACAAAGCTCCCAGGATCATCTTTCTTACTGACAATCTTTCTCATTCCTCTATCTCCATTTTCTTCACTCTTTACACCTTTCATCACTTCTTCATCATGCAAACAACTTCCCAAATCCAACTCATCTTCAATAAGCTCATCAAGCACCAGAACCCATTGAATTTCTTCTGGGAGTGGCATTTCTATGTCACCCTTTTGAATATAGTCAAAATACTTGACTTCTTCTTTGTGAAGCACACTCTCCTCATTCTCCTTGTCACTTTTTCCAGCTCTTCACTTTTTGCCAATTCTTCTCCATCCACAACCTTACATTCCAATTCAATTTCCACCTCATCAACCTTTCGAGTCATCACCACAACTCTTTCCTCTTCACCTCATTCTTCATTCACCACGTTGCAACTCTTCTTTTGGGCGATCTCCGTGTTACTAGGAAATTTCCCGGTGTGATGTTTACCATTGCTTCGCAATTGATGAAATTTGGAGTTGTATCTCAGCTAGCATCCCGTCATATTTCGCAAACTTTTTCTCAATCTCATCACTTGATTCCTCCTAGACTCATTATTTTCAAGCCTACTACCTCCTCCTCCCATATATCCTCCTTGACCACTACTTCCCCCATTCTCCAATTACATTGGAGGATTCAAGGCATTATGAGGATTAGCATATGTGAAATTAGAGTGGAACTGATTGGAAGGGTCATAGTACATTTCACTCGATTGATTGTAGGGGACACGATTGTTGTTGTTGTACTCCATCCTTTGGTTTACAAAGTTGACATTCTCCGAGTATATCTCATCTCTTTTCATCATCACCATCTCATCCCTTCTTCCATCCGAGGTAGTAAGCAATTCTAATTGCTTTTGCATCAATGAGATTTGATCTTTAAACTCATCTCTTTCTTTCAACTCTTTTACCGATTTCACGATCCTATAATCTTTCCTCACCTTTGGCCACTGGTAACTGTTCTCCGCAATTGTTTTGAGGGTTCTCCAAGCCTCGTCTTCCTCTTGATCGAGGAACGAATCCCCCGAGGAAGCATCCATCATTACCTTGCTCTTATAATTGAGACCCCCGTAAAACTGAAATATTTGTTGGCTTCGAGATAACCCATGCCTTGGACATTGTCGGATTAGATCATAGAAACGGTCCCAAGCCTCATACAAGGGCTCATCGTACCTTTGTCCAAATGAAGTGATGTCGGCTCTCATTTTCAATGTAAGACTTGGAGGAAATAACATGAATAAGAACTTCCCCCGAAGCTCCTCCCAAGTGTTGATGCTTGACTTGTCAAGTCTCTCAAACCAATGCCTAACCCCATCTCGTAGTAAAAATGAGAACAATCTCAAGCGGATATGGTCTTGAGGTACTTAATTAATCTTTATGGTGTTGGTAATCTCAAGAAAGCGCGAGATATGTGATTGGTTTTGTATACTGAAAGAATTTATTACAATGAGTATACAACGGTTTATTTATCCTATCTGATAACAATCGTACATGTATGAACAATGGTATCCTCTTGTCTCACCAATAGGGACGATCATACGGCGTGTTGTAGATCGCAGAAGACAGTAGGATCACTTGACCTAGTGAGACATAAACCTGATCACAGCTGAGACAGCGTATGAGGATACGTCTGTCCGGATGGCTGCGGCATTGTCGAAATAAGTAGTTTGTCTTGGTTACTTGACATGCTGGTACGCAGAGGTGGCCTATTGATGGACCGCAGTGAGATGTATTCGTCTGTCTGACATCAGCGAATACAAGATCTCATTATATTGATTGAGTCCAAACCCTAACGAAGGTTCAGGGGTTTGCACGGGTTGACTGTTGCTTTGACTTGCCACGGTGGAGAGCCTAAGTAACGTGCTCGTATATCCGCATCTTGGGTAACAACAGTTCGTGTAGTACCGCCTGAGACTGGACTTAGGTAACCATATCCGAGTAATAGGATGGGGACATTCCCAGAGGAGCTCAATAACATTCATCGTGCCAAAGTCCTGCAAGTTGATTAAGTTCAGGCACGAGTAATAAGGTTTGAGTGGTACTAGTCAGGAATTATAAGATGTTAATTAATTATATTTAGAGCTTGTCAGAGGCTCCGATTAATTAATGGATGTTCGATAACCTTAAATATGGGGATTCTCAATTAATGCAACCCTTTCTCATAACGTGGTAATAAAGGGGTAGGTCAGTATTAATTCTGTGGTGAAAGAGAATTAATATTAATTAATTAATTGTGTCCTGGGTTGTGGACATGGGAATTAATTAATTTATAGGCCCACTTTATTATTTGCATTAGGTCCCAGGTCTGGCCCAATAAGTGTGCTGAATTGAGCCCAGGAGCCCTCTAGGGTTTTATAACCCTAGATCTATAAATAGACCTCTCACTCTCTGAAACCCAAGCCACTTTTCATAAGATTCAAATCAGTTGAAACCCTAAGGAGAGAGAGAGAGGGGCGCTGATCCTGAAAGAGAAAGGGAGGAGAATTTTGATTCTGGTCCTGCTCAAGTCACAGATCTACGGAGTCCTCACCAGTAGTAGATCTGACCAGCACCGGGACACAACCCTGAAGAGAGAGAGGGGCGCCGATCCTGAAAGAGAAAGGGTGGAGAATTTTGATTCTTGTCCTTCTCAAGTCACAGATCTACGGAGTCCTCACCAGTAGTAGATCTAACCAGCACCGGGACACAGCCCTGAAGATCAGATCTGGAGAACAGAAATCCTATTTCTTTCTTTTCTTTATTTTTGATTTTATTTAAGAAATTAGGGTTCTAATTTCTGATTCCGCAGATAAAATCGAATTGCATGGTTGAATTGGAATTTGGAATTCAAATGCAAAAGATCGGATCAGACTCGACGGAATAATGGTAATTCCTCAATCCACGATATGTATTAAATTCATAGGAGCATGCTAGGGTTTTGTGAATTTTGATTATGTGCAATATCCATAAATCGATCCGGTTCAGTTTGGTTTTGGTGATTCGGTTCACGGAAAAACCCTACAATTGGTATCAGAGCCAGGTTTCTGATTTATGGCTCTATTGTTCATAATTAAATTCGATATGCATGTATGAATTTATTGTTTTGTGGATGTTTGGTTTTTGTTCCTCGTGGCAACCCTTTGATTCAGCCCGCGGTGGTTTATCCGTGTAGGGCTGAATTGTTTTTGTAAAATCACGAGAAAATCTGTGATTAGAGTAGATTTAAAAAATTGTAATTAGAATAGTTTTTCTGTAATTTTTCAAATTTGTAATTGGACGGGTCGAGGACGAAGAACGAAGACGGAGCCGACGAAGGGCCGACGAAGATGACGGCGGACGACGACACGCGGTGTGGCAGGCGCGCGGCTGAGGGCGTGCGGCAGGCGCGGGGCGTGCGTGCGCGAGCGCGCGGCGCTGGCTGGTGGCTGGCCTGGCGGCGGCGGCTTCTGCTGCTGCTGTCCCGTCGCGGTGGCTCGTGTTTTGGTGGTTTCTACAATCCTGTGTAAACCCTAGGGTTTGCATTAGGGTTAGGACAAATCATCAGATCACAAAGGCCTAAAAATCCAAAAGATTTGGTGTATCCAGATTTGAAGGCCCTTGAAGATTTGGAAGATTTGAAAAGATTTGGATTTATCCAAATTAATTCGAAATTCAAATTTGTAATAGATAGATATTATTTTCTATTTTGTGGGGCCACGAAGAATTTTTGTTTGCCTTAATTATCCTCGTATGATATGTGATTTATTTATGTGCGCAATTTAAGCATGTGTAGATAATAGGAAAATCATGATTTATCGCTTTTATTATTTACAGCTTTTCAAGCATGCTTATGTGATTAATTTCTTTTGTTGGATTATATTTTGGGAATTTTTGGGCTTGTTTAATTACATGCAAAAATTTGGAAAATATAATGACAAAGAAATTGTGTGTGCGCATAAAGAAACCTTTTAAAAGAAAAATACTAGGCAAATTTTTTAATTAAAATCAATAGACCTCCACAAAGCGTTCCTAAGCTGTAAGTGTATCTCTCGTTCTAGTAAACGTCTACGAGTGTAGCTTGCTAGTTCCCGGAGGTGCATGGATACGGTTGTTGGGATTTTTTGACAAACAATTTAAATAATGTGAATAGTGGGAGGGCTTTGCGTAAACGTCTACGAGTGTAGCTTGCGTAGACCTCTTTCACAAGTATTCTAGGATTGATTTAAATTATAGATAACAAAAGCTTTAAGGGTTGCGCGGTATGGTTATGTGCCATGCTAAACTGTCTCTTTTGGCCGGAGTTAAATTTGTGGTTAATCGCTTAGAAGCATCTTAGAATATAATGCAAGAATTGCATCCCTGTTCTTGAGAAATGGCTTGGTCTAAGGTTTTCACTAATTATTAATTTCTAGTGTCAAAAGCATCCTAACATGGTAGTGAAATTAAATGGATTGAGGCTTAAAACCCGCAGTTCTGGTTGAGGGTGACATCGTAAACGTCTACGAGTGTAGCTTGCGGTGGGAACTCTTGGGCAACTAGTGAAAAACATTTGTATTTGATTTATTAAAAGGTTTTCAATGCATTTGTTTTCGAAGTTCAACATGTATGGTCTTATTTAAGATTCTTTATTGTTTCAGATATGTCTATGTCTACTATCGATCATTTACTTGCTCTCAATCCTCTAACTGGTCCGAACTTCCATGAGTGGAGATATTGCAATGAGTATATTCTCCTGACTAAGCAACACATGTTTGTTCTTACTATGATGCCACTTGCCCCACGTTACCATAAAGTGTCTAGACGTGAGAAGGAGTTCTATGACAGTTGGGTGGCATCTGAGGATTTTACTTACAAGTTAATCTCAGATAACCTGTCTAGAGAACTTAAGCTCAAGTACATGGGCTATTGTAGCTCTGTTACTATCTGAATGGACTTAGTGGCTACGTATGGCGAAGTGGAACGAACTATCAACTGTGATCTCGTTAGAGACCTTGTCTGTAAGAGAATGGTTGATGGCAGTTCGGTGACACTGCATGTGATGATCATAGATAACACCATGAAACGATTCACACGTGGAGGTGGATGTATCAGTGATCGGGCTAAGATCGATATAATCCTGAACTCCTTACCGATTTTATTCTATGACTTTAAGAGGGATGTAGCTAAGAGAAGTGAGTACTCTTTCAAGGAGTGGCTTACTGATCTCATAGCAGGACAGTCCTTCGTACCTTCATGGGAGTCTGAGTTATCAGATCTTGAGCACAGCTTGGGCACATTGAAAGATGTGGTTCATACTGTGTGCAAGAACATGATTGATCGCAGATCACGTGAGAGGAGGTCAAATGAAATGAAGAGGGTTGGTGTCACTTCAAGTGAGAAGGCATGCGGAAGCAAGGTACAAGGTACGTCATTTGCATTTGTAACGGAAACATGTTTAGAATCGATTTCTACTCATTCTTGGGTAGTGGATACTGGAGCTACTGATCATGTTTGTTACATTTTGCAGGGGTTCACACCGAGGAGGGTGCTGAAGAATGACGAGGTTACCATCTCGATGGGGAACGCAGCACAAGTGAGTGCAACTGCCATTGGAGATTTCACCTTGTACTTTGATGATTATGTTTTAACATTGAGAGATGTTTTGTATGTGCTGGATTTTCGGCGAAACCTTATTTCAGTTTCCAAACTTTACGTTGATGGATATTCAGTTATTTTTGATAGTGGTGTTTCTATCATTGGTAATAACGGTGTTATCTGTCGTGGAATGCTGAATAATTCTCTCTATCTTGTTAACTGTAATCATAAGTCTTCCGCAAGTATTGCATGTAATTCATCCGTAATTGATAATCCTAAGAAGAGAAAACTTCCTTCTTCTGATGAGGATCTTACATATCTCTGGCACTTGAGACTGGGTCACATCAACTTGAAGCGGATTCAAAGACTTGCAGATGACGGTACATTGGACCTAGTCCGGGCTGTACCTTATCAAGTCTGCGAATCCTGCATCGAGGGCAAGATGTCAACTAGGCCTTTCAAGGCTAGTCAGTCTCGAGTAGAGAAAGTGTTGGAATTGATCCATTCTGACTTATGTGGACCGATGTCCACACAGGCTCGTGGAGGTTACGAGTACTTCGTCACTTTCATTGACGATTACTCAAGGTACGGATACGTTTACCTGCTTCGCTAAAAGTCTTAATGCATTGAGAAATTCAAAGAGTTCAAGTCTGAAGTAGAAAAGAAGGTCGGGAAAACTATCAAGTCGCTGCGATCTGACCGCGGTGGCGAATACCTCGGTTACAAGTTCCTGCAATATTTGTCAGAAAATGGGATTACATCCCAGTGGACTGCACCGGGTACTCCCCAGCAAAACGGTGTAGCTGAAAGAAGAAATAGGACTCTTCTAGAGATGGTAAGATCAATGATGAGTTATGCAAACTTACCAATTTCATTTTGGGGTTACGCATCGGAAACAGCAGCTTACGTGCTTAATGTGGTGCCTTCTAAATCATTTCCTAAGACACTTTCTGAGCACTTCCTTGGTCGCAAACCTAGTTTGTGCAAGTTTAGAGTATCGGGCTGTCCGACACACGTACTGTCGAAGGAACCTGATAAGTTAGAAAGCAGGTCAAAAGTAATGTTGTTCATAGGGTATCTCAGGTAAACGAAAGGTGGTTACTTTTACTGTCCTGAGAGTCAACGAGTCGTTGTCAGCACCAACGCTAGATTCTTGGAGGATGAGTATGTGAGTAATCACAGGTCAAGGAGTGATATCGTTCTTCAAGAAATTGAGAACGAGAATGCAATTCCAAAGGAAGGGTAACGTGTAGATGTGGGTGCTCCTGTGAGAGGTACAGCACCACAGACACGTAATTCAGTGCAAGGTGCAGAACCATAAGTCACTGCACCTACTACTGACATGGCACCGATGCCTCGTCGCAGTGGGAGAGTCATTTTCCAGCCGGAAAGGTACATGTTCGTGGGTGAGTCTTCGGACTTGAGCCCGGAAGACGGACATGAGGACTCTGACCCACTGACTTACGAAGAGGAAGTGCAGGTAGGGGTGTAATCGAACCAAGTCGAGTCGAGTAGTGTCGTGCTCAAGTTTGACTCGTTTAGTTTCGAGTCGAGCTTCGAGCTTTTTTATTGAATACTTTGATGTTCACGAACGTTATCGAGCTTTTATCGAGCTTAAACGAACTTTCTAAATTTAGAATATATTTAAGATTTTCATTATTATTTTGAAGAAAAGGTTATTTATTCCCAAAAAAATATAATATTCATGCTCAAATTCTAATTTTTTTTCATTATTAGATAGATTTATCATTATTGTTACTCTTAAATCATCAAAATTTTATTTTTATAAAAGTAATTATTTTATATTTCTTACTAATTTTAGCTAACGAGCCTGCTCACGAGTCGAATATTATGATGCTCAAGTTTGGTTCATTTAATAAATGAGCTTTACTAAATGAACTCGAACGAGCTTTTATTGAGTCGAGATCCGAGTAGCTCACGAACAGTTTGGTTCATTTACACCCCTAAGTGTAGGACAAGGATGTTGCCAAATGGCGTGTCGCCATGGATTCTGAAATTGAATCCATAACTGTTATGGATGTATACCAGAAAACTGATTTGCCGAATGGCTGTAGGGTTTTTCCGTGAACCGAATCACCAAAACCAAACTGAACCGGATCGATCTATGGATATTGCTCATAATTAAAATTCTCAAAACCCTAGCATGCTCCTATGAATTTAATACGAAGAATTGTGGATTTAGGGTTTACCGTAACTCCGTCGAGTCTGAACCAATCTTTCGCGTTTGAATTCCAAATTCCAATTCAACCACGCGATCCGATTTAATCTGCGGAAACAGAAATTAGAGATCTAATTTCTAGATTAAAATCGAAAATCAAAGAGAGAAGAGAAGAGAAATTTGTTCTCCAGATCAGATCTTCAGGGCTGTGTCCCAATGCTGTTCAGATCTACTACTGGTGAGGACTCCATAGATCTGTAATCTGAGCAGGACCAGAATTGAAATTCTCTTCCTTTGAACTCCCAAAATCGGCGCCCCTCACTCTCTCTCAAGGATTTTTGTTTCAACTGTGTTACAACTTATGAGAGAGAGCTGTCTATTTATAGACCTAGGGTTGGAAACCCTAATGGGCCATTTTGGGCTTAATTCAGCATATTTAATTGGGCCAGTCCTGGGACCTAATGCAAATAATAAAGTGGGCCTATAAATTAATTAATTCCCATGTCCACAACCCAGGACACAATTAATTAATTAATATTAATTCTTTTTCACCACAGAATTAATACTGACCTACCCCTTTATTACCACGTTATGAGAACGGGTTGCATTAATTGAGAATCCCCATATTTAAGGTTACCAGACATCCATTAATTAATCGGAGCCTCTGACAAGCTCTAACTACAATTAATTAATATCTTATAATTCCTGAGTAGTACCACTCAAACCTTATCACTCGTGCCTGAACTTAATCAGCCTGCAGGACTTTGGCACGATGAATGTTATTGAGCTCCTCAGGGAATGTCCCCATCCTATTACTCGGATATGGTTACCTAAGTCCAGTCTCAGGCGGTACTACATGAACTGCTGTTACCCAAGATGTGGATATACGAGCACGTTACTTAGGCTCTCCACCATGGCAAGTCAAAGCAACAGTCAACCCGTGCAAACCCCTGAACCTTCGTTAGGGTTTGGACTCAATCAATATAACTAGATATTTTATTCGCTGATGTCAGACAGACGAATATATCTCACTGCGGTTCATCAATATGCCACCTCTGCGTACCAGCATGTCAAGTAACCAAGATAGACTACTTATTCTGACAATGCCGCAGCCATCCGGACAGACGTATCCTCATACGCTGTCTCGGCTGTAATCAGGTTTATGTCTCACTAGGTCAAGTGATCATACTGTCTTCTGCGATCTACAACACACCGTATGATCGTCCCTATCGGTGAGACAATAGGATACCAATCGTACATGTATGAACAATGGTATCCTCTTGTCTCACCGATAGGGACGATCATACGGCATGTTGTAGATCGCAGAAGACAGTATGATCACTAAACCTAGTGAGACATAAACCTGATCACAGCCGAGACAGCGTATGAGGATACGTCTATCCGGATGGCTGCGGCATTGTCGGAATAAGTAGTCTGTCTTGATTACTCGACATGCTGGTACGCAGAGGTGGCGTATTGATGGACCGCAGTGAGATATATTCGTCTGTCTGACATCAGTAGTAGATCTGACCAGCACCGGGACACAGCCCTGAAGATCTGATTTGGAGAACAGAAATCCTATTTCTTTCTTTTCTTTATTTTCGATTTTATTTAAGAAATTAGGGTTCTGATTTCTGATTCCGCAGATAAAATCGAATTGCGTGGTTGAATTGGAATTTGGAATTCAAACGCAAAAGATCGAATCAGACTCGACGGAATAACGGTAATTTCTCAATCCACGATATGTATAAAATTCATAGGAGCATGCTAGGGTTTTGTGAATTTTGATTATGTGCAATATCCATAAATCGATCCGGTTCAGTTTGGTTTTGGTGATTCGGTTCACGGAAAAACCCTACAGTCTCAAGTGCCAGAGATATGTAAGATCCTCATTAGAAGAAGTAAGTTTTCTCTTTCTAGGATTATCAACTGCGGATGAATTACATGCAATACTTGCGGAAGACTTATGATTGCAGTTAATAACATAGAGAGAATTATTCAGCATCCCACGATAGATAACACCGTTATTACCAATGATAGAAACACCACTATCAAAAATAACTGAATATCCATCAACATAAAGTTTGAAAACTAAAATAAGGTTCCGCCGAAAATCCGGCACATATAAAACATCTCTCAAAGTTAAAACAAAATCATCAAAGTACAAGGTGAAATCTCCAATGGCAGCTGCACTCACTTGTGCTGCGTTCCCCATTGAGATGGTAACCTCGTCATTCTTCAGCACCCTCCTCGATGTGAACCCCTGCAAAATGTAACAAACATGATCAGTAGCTCCAGTATCCACTACCCACGAATGAGTAGAAACCGATGCTAAACATGTTTCCGTTACAAATACAAATGACGTACATTGTCCTTTGCTTCCGCATGCGTTCTTACTTGAAGTGACACCAACCCTCTTCATCTCATTTGACCTCCTCTCACGTGTTCTGCGATCAATCATATTCTTGCACACAGTATGAACCACATCTTTCAATGTGCTCAAGTTTTGTTCAAGATCTGAGAACTCAGAATCCCATGAAGGTACGAAAGATTGTCCAGCTATGAGATCAGTAAGCAACTCTTTGAAAGAGTACTCGCTTCTCTTAGCTACATCCTTCTTAAAGTCATATAATGAAAGCGGTAAAGAGTTCAGGATTATATCGATCTTAGCCCGATCACTGATACATCCACCTCTACGTGTGAACCGATTCATGGTATTATCCATCATCATCACATGCAGTGTCACTGAACTACCATCAACCATTCTCTTACAGACAAGGTCTTTCACGAGATCACAGTTGATAGTTCGTTCCACTTCGCCATACGTAGCCACTAAGTCCATCCAGATCGTAACAGAACTACAATAGCTCATGTACTTGAGCTTCAGTTCTCTAGACAGGTTATCCGAGTATAACTTGTAAGTAAAATCTTCAGATGCCACCCATCTGTCATAGAACTCCTTCTCACGTCTAGAGATTTTATGGTAACGTGGGGCAAGTGGCATCATAGTAAGAACAAACATGTGTTGCTTGGTCAGGATAATATACTCAATGCAGTATCTCCATTCATGGAAGTTTGGACCAGTTAGAAGATTGAGAGCAAGTAAATGATCGACAGTAGACATAGACATATCTGAAACAATAAAGAATCTTAAATAAGAACATACATGTAGAACTTCGAAAACAAATGCATTGAAAACCTTTTAATAAATCAAATACAAATGTTTTCCACTAGTTCCACAAGAGTTCCCACCGCAAGCTACACTCGTAGACATTTACGATGTCACCCTCAACCAGAACTGCGGGTTTTAAGCCCCAAATCATTTAATTTCACTACCATGTCAGGAACCTTTTGACACTAGAAATTAATAATTAGTGAAAACCTTAGACCAAGCCATCTCTCAAGAACAGGGATGCAATTCTTGCATTATATTCTAAGATGCTTCTAAGCAATTAACCACAAATTTAACTCCGGCCAAAAGAGACAGTTTAGCATGGCACGTAACCATACCGCATAGCCCTTAAAGCTTTTGTTATCTATAATTTAAATCAATCCTCGAATACTTATGAAAGAGATCTACGCAAGCTACACTCTAGACGTTTACACAAAACCCTCCCACTATTCACATGATTTAAATTGTTTGTCTAGAAATCCCAACAACCGTACCCATGCACCTCCAGGAACTAGCAAGCTACACTCGTAGACGTTTATTAGAACGAGAGATACACTTACATCCTAGAACCGCTTTGTGGAGGTCTATTGATTTTAATTAAAAAATTTGCTTAGTAATTTTCATTTAAAAGGTTTCTTACATGCGCAGATATAATTTCTTTGTTATTATATTTTCCAAATTTTTTTCATGTAATTAAACAAGCCCAAAAATTCCCAAAATATAATCCAACAAAAAAATTAATCACATAAGCATGCTTGGAAAAAACTGCAAATAATAAAAGCAGTAAATCATGCTTTTCATATTATCTACACATGCTTAATTGCGCACATAATAAATCACATATCATACGAGGACAATTAAGGCAAACAAAAATTCCTCGTGGCCCCAATAAATAGGAAAATTAAATCATATCTATTACAATTTGAATTTGAATTTAATTGGATAAATTCAAATCTTCTTCAAATCTTTTAGGGCCTCCAAATCTTCAAGCATATCGTTTGGGATTTAGGGTTTTGTGATTTGATGATTGGCCCCAAACACTAATACAAACCTCGGGTTTACACAGTATTGTACCAACCACCAAAACACAAACCCTCGCGACGGGACAGCAGCCGCCGATGACAGCACCACCGATGCCGCGCCCTCGGCGCCGCCGCTGGTTCGCGCCCACCGTGCGCTCTGCGCGTCGAGGGACCCCCACGCGCCTACAGCCACAGCCCGCCGCCGCCATCCTCCTGTGGCAGCACGCGCACGCAGCCGCGTGCCGCCGTCGTGCGCCACCGCCCAGTCCGTCGGCCTCGTCTTCGTTCTTCGTCCTCGACCAATCCAAATTACAGATTTGAAAAATAAAATTACAAAAAAACTATTCTATTACAATTTTATCAAATCTACACTAATCATGGATTTTCTCGTGATTATATAAAATTGATTCAACCCTACACGGATAAACCACCGCGGGCTGAATCAAACGGGATGCCACGAGGAATAAAAACCATCCACGACGGAAAATAAAATCCATACATGCATAATTGAATTTTATTATATACAATAGAGCCATAAATCAGAAACCTGGCTCTGATACCAATTGTAGGGATTTTCAGTGAACCGAATCACAAAAACCCAAGTGAACCGGATCGATTTACGGATATTGCATATAATTAATAATTCACAAAAACCTAGCATGCTCCTATGAATTTAATTCGATTCGTGGATTGAGAGATTACCGTAATTTCATAGAGTCTGATCCGATCTTTCGAGTTTGAATATCCAACTTTAATTCAACCACGCGATTCGATTAAATCTGCAGAAACAGAAATTAGAAACCTAATTTCTTGATAAAATCAAATACAAAGAATAAGGAAGAAGATAAATCTTTATTCTCCAGATCAGATCTTCAGGGCTGTATCCCAATGCTGTTCAGGTCTGCTACTGGTGAGGACTATACAGATCTGTAGTTGTGCAAGGCCATAATCGAAATTCTCCTCCCTCTGCACAGAGTCGTCGCCCACTCTCTCTCTCAATCTAGGGTTTCAACTAATTTAAATGTTATGAAGTGGCTAAGGTTTTGAGAGAGAGTGTTGTCTATTTATAGGCCTAGGGTTTTAACCCTAATGGGCTATTGGGCTCAATTCAGCATATTTAATTGGGCCAGTCCTGGGACCTAACGCAAATAATAAAGTGGGTGATACGTGCGTAAAATGACCCGTATTTTGATATGTGAACATGCTTGTTTGTGGCTATTTTACTCCCGTATCATATGTTTTTGTCGTATTTTGTTTGTGTTTTCGTGTTTTGTGTGTTTGACTTGTGTAGGATAGGTTTTTGGCATAAACAAGCATATTTGGTGGAGTTTTGGTGGAAAATCGCAAGGTTTTGGAGTTTGGAGGGCTCGACCGGTCGAGCGTGGGCAGGATCGGCCGAGCGGGACTTCAGAGAGCTCGACCGGCCGAGCGAGGCTGCAGAGTTGGTTCAGAGAGCTCGACCGGTCGAGCCTGTGCCGGACCGGTCGAGCGGGTTCGGGCTGGGACTTGGCTCGGTCGAGCCATGTTTCGATCGACCGAGCCAAGTCGGTTTTTGGCAGTTCCTGGCAGTTTTTGGTGGCCCGGGCGAGCCAAACTTTGACCGGGCAATCCGAGGACCTGATTGCTTGCATATAAAAGGGGAAAGAGCGGTTATTTGGGGAGTTTTTTTATCACTTTTCACATACGATAGTAGCTTTCTCCCTAGATTCTATTTTTCCATTTCAAATTCATCTTAGTCCTAGAGCTTCTAGGAGCTAAATTCATCAATACTTGTAAGAGATTGAAGATTGAAGGCGGTGGATCAAGTCAACCAATCCAAATTGGGGAAGAATCTTATTTCTACTTTCAAATTGTAATGAAGTTCATTGTATTCCAAATTGTATTTGCACAATTGAAAGGTATGAAGTTCTAAACCGTTTTGGATGTTGAATTGAGGAAGGATGCATGAGAATTTGGTATGAGAATTGTTTGTTTACTTTCCTTTGAGAGCTTGGATTTCACTAGAGCTTGTTCCTTACCTCTTAGGTGTAGGTAATAGCCAACTTAGGAGGTAGTTGACGTAAACGCTGCAGCCAACACGCGGGCGGAATCGTCGTGATTAGTGTTAATTCATACGATTTTAGTTCCAATCCTTGTGCGGTGCTAGGTCGTAGGGCGATAATTGACGAACCATTTGGAGTGGTTTAGGGCTAAATAACGTGACTGTTTGCTAGTTCTAGATCATCAACCGGTAGCTCGCCGTGACAAGGGGCTATCGAGTGTAGGGTCGATTGCTCAATCTCCTAGGAATTAAATAATGTTTGCAACAATGATTAGCCAAATTTGATTGTATCTCTACTCAATTCAACATCCTATCTTCCTAGCTTGAGTATTGTGATTGTCTTGGTTTACCATATTGAGAAGGATTGTTCGATTAAATTTTGTGTTTAAATTCGTGTATTTCCTATATTGATAGCATAGATTTGATTTGCATGTTTAGATGATTAGAAATTACTCAACGATGAAATCATGCTTAGCTATAAGACTTCACTTGAGTAGCTCGGTATTCTAGTAGGCGAAGCGAGAAGAACTCGGATTGATATTTTATTCTTGTGTGTGGTTGAGAGTTTATTGTGATTGAACTTTTACCGCATCAAGTTTTGGCGCCGTTGTCGGGGACTTCATTTAGTAGGTTGCAAGATATTGGGGGAAAAGTGAAGCTTGTAGGCTAGGTGTTTGTTATATTGCTTGTGTGAATAGTTTTGTTTGTAGCTTGTTGTTGATAGTTGATTTTAGGACTGTTTGATTTAGTTGCTTGTTTGTAATTGGATTGTTTTGTGAAGTGTAGGTGTATATGATCACAAGGTCCAAGGCTCGTGAGCTCTTGGAGAGAAAATCACAACAAAGAAGAGAAAGTATAGAGATTGATTTGGATATGGCTAATCCGGGGGAAGATACTATAAGGATTGGAGAGCTTGAAAGACAAATAGAGATGATGAAGGTCTTGTTAAACGAACGGAATGGTCCTCGTAGGCCACTCCAAAATCTCTTCCGACCTCAAGGAGAGCCAATGACCGGTGGTTTCCGACTTGGAGTCAATGCCACGCAGTTCGAAATTAAGCCGCAATTGGTACAGATGATACAAAATAATCAGTTTGGGGGGCATGCTAGCGAAGATCCGAATGTGCATATATCCCGATTTTTGGAAATCACGGATACCATCAAAATCAATCAGGTTCCCCAAGACGTGATTCAGCTGCGGTTATTTTCCTTTTCATTAAGGGATTCGGCGAGGCATTGGTTTGAGGGCCTAGACAAGACAAGCATAGCCACTTGGGAAGACTTAAGGGAGAAATTCCTATTCAAATTTTTTCCACCAAGCTTAATTTTGAAAAGAAGGGCAGAGATAATCTTGTTTGGGCAACAGAATGAGGAACCTATCTATGAAGCTTGGGATAGGTTCCGAGAGCTCTTACGTAAGTGCCCACGACATGATTTGTCCAAGAGTCAACTAATTTGCCAATTCTATGGTGGAGTGGATTATGAGACGAAAATGTTGATGGATGCATCATCCGGAGGAGTATTTCTTGAATTGGAAGAGAATGAAGCTTGGAGATTAATCGAGCGGATAGCTAATAATAGTAGTCAATGGCCCAGAAAAAGATGGGAACCAAAAGCAATGAAAACAGTGAGAGAAGCAAGTGGGATAGAAATGTTGCGCGATCAAATGGCTTCAATGCAAGAACAAATGGAGAGGTTGATGCGCGAAGTCAAGAGAAAAGATGAGGAATATGGAAGAGATGTTATTACTTTGGAAAACCATTTGAGGAGACATCAAGAAATTGAGTATGAGCCATGTAGCAAAGATCATTCTTTTGACTCATGGAAGGAGGAAGGGTGGTCATCGCCATCGAGTTGGGATAATTCAAATCAAATGTACTTGGAAAAGGAAGAGAAGGTTCATGAATACGAGGAGGATCTTGAGTGGAATTGTGAAAGAAATGAGGAACGTTTGAAAGAAATTAAATCACAAGTAACGTGTATAGTGCACCAAATAAGTCAAGAGGAAGAAGACCCTCTTGAAGGCGTATGTGGAGTTGTAACCACTAGAAGTGGGCTCTCTTATGATGGACCGAAACAAGGGGCAAAAGAAGATGAAAAGGAGAAGACCGATGGAGGTATTGGAAAGAGGGTTACATTTAAGGAGGAAGAAGAAATTATACCAAAGGAAGCTAAAGAACAAGACGTGAATGTGAAAAAATCGGTGGTGAAAGATGAAATTCCTATTATGCCTTATCCTCAACGGTTTGCAAAGAGTAGGAAGAACAAGAAGTTTGATCGATTTCTTGAGCACATGAGCAAGATTCAAATAAATCTTCCTCTATTAGAAGTATTACGAGAAATGCCGGGATACCTTAAGATGTTGAAGGAGATGTTCACCCAAAAGAGTAAGTATGGCATTGGTGAATATGAGACGGTGAATTTATTTGAAGAATGTAGTGCCGTTATTCAAAGGAAGATGCCATTTAAAAGGCAAGACCCGGGTAGTTTCACTATTTCATGTGTAATTGGGGGAAGTGAAGTAACTCGGGCTTTGTGTGATTCGGGTGCAAGCATCAACTTAATGCCTTTATCTTTGTTCAAGAAATTGGAAATAGGGGAAATCAAGCCAACCACCATGACACTTCAAATGGCGGACCGATCTTTGTCGTATCCCAAGGGAGTTGTGGACGATGTTTTGGTCAAGGTGCGAGACTTTATTTTTCCCGCTGATTTTGTGGTGCTTGATATAGAAGATGATGGAGATGTTCCTCTTATTTTGGGGAGACCGTTTTTGTCGACCGGAGGAGCATTGTTTGACATGAAAAATGGTCAATTAACTTTTCAATTTGATGGAAGGAAGATCACTTTTTCGTTCCCGGATGCCATGAAGAGGAGTGTGAAGGACGAAGAAATAGAGGAGGTCCAAGAAGATGAACCGGAGAAGGAAAGAGAGGTGTTACTTCAAGAAGATGCGGCAAATTAAGACATTGAGGAGCCAGTGCAAATCTTGGAATACATGGAGAAGGGTGAGAGTGAGATGCCTTCACCGGAAGAAATGCTAAATGATCCGACCATTGTAAGTTTGTTGGAAGAGGAGAGATTGATATCAAGCAAGGAATGTGATGGAAGGTTTGAGGAGCCAATGGAGGAAGAGCTAAAAAGTAAACTAGCTATTGTTGTCGCGGGAGTTGAGAAGGATCTTATCATTCACCCGGTTCACAAGTTGGATGAACGAATTGATGAGTTTCTTGTAGTGGTGATTCGTTTGGATGATGGCTCGGAGATAAAATCAACAAAGGGAGCATCACTTTTGCCATTCATGATTCTTGAGATATTCACACCTATTTGGAAGGATGAGAGAGGCATTAGGAAAAACATGTTGAACAAGTTGCTCCCGAGAAAATGTCGAACAAGGGAGAAAGGTATCTTGAAAATTCACAAGATTTTTGACAATGGGTGATGTGGTAAGGTCGTCTAGCTACCGACGTTAAGGAAGCGCTTGTTGGGAGGCAACCCAACCAATTTTATTGTTTTTGTTTAATTGTTTTTAGTTGCTTTGATTTTGAATAAATGTCTAGTTTGTAGGAGGAATTACAAGATCGAGAGGAGTGACGATGCACCGTCCACCGTTTTTGCAAACTTAGTCTCACTTGACTAAGTTTGGGGGGATGTGTCGGTAGCCGGTGCCTCGGTTTATTCTTCTCCATCCCTTATTCTTTATCTTGCAATTAGTTTAGTGTAGTTGAATTTCAAAAAAATTTGATATTTCGATTTGGTTGTACTATGATTTACATCTACTTTAAATTTGAATACTGGATGATGATTGTGGATGATTTTTGTTTTGATGAATGGATGGATATTTTGGCAAGCTTGCATGTGGTTAATTCTTTCTATTTGGCTTTTGGTGTGTGGATATGTGAATGGTTTGGAATGAATGGTGGAAATGGTGGATATGGTCTTATCATTGTTGATTATTGGTTTGTGGAAGTTGGTGGTTATGAGAGCTTTATTGCCTTGTTTATGCTCAATTGTTGGTGGTGTTTGTGTTGATTTAGTAGGTACAAATAAGGCATGGAGAGCGGTTTGATCGTGTGTGCCGATGGGTAACGCTTTCTATCGTTTCTTCTACCAATTAGATTCATTACATTGTGTTTTGGAATGTAGATTGTGTTTAGGATGTTGTGTGCTTGTGTGTGTGTGATGAACCCGAACTAGACTTGAGGTTTGAATCATGATTTACTTAGTGGAGTTTGATGTCTACTTTGACCAATGATAGGGCGGAATCTAGTTTTCAAAGCATGTTTTAAGTTTAACTTTTGAATTGCCGAGTTTTGTATATGGTTAATGCATAGGACTTGACAAAAAGCTGTGAGGTTTGAGTCATGATATTGTCATATCTTTATTGTTTGTGAGTGGCGGCAAGATTGATAGTACGAGATCTAGAACTTGCATCCGTTCTCTATCTATTGGCATGAGTGTGTAACTAGAAAATGATCTTAGGCCATTGTTTCTTAGTCCTACCTTTCACACCGGGAGTATAAGGTGGTTATTATCATAATTTTGCCTTTCATATCTTTGACCCCCGTGATTGAGCTTTATTTGGTGAATCTTCTTGATATAATTAGGATCAAGTTTGGGGGAAAGAGTGTATGAGGGTGAAGACGGTGATGAGAGTTGGGTTGGGAATTGATTGAATTTGTATTGATGAGGAATGTTGAGGCATGAAAGAGTGAAATGAAGGATTGTTGTTGATCCTAGAAAAATGAGCACCTACCAAACAAAATTTTGGTGCAAGTGTTAGAAAAAGAAAAGAAAAAAAGTGTGTTGTGAAGCACCGACAAGATGAATGAAAGATGGTGCTAGAAGAGAAAAAGAAAAGGAAAAGAAAAAAAAAGAAAGAAAAAATGTGTGAGAAATGAAAAGCCTTGGAGGTTTGTAATGGTTCGAAATGAACAAGTTTGGGGGGGTTTTGGGAAATTGAGAAGTTTAGTCACTTTGGCCCAAAACCACCACCTTCTAGTTAGCCACGTTACAACCCGTGAAAAGACCTTTTTGATTCTAGAAACTAACTCATTGTAGTATAGTGGTGAGAGTGGATGCAAGCCTATGGAAATCAAGCTCGATATCTTGTGAATGTGTGAATCTCATCATCCCTAAACACGTGAGGGAGTGCTTTCGTTTCTTGTATCCATTTTTGATGAGTGGTTCATGTCCTTAGCATTAACCTTGTTACAAAGTTAGGTGATAATCTTGTTTTACTTGAACATGCTAAGATAACTTTGATGAGCTATGAGGTGTTGCATGAGGTAGATTAATTACTCTACTTTGTTTTGATTGAGGACAATCAAAGGTTTAAGTTTGGGGGTTCCATGCCTATAAATTAATTAATTCTCATGTCCACAACCCAGGACACAATTAATTAATTAATATTAATTCTTTTTCACCACAGAATTAATACTAACCTACCCCCTTATTACCACGTTATGAGTGATGGATTTATATACTGAAAGCATTATGATTGGTATATTATGTACAAGGTCGATTGGTTAATATACTGGGAATCATAAATGTTGTATGTTCATCTCCTGTCTGAATTAACAAACATGTGTCACAAATGCAATTATCCTCTTATCTCGTCGATAGGGAGATCATACGGTGTGTAGAAGATCACGGAAGATCGTATGGATCGTTTGACCTAGCGAGATATAAATGGTTATCACAGCTGAGACAGTTCCAGGATAAACTGTCGGTGTAGGCTGCAGCATACGCAGTAATAAGCATCTTATCTTGGATGGCTTGGTATGCTGGTATGGGGCACACATTGATAAGGACCTAAGTCGAGATCGATTCTTTTATCTTACATTAAAAGAATCTAGATCTCTATGGCTTGATGAGATCCTAAGCCTACATGAAGGTACAGAAGTATATGCAGATTGTGTATTACTTTGAGTTGCAGTGAAAGGCTCTAGTTGAGCTTGTATATCTGTATCTTGGGTAATAGCAGTTTGTGTATGATTGTCTGGTACTGGAACTAGGTAACCACATCCAGTATAGGATGGTGACATTCCCTGAACAGCTCAAAAGGTTCGTTATGCTAAGTCCTGCAGGCTGATTAAGTTCAAGTATAAGTGAAAAGGTTTGAGTGGATTGATTCAGGAATATAAGATGTTAATTAATTAAATAGCTTGTCAGAGCTTAAATTAATTAACGAATGTCTGTAACCTTAAATGTGGGGATATACCGAGCCCATGCAACCCGTACCTCAAAACGTGGTAGCAAATAAGTAGGACAGTATTGATTCTCTGGTGGAATGAATCAATATTAATTAATTAATTATATTCTGGGTTGAATATGGGAATTAATTAATTTATAGGCCTTATTTTCTATTCGCATTCTGGTCCCTGGTCTGGCCCAAGAAACTCAAGCCCAATACAAGTCCAGTATTTTCCTATAAATAGGCCTCAGTTCCTCAGATCTCAACACACCACAAGATCATAAGTTGCACACAGCAAACCAGATTTTGGGAGCTGTGGTGATCGACTAGAACTAAGAAACGAGGAGAAAATTATGCTTCTCAACCGGGCAAGGAATCTGAAGGGAATCTTCACCAGATATTCAGATTGAGTTGGGATACAGATCAGAAGATCAGATCAGGAGGATTTTTCTTCTCCCTCTCTCCTTGTTTTTCGAAAATATTTATATTATTTTCATAAGATTTATTTCATCAATATGTTAGGAGTTAAATCTTTTGTGCGTGGTAAAGATTAAGAGGAATCTCCGCGCACTCGTTCTTCAGGTTTTCGCAATCCAGGTATTCCGCATAAACCCCCTTATGCATATTCAATAGGAGCATGCTAGGATTAATCACAGGCATAGCTATTTATTTTTGATATTTCAATTAACGATCCTTGGCAAACGAACTTCGTGATTCAGTTCACAAATCCCTTCAATTGGTATCAGATACAGGTTGAATTAATTGGCTCTATCGGAAAAATAATATTGCCCATGATCTGCATGATAATTATTATTGAATGATTGCATGGGTTTTGGATTGTATGTTCATGTTTTTTCGTCCTCGTGGTTCTCGGGTTAATCCGCCCTTTTATATGGATTCGTTTTTCACCCACGAAATAAATTCGTTGTTAGATTTAGATTTTAGATTGTAATTAGGATTATTCTATGTAATCCTTTATTTTAAAAATTAAATCTGTAAAATGGAAAACGAAGAACACAAAGAACGAAGAACTCGAAGAACGAAGGACCGCATGATGGCGCACGACAGCGCTGCCACGGCAGCAGGCCATGCACGGAGGTCGCGCGCAGCCAAGGGCACAGCGGCGCAGGCGCACAGCGGCCACAACGGCAGCGCAGCCACGCGAAAATCCTAGGGTTTCAGCGCGCGGTGCGCGTGTGCAACGGGCTGCAACCGCGCGGCCTACAGCCGGCCAGGCGCGGTGCGGGGGTCTCTGGATGGCGACGCGGGGAGGCTGGCACCTGCCGGGACGGCGGGCGAGGGCGGTCTGGGCGCGATGGGGGCGCACACCGCGGCAGAACCCTGGGATTCGCGCGCGCGCAGCACCCGCGCAGCCCTGCGCGCGTTCGCAGGCGGCAGGCAGGCGCTCTCCGAGCGGCGGCGGTGGGACCAGGTGGTATGGCGTGGGCTTGGGAGGTGGAGACCGGCGACAGCGGTCGGTGGGGGCAGTTCGGAGGAGGTGGAGACCGGCGACAGCCGGAGCGCGCGTCTCTTCCGAGCCTCATGCGTGTTTCCGGCGAGCCTAGGTGAGCCGACGATGGAGAAGATGGTGCACGGCAGTTCCGGCGATGGTTGATGCAGGCCGGGGCGGCGGCATGCAAAACGGGCAACGGCCGGAGGAGGCGGCATCGCGGGCTGCAACCATGCATGTACGCGCATGGCTGTTGCGCATGCCGGGAGCCCTCACGGTGGCGGTGAGTCGCCGGCGGCGGTGGTTCGCCAGTGGTGGCTCGTCAGGCTAAGTTCTCGCGGGCTATTGGGCTTGCAATGTGTGCCTAGGCCTGCGATCTGGTTAACTGTCCCAGTTGTCCAATTTTCTGATGGATCAAATCTTGGAGGCCCAGATTCAGAAAATAAATTCAGATCACAGTCCAAGTAGTAGGAGCCCAGTGGAAGATCTGTATAATTAATTTCAACTTGTAATAGTTAGAATTAATTTTATTTCGTATCATGGGGCCACGAGGACATTTTTATTTGTTTTATTATCTGTCTTCGCATGATATATGTGTTTAATTTAATTGCGCGGCATATAAGCATGTTGTAGATAATAGGAGCACGTTTACTGCTTTTATTTACAGCTTTAAAAGCATGCTATGTGATTTATTTTGTGTAATTAATTATAATTATAAATTCGGGGTTCATGCTATGCATGATAGAATTTTAGCAATGTTATAATTATGGGTACATAAAATAATCTGTGCAATTGAACCTTATAAACTAAAAATTACTAAGCTCATAATTTAGTAAGACCTCCACAAAGCGATCCTTTATTGGAAGTGGGTAATTTATTAGGTAAACGTCTACATGTGTAGCTTACTTAATTTATTATTCATAAGTTCTAATAGATAGGATTTCTTAAAACAAACATTTATTTCATGTGAGAAGTGTGAGTTCATGCGTAAACGTCTACATGTGTAACTTGCGTATTGAATTTTCATAAGTTCTCTAGGGATTGAATTAAATGAGATAGCCTTATTATAGGGATCGGGTGTGTTCTAATAGATCCTTATATGGGAGGGTTGGCTTTGGTCGTAAGCTAGCTTAGATGTTATCCAGAGTATAACTCATTTGTGATGTCCCTGCTCAGTAGGATAATATGGTCTTAAGTTAGCCTCCAATTATTAATTCCATTTGTCTAAGGAACCCGGGCATGGATTGGAATTAAAGGACTGGAATTGAAAGATGCAGTCTGGTTAAGTGTTTTGTTGTAAACGTCCACATGTGTGGCTTGCAATAGTAATACTTAGGCAAATTGGAGGAAACATTAATATTGCTTTATCATAAGGTTTCAATATTTAATTGTTTCAATAGTTTGCGACTATGTTTTAATTTCTGCTTTAATTAATTGTTTTCAGACATGTCTATTGCTCACGTTGTCAACCTCTTAATAACAAACCCTTTAACTGGTCCGAATTTTCCTGAGTGGAAGTTATGCTTCATGGAAATACTATGCACTGCAAAACATGCCCATATACTTTACATGGACCCTCCAACTCCCAAGTATTGGAACTGTACTGGTTATGAGTGAGTGTTCTATGACAGATGGGTAGCTTCTGATGAGTTTGCCCGCAGACTCATCATGAAGAGTCTGTCTAGAGAATTAAAGCTCAAGTACAAGAAGTTCCGAACTGCTGTTGAGATATGGAGGGACCTTGTGAAAGTTTATGGGAAGGTGAGACGAACTGTCAGTTATAATCTTGTAAAGGACCTGGTCTGCAAGAAGATGACTGATGGAAGTTCGTTGTTTGTGCACTTTATCAGTATGATGAGAATTATGAGAAAGTACAGAAAGAGAGGTGGACAAGTCAGTAAGCGGGCAGAAATAAACATTGTCCTGCACTCTCTGTCTGATTCTTATGTAGATTTCATCAAGTCCCTAGGTACCAGGCGCGAGTTTACTCTTCTTGAGTTACTCTTAGCCTTAATGCGAGAGGAATCTGACCTTAGGGCATCAGAATTTGCTCCAACTTTGTCAGCTTTTGACAAGAGAGTTGCTGAAGCAAAGGAAATGCTTAAAAGGTTAGATGAAACTGATTTAGCAGAAGATGTCATCAGGCCATGCAAACACAAGCGAAGTGAAGTAGATTGTCTAGTGCTCGGCACGGGTAGACAAGGTACGTCATGTGCACTTATAACGGAAACATCGGTTTCTACCCATTCTTGGGTAGTGGATACTGGAGCTACTGACCATGTTTCTCATACTTTGCAGGGGTTCAGGCCGACAAGGCAGCTGAAGCATGACGAGATTACCATCTCAATAGGCAGCGGAGAGCGAGTCTCAGCAGTAGCCATTTGAGATTTTACTTTATGCTTTGAAAACAATGTTTTGATTTTGAGAGATGCTTTATATGTGCCGGTTTTTTGGTAGAACTTAATTTCAGTTTCCAAGTTATTTTGTGATGGATATTCAGTTATTTTTTATAGTGGAGTTTCTATCATTGGTAATAACGGTGTTATCTGTCATGGCAAACTGATTGACTCTCTCTATATCATTGATTGTATGCATAAATCTTTCGTGAATGTTGCAAACTCATCCAACAATAATAATCATTTAAAGAGAAAGTTTTCTTCCGATGAGGATCAAACATATCTCTGGCACTTGAGACTAGGTCACATCAATCTAAAGAGGATTAAAAGATTAGCATGCGATGGGCTCTTGGATTCTTTCCAAGTGGTACCGCATCAAATATGTGAGTCCTGTATATTGGGAAAGATGACGACTAGGCCTTTGAAGGCAAGTCAGTCTCGAGCAGAGAATGTGTTGGAATTGATCCACTCTGACTTATGTGGAACAATGTCCACGCAAGCTCGTGGAGGTTATGAGTACTTCGCCACATTCATTGACGATTACTCAAGATTCGGATATGTCTATTTGTTTCACCATAAATCTGAATGCTTTGAGAAATTCAAAGAGTTTAGGACTGAGGTAGAAAAGAAGCTAGGAAAGACTATCAAGACACTACGATCAGATAGTGGTGGTGAATACCTCAGTAACGAGTTCTTGCAGTACTTGTCAGATAACGGGATTACATCCCAGTGGACTGTACCAGGAACCCCTCAACAAAATGGTGTAGCGGAAAGAAGAAATAGAACTCTCTTGGAAATGGTCAGGTCGATGATGAGTTATGCAAGCTTGCCTATTCGTTTTGGGGATATGCCTTGGAGACAGCGGCCTACTTGCTTAACCTGGTACCTTCTAAATCAGTTCCTAAAACACCTCTGGAACTCTGGTATGGGCGAAAGCCAAGTTTGAACAGAGTGAGGGTTTGGGGTTGTCCAGCATATGTGCTGACAAAGGAACCTGGTAAGTTAGAAAGTAGGTGTAAGTTGATGATGTTTGTAGGATATCCCAGGCAAACGAAAGGTGGTTATTTCTATTGTCCTGAGAATCAGAAAGTCGTTGTCAGTACAAACATAAGATTCTTGGAGGACGAATATGTAAGAAACCACAGATCCAAGAGTGAAATTGTCCTCCACGAGCTTGAGGACAAGGAAGCAATTCCATCAGGAAAGCTTAGTGTAATGGTAAATCCACCTACAACAGGTGAGGCTATACCAACACTGTCACTAATGCAAGGTATGGGACCAACGCGTACTGTGCCAACTACTGACACGGTTCAGATGCCTCGTCGCAGTGGGAGGGTTATCCAACAACCCGAAAGGTATATATTCGTGGGAGATTCTTCTGACTTGATCCCTGAAAATGGACTGGATGATACCGATCCCTGGACATATGACGAGGCAGTATCTGATAAAGATGCAGACAAGTGGCTAATCGCCATGGATTCGGAAATAGAATCCATTACGGCTATGGATGTATACCAGAAAACTGATTTGCCAGATGGCTGTCGAGCCATAGGGTGCAAATGGGTATACAAAAGAAAGAAAGGAGCGAATGGTGAAATTACAGCTTTCAAAGCAAGGCTGGTGGCGAAGGGTTATAGTCAGAAAGAAGGTGTAGACTATGACGAGACCTTCTCACCGGTAGTCATGCTTAAGTCCATTCGTATACTTCTAGCCATAGCAGCACAAAACTGCGTTTCTAAACGGGTACCTTGAAGAAGGTAGGGACATCTTTATGCAACAGCCAGAAGGTTATGTGCAGAAGGGCGAAGAACATTTGGTCTGGAAGCTAAGGAAGTCGTTGTATGGACTTAAACAAGCTTCACGGTCATGGAATCTGCGTTTTGATGAAGTGATTAAATCCTATGGATTTTCACAATGCTCAAACGAGAGTTGCGTGTACCGTCTATGTGTCAGCGGAAGCGTGGTGTTCCTTGC
The DNA here is from genome assembly GCA_026898455.1 of Plectranthus barbatus. Classification (NCBI taxonomy): domain Eukaryota; kingdom Viridiplantae; phylum Streptophyta; class Magnoliopsida; order Lamiales; family Lamiaceae; genus Plectranthus; species Plectranthus barbatus. The sequence goes on along the minus strand of JAPKLW010000236.1, from coordinate 537,206 downwards.
ACTTTATGTAGATGATATTCTCCTATTTGGCGACAATGTGGAAGTATTGTCGGGCATAAAGGGGTGGTTATCCGAGCAGTTTCATATGAAGGACCTTGGGGAGGCAGGATACATCCTAGGGGTAAAAGTATTGTGGGAGCAAAATAAAAGGATGATGACCTTATCTCAAGGATCATATGTGGATACTGTGATTGCCCGTTTCAAGCATGCAAACTGCCAAGAAAGGTCTGTTACCCTTCAGACATGGCATATATCTTTCCAAGGATCAGTGTCCGGTGACACAAAGGGAGAAAGATGAAATGAGGAACGTGCCGTATGCATCGGCCGTGGGGAGCCTCATGTATGCAATGCTATGTACGAGGCCAGATATCTGCTTTGTTGTAGGCATGGTAGCGAGATACCAGTCTAACCCTGGACAGGTGCATTGGACCGCGGTAAAGCACATACTTAAATACCTGAAAAGGACTAGAGACTATTGTCTCGTCTATCAGTGTGAGGAGTTGTACCCTGTGGTTTATACTGATTCGGATTTCCAGGCAGACCGAGACGAAAAGAAGTCCACCTCTGGCTATGTGTTTACATTGGGAGGTGGGAGGAATGATTCAGGTTTTTTGAACATAGTCGTTTATTTTACTGACGTAAGTTGCATCATATAAGCCTGTAAATATGCATTATATAAACCTTCAAAGTTGCATTATATAAGCTTGAAAGTTGCAGTATGTTTCATAGATTGGTTGATTAGAAATATAGTTCTTTATTTTTTTTATGTAAATTGCATTATATAAGATTGTAAATATGCATAATTTACGCCAGCACAGTTGCAGTATGTTTCATGAAGTGATTGAGATTTTTAGAATATAATTACTTTTAATTTTATGAATAATGCAATATTTATATTATATATACTGCAATCCGATGGAAAAGATAATGCAATAGCAAATTGCTAAATTAATTTTTTTACTGATGCAATATGTTTCATGGAATGATCGAAAATTTTATGGCATAATTACATTTAAAATTACGGATTATGCAATATTTATATTCTTTATAATGCAATTTCATAGAAAAGATAATGCAATCGTACCTTGTTAAATTGATTTTTTTAAAATTCAAAATTCCTAAAAATAATAAAAAGTATAAAAATAATTAATTTAGAAAAATATTCGTTAAAATTTGAAACTAATAAAAAGTAGCGATAATGGAACATAAAATTGGGGATTTTATTTTTCTAGATATAATGAGTGTGAAAAAGGATAAAAATAATTAATTTAGGAAATATTCATAAAATTCAAAATCCCAAAAAAGCAGGGATGCAGGGATAATGGAGCATAAAATTAGAGATTTTCCTATTTTGTAGATTTAATGGTTATGAAAATTGATAAATTTACCCCGTTAATGCAATTTTAAGGATAAAAATGCATCATATCCGTTAATTTCCTGATTTGATGGGCCAAATTCATTCTCATCTCTATCTAAGGGGTTACTTGTGACTTTAATGCACCCCTATATATATATATATATATAGAGGAGTGATCTTATCACAAGTCCCCCTTAGATGGGAGAAGAGAATAAATCATGGTCTTTGATTTGATGAAATAAGTGGTCCAGATTTAATATCTCTATTTATTTTGTTACTTAATTTATAAATTAGTTTTTGTAATAAGGGCATTTAGGTAAGTTAAACATTGGGGGACCACAAAAAATCTCATATTCTCTTTCATCTCAAACTCACGTATTTTTTTCTTCAACATATTATCTCTCCTCTAATTTCCTTATAAAACTTTAATTAATCATATCTCACTCAATTTAAATTATTTTTTAACTTACCGTATATCAAATTAAAGATAATTTAATTATCTTTCAAACGAAATCACTATTGCATATGTTTCGAATAAGATAATCGTAGTAAAAATAAGATACTGCAACTTTGCATATGTAGATAATGCATATTTACAAGTTTAATAATGCAACTTACATCTGAAAATATATAAACATGCATATATGCATTATCTAAGCCTGTAAATATGCATTATATAAGCTTGTAAATATGCATTATATATCCTTGTATAATTGCAATATAATAATCACAAGGATTTCAATTTTGGGACTCGTTGTACTTGACTGATATTTTCTTTAGTTGAGAAATATTAAGTTACAAAATATATGGCATGCTACTGCTGAATTTTCAGCATTCATAATCTACACCCACTTTGTTTTGCATGATATTTGTTTGAAGTGGAATTCAAGAGTCAATAGTTTTCAGGCCTTCAACAACACGAGTTTTTTTTAATCGAACAGTTTTTTTATGATTTTAAATTAGGACGATGATTTTGAGTTGCATTTTATGTAATTTGTTTTGAATATAGGAGATTGACGTACATCACCTATGGTGGAGCATAAAATTAGGGATTTTTCTAGATAAAATGAGTGTGAAAAATGATAAAAATAATTAATTTAGGAAAATATTTATTAAAATTCGAAATCCCAAAAAAGCAGGAATATTGGAGCATAAAATTAGGGATTTTTCTATTTTGTAGATTTAATGGGTATGAATTATGTCATTAATGCCCTTACTCTGCAACTATAATTAGGTCGCTGATGCAACTTTTTAATTTCGGGAAAAATTGATCTTAACCGTCCAAAGGCCTAATTAGATGGACAAGATTCATTCTCTTCTCCCATCTAAGGACCACTTGTGAAATTAACACCCCTATATATATATATATATATATATATATATATAT
>JAPKLW010000236.1:452831-534062 GCA_026898455.1 Plectranthus barbatus | reverse complement strand
TTTAGTTCTTATCTCTCATCTGGGTGGTGGTTCACATATGATTACAACTCTATATATATATATATACTTCATTATAACATCAAAATCATTCATTCAAAAAATATTTCATTTTAACCTCAAAATACTTTATTTTCATTTTATCTTCCATTTTCTTCATTTTATCTTCGATTTCGTTCATTGTACTTTTTAGACTTCAGTTTTTCTAAAATATTGTTCACTTCTATCTTCAGTTTTGTTCATTTTACCTTAAAATTACTTCATTATTTGTTCTTATATTCTCACGTTAACAATTATTCTCATATGATCAGATATCTCTCTCTCTCTCTCTATATATATATATATATATATATATATATATATATATATATATATATATTAGAGATCATGTAAAAAAAAATTCCCTTGTGAGAAAAAAGAATGAATCATGTCCATTAGATCTAAAAAATCAATGGTTGATATTCAAATAAGCAACAACGCAATCAAACAACAAAATAACCAAACAACAACTAAAAGACAACCAAGTAACGTTGCAATCAAGCAATGACCTAAATACAATCAAGCAACATCATGAACACAATCAAGCATCTTTCTCACATTAAGACTTTCTCAACGGATCCGCTCCCTATATATATAAATATATATAGAGGAGAGATCATGTTAAATAAATCTCCTTGTAAGAAAAAAAGAATGAATCATTTCCTTTAGATCTAATAAAATTAATGGTTGATATTCAAACAAGCTACAACTAAAACACAATCAAGCAACTAAATAATCAAGAAAAACTAAATTACAACCAAGCAACGTTGCAATCAAGCAACGACCTGAATATAATCAAGCAATCTCATGAACTCTATCAAGCATCTTTCTCACTTTCTCACCGGATCCGCTCCCTATATATATACATAGAGAGAGAGTGAGTGAGTATATATATAGAAAGAGAGAGAGAGCTAGAGAGAGAATAGATCTGTACCATTCATCTAAATAATCTATAATTGAGATTAAAACTTTTTCAAAATTTCATGTTTAATTATTTATAAATCATACTTAATCAATTAAGCACAAAGCATAATTTATAAAACAATTAAGTATAAACGAAAATAATACTTAAATATTTAATTATTAATGTTTTAATCCCAACTATTAATATTATTAATTCAATGATTGATATTCATTATCATATCACAATTATATTTATATAACAATGCATACAATTTTTGGGAGGGGGACAGCCACTTTAGGGTGATATATTTGGACAGGGGTTTTAATAATTTAGGGTTTTTGTTTCCTGTAGCAAAATTTGATTTGGATTCATCGTCGACGACGCCTTCGACTAGTATACCTCATACTTCGCTTTCATCTTCAAAATCATTTCACTTTTAATTGCTCTACACATTTCATATGCTTCACTCTCAATCATTTCATCTTCTTTTTTTCCCTCTCAAACTCAATTATATCTCTTCATCCACACTAAAGCAATTTATGTGGTTGCTTTAGTGCAAGAATTATCCAAGTTGCTATTTATAGATTAATAATTAAAAAAAATTAGAATATTTAAGGCGAGCTATAGTGTAGAAAATATGCTAAGTTATTCAAACTCAGGGTATTTGATTGTGTCTTATAAATTATAAATTCATGTTTCAATGTAACTAACTAAGTGAGAGGTGAGATTAAAATTAATGAGTTTTATTTTTTTTAAATATGCGAAAGTAAATATGTCCCCTAAATATCGATTTTAATTAAATTTTGTTTCCCTATAAATAAAATATCGATTTTACATTTAAAATGATGATGAAAATATAGCAGAAGTAAATCTGTCCCACTAATAGGAGTTGGATATTATTTTACTTTACTATTATAATGTAAAATATTTGGCGTCGTTGGAGAGATATTGCTGGTAGTTGTTGTCACATGTATGTTAAATATGCGCGAATAATCATTACTTTTTTTCTTAAATAAATGGAAATGGATAAATATGTTGACAATCTTAAAAATATAAATAGAGCTTTCGATTTTAAAAGTTTTCGACATACCACACTTCTTTAAATATATATATATATATAAATGAGATTATATGATAATAAAGAAGTATATTAAAAATAAGAATAAATTTCATTTATTAGATTTAATTAAATCAATGACTAATATTTAATCAAGCAACAATAAAAATGCAATTAAACAAAAAATGATCAAGCAACAACTGAGATACAATCAAGCAACACTGTGATCAATCAACAACTAAAATACAATCAAGCAACATTGTAAAGGTAATCTAGTGGCTTTATCATTTTATCACGGGAGAATTTTTATCACCGGATCCTAATGAACATTTAATTTCATGTAAATCATTCAATAAAAATAGGCAATCTCCAACTTGACCCGACAATATAACACGAACCTGATACAAAAAACCCATTTAACATCCATATCAATTTCAAGTCGAACCTGTGAAGTCTGATAAAAATTCGGATTGGGTTCGGGTCAAATTCAGATCGATCCGCGTAACTTAAATGACCCGTGAAATTATTTAATTTTAAATTTTAATCTTATATTCTAATTTTTTATTTTCTTATTCACTACTTTATTCTTTTAATTTATGAATACATTAAATAGATATTTATTATCTTCTTGTACTTAGATTTACTCTTGTAATAATTATATTTATTATTTAAAAATATAAAACTATTCAACTATGAATTATATTTTTGATTTCGTGTTAAACATGCCATGTTAATTTAGGTTAGTTTTCTACATAATCAAACAATTCAGTATTGAGTTGATTAGAAAATAAACAGGTCGGGTTTGAGTTGACTTTTCTAACCTGAAAAATAAATTGGTCGTGTTCGAATTGGCATGTAACGTGTTATTATTAAATTGCAATCCGACCTGCCATCCCAAACTCAGCCCAATTGCCACCCCTTAACTAGTGAAAAATTTTCAGAATCTTATTTCAAAGACATTTTGAGTAATTTTCTTGGTCAGTTTCATAATATCTTTTTAACTGATAATTAAAATGAGCCTTACTAAATCTTAAACATTATATTAGTTAGGTATGTATGCCAGTTGGATGAATCCACCATGTGTTTGGGTTAAGTCTTAAACAATTGAAAAAAATATGTCTTCAACACTTTAAACAAGTATTAATATATGATCACAGCTACCCCTTTCTCTATATAAGGAATATCACATCCAATCTTGGGCCGGGCTTATTTAATCAGAATAATTTTTTTTCGGAATAAAACATCTGAACTTTAAACTTTGCTTTATTGGGTTCCCACAGCAGTCAGTATTATTCACCAATAATTATTTTCTAATAATTGCTCTACCTTACAACTCACATTAATTGGTATCTCGGCCTTTTTAACTACCGGCGCACTTTTGCCCATATGTCTCACTTTTTTTAAAAATCTAAACTCCACACAGCAAAACCTATATATATATAAAAACAAGACCCTTGCTAGAATTTTTTTTTCGCTCAAACAAGTTACCTAAAATACTATTACAAAAATTATAGAAATAAATAATTGTTCTCTCATAATCGTCGGTTGGTTCATGAAATTGGGCAAGTGAATAAATACCTCAATTATGTTAATTAATTAGTGGTGATTAAAGGGCAAAATCTATGCTAATTTTTAAAAAATTAATCAGTCTAAATTTGTATAAATAGTCAATTGTTGAGTACTATCACTCACAAATCTTCTTCTGTCCACAAAAATATTTTCATTTTCATCTATGAATTCGGGTTAAGTTTTTATAATGATTGTTATAGCGATGTTTATAAATAGTTTTTCATATTCATTTACAATCAATAGTATTAGAATTAAATTGATTGATTGGATTATAATTTCATGAAAGAATATATTTGTGCTTATACATCGTCTCCTTCGCTTCTATCGACCGAATAAAGCTTCGAGCTATGGTAGGTGCACTAGCAATGTAGCAAAGAAAAATGGATGGAGATAAAGGCAATTCAATGTGAGGTTGTCAAAATGCTTTAAAAAAAAGTTGTGAATCTTATATTGAATATGTGAATTAGAAGAGAATTATAAAAATATAAAAGAGATTGAGAGGTGGAAGAAGATAATACTAAAGTCATAATATAATAGAGAATGAAGATATTTATGAGTGATAATTGATGAAAGAAAAGGGGTGATGAGAGATGAAAAGAGAAAAAATATATATAAAGTGTGGTAGAAGAGAAAAATAAAAATGAAGTAACGATTAATTAGAAATACATAAATAAGCTGAAAAAATTTAGAAGTGATAATGATGATAATATTACTTGAGTCAAAATTAACAAAAATGCTATAACATAATTGAAAATATATCAAATAAATTTAATTATCTATCGAATAAGCTTAATGAGTTTTATCAATTCAGAACCTCAAAGATAGTTTAATTATCGATTTAGGATACGAAAAATTAATTCTTAATTCAGACCTGATAGATCACAAAAAATATCAATTCAGGACTCAAAAGTTCATACAATTCTCACAATCATGGAACTCAATATCAAGTCTTGGATTGAGAATTGTTTAATTTTTTGGGTCCTGGATTGACAAATCATCTTTCGGATCCTAAATCGATTATAACTATCTTTTAAGTTCTGAATCGACAATTCTCCTATTAAATATTGGATATAGCTTTTAGTAATATAGTTATGATAAAAAAAAATATCAATAAAAAATTAATTTGGTTAATTGGGCCAACCCATCGTGTTTCGGATTCAATTTTAAAATTAATTTTATTTTAAAATCTAGAATAATATATATATATATATATCCCCTATATATCATATAATATTTAATATAGTCAATATTAATGAGAGTCAAGAAAAATAAGAGTACATAAAATAAAACATCCAAATGTGTACGAGTGATACACATTAGTGGTGGATGAATTACACAGACAATAAGTGGTTGTAGAGTGTATGTAAAAAGAGATAAAATGAGACAAATTTGTAATTTGAACCATAATATTTAACTTACTAACAAATTTAAAGTTTGAGCTAAATTCAATTGAATTTAGGGTTTTTTACTATTTACATAATAAATAGAATTTATATAATTTAATAATAAATTAAAAAACATATACCCACTGCGCAGGTAACAATCTAGTAAAAATTGAAACCAAATATTCCCTCCGTTCCAATTATATAGTTCGGGTTACTATTTTAGGGTATTTCAATTATATAGTCCAATTTCTATATTTAGTATTGTTTTTATATGATCATTTACCATTACATCTCTGAATAATCTTGAAAAATGAGAATATTAAATGTAATATTATAAAAATGAAAGGTTAATTAATGTTTTAAATAAGAATAATGTTGGAAGTTTGTTTAAATATTAAATAATTTTTTACAAACGTGCAAGATCAAACTGGACTATATAATCGAAACCGAGGAAGTAATACACAATGATTATGACTAGTATATCCGAGAATGTATGAATGTGCTGAAAAGTCGCGGGTTTTTTCCACATTCTTTGCTATTAAAGTTAGACTAAACTTAAAGATTTTGGTAAGGTATAATAAACATTTATTATACCGTATTTTTGGTATACCATTACTTCTTTAAGTATACCGTCACCAAGAATTCTTGATATACTACAGTTTTCATGGTTGTTTATGCTAAGATTTATTTAAAAAACTTATTTATATCAATAATAATATAAAATTACTCTAAAGTTAATAGGAAAGGTATAATTTTATTTTTAATTTATTATTTTAAATAAAAATAAGAGTAAAAGATCAAATAATATAATATTTTTGCTAAGGTATGTGCCCTAAATAATCAAATCTTTACTATACCAAAGATTTTTCGGTACCGTAAAAAAGTAACCAAAAATCCAGTAATTTTTCTATACGATGTTTCAGTATTATTCTCCAGGCCTAGCTAAATAGGGTAGTTTTGAATTATATCACACCCAAAGAAAATGCATTTGGCCTGCCTTCTGTAGCAGACAAACAGAAACTGAACAATCCAAGAATTCCTTGTGAGCTACTACCAAAAATTTCTGGAAGACTATCATCGGGGATTTCAGCAGATATATTGGCAACAAGCTAATCCCTTTATATGCACGAACAAGTGTTTAAAATGCCAAGAGCTATATATACATGATAAAAGAGGGATAATGCAAGTATCTTCAGCATTCAGTGGCCCAAACAATTCATGATATGGAAGTCAGACAATAAGTAAAACATTACTTTTTCAACATCAGTTAAGTGCAACACAACTCCAAATGGAACCTGAATAATATATTGCGCGTGCAAGATGCATCTGATCTTTAATCTTGCTTTCCCTCATCAACACCGACAGATTTGGGTGATGGATCAGCACCAAGAATCTCCTTACCTGAAACCTTTTACACAGATGTCCTACTTCATTGATCATCTCAACACTAGAAATGGGAAAACTGAACGGCAGACATACTAAAAGAAACATAAATTGGCACCAAATTGAAATACTAAAGATAAAGTAGAGTTATTAGATCTTCTGAAACAATCATAAATAGCTGAGTGACAATAACTCATAGCTCCTACACACAAACTGGCAAATATAGGGGGACTATTAAGATTTCGTATACAAGGTATCATAGTCCAAGCCATGAATACTAAGAAAATGACATTTCTTGAAGCTACATGAATGCAAATGACCAAGGAATTCCCTAATGTTGATATCATACTGCAACCACAAATTCAATTCAAACACCATCTTGTTAACAAGCTTGCACAGTGAATACCAAAAACTTACGACTCAATACATTTTATTTGTCCGGTATGTATCAGTAACCATATCAGTTTTGTGAATCTAACTCTAATTGAGTTCGTCACTCATTTCAAAAAAATTATGTAGCTTCCATGTTTTTAAATTTTAGCATCAACATAATCCAATTTAAAATATTGGCTTCACAGCCGCAAATAGTAAGGTAACAATAAAGAAATTATGCAAACGTATGAACAATTTGAACTTGAGAGCCCAAACTTAGTTAAGACAGAATTCCCAAAACCTCTTTTTATTTCATTTTTCTGAATGTGATCCAATCCAGACATCGGGAGTCTCACTTAGGCATTATTTTTTAAAAATGATTCCAAAATGAACCAGAAATCTCGAATAAACACGTAAAATTACTCCTAACCCTAACAAAAACTATCAGAAACTAATCATCAGCGAATAGTTTACTTACTGAACAATTGGTGGCAGTCTTTGCGGCGGATGGTCTGATCGGACAAGCCGGCGGCGCTCTCTCCGGTTTCCGGTACTCCCATCCGAACAATCCATATACCTTGGCCTGCAATACGATTTTCGTTCAAATCAAATCAATTCAGTTCCTAGTAAATCACGAGATTTTGGAAACAAGATCAAAACCTAAATGATACGAATTGAACAGACCATTATCAAATCGAAGATGACCGGCAATAAGTTGACGATTGGGACGAGAAACAACGGCAATAAACACGCCAAGCAGACCTGCGGAGTCGGAGGAATAAGAATCACTAGATCGCGTGGTTTGATTACATCAAAGGAGATTGAGAGAGAATTACCATGTTCGCGGTAGTCGGATTAACTGTCGGAGTCGGCGAATGCGTGATGATTTGAGAAAGAGATCGTTTAGAGGTTGCCGAGAATTTAATTTTTTTAAATAAAACAAAATAGGCAAAAACTTGTGGCAGGCCTAAACGGTTTAGGCGGATTTTATCCTACTCAAATGGGTTGACCCATCTCAAATAGGGTTTATTAATCCCAATTAGAATATATTATATGGGTTTGGATTTGGGTTAATGGATAAAACTGACATAAATCGTTTAGGTCTGCCTAACCAAGACCTTCCCAACAAAATATTAAATATATTATGAGATTCTATAATAACATAAGATAATGAATATATTTATTAAATAAATTATGTATTAGTTTCATCTTTTTATTACATATTTACATGATTTCTCAATCATCTAAATTAAATATGTAAAATATAAAGTGGAAATATATGTAAATAGTCACTTTTATTATCTAAAAACTTTAAATAATATATTATGTACATATTCAAGTAATAGCCAAAAAAATGTGAACTTCCTTTAAAACCCCTACATTTGACCTTCTATTTCAATGATTTAAAAAATTCTGAATCATTAATGTTAATTTTCATTTGTAATTTAGGAATAATAATTGTTGAGGTTCGAAATAGTCTATACTTGGAGTCACGGGAACATCATAGTAGATAAACAAGAAATAACATATATTAATTCAAAGAATAATGATAACAAGCGATTAAACAATACGAATAACCGATAATGATGACTACGGATCGTGCGGAATACATCGAGTACTTGATTATGACGCACCGATAATAATTGAACTGTGTGTGAATTGGAATACTTATATGTGTGTGTTTGGGTGCCCAAATCGGAGTACAGGGGAGATATATATAGGGGTTGGCGATCTAGGGTTTCCGTGAACCTTGCTAGGTTGTTTGGTGTTGCTTCCGATAATATTGGAGTAGTCCGGTTGAGAACGGTTGGTCCTCCCCGAGAATCCCGCTAGTTTATCGCTATCTTTCTGTTACTCCTCTTTTGAGCTTCAAGCGACCGTTGGGCAGTTCGATATGCGTATGTAGGGCTCTTTCGGTGGTACTCGGACTGCATTCCATATTTCCATGCTATTCGGACTACTTTCGGATGGGACTCATATTGATCGGACTGCTCCCCTATCCCTGCGCGGGCTGTCCTCATCGCTTGGCCTGCATAAAAGTGAACTGGGCTGTATATTTGGGCCTCTAAGTGGGCCAAACAAGTTCGACTCCCAACAATAGCCCCTTCGACTTAGCGGGATGCACTTTGTGGAGCCCGATGAGTCGAATATGGTGTTCTAACTCGTTTTCTCGATCTACGCATAATGGGTCGATTTTTCCAGTTTTTTGGGTGCCCGGGGGCAACTTGAAGCTCTTGCGGAGGTGAGTTATCTGAATAGAGGGGGATACCCCTACCAGCACCAGCAAAGGAATAGGGGATATCAATATTCGTCGAGGAACCACCATGGTTTCTCCTACTCTCACCCTAAGGCAGACGAGCTACCACCACCGGGATTTGAAATTCAAAATGGAGAAGTGGTGGAACAGAAGAAAGATAGCCTGGATGAGGTTTTGGCCAGTTTTATCAAGGCCTCTGACCACCGGGTTGGAAAACTGGAGCAAGAGGTAGTCGGACTGCATACTAAGGTGGATCAGATGGGAAAGCACCTGCATATGGTTGAAACGCAGGTCAGTCAAATCGCCAGCATTCTTGGCGCGCACCACAAGCAAGGGCAGCTGCCGAGTACAACTGAGGTGAACCCAAGGGCTCAAAAAGACTGCAAAGCTATTACACTGAGATCCGGGACGAGTTACAAAGGTCCCAAGATGGTTCGGGATGAGTCTGAAGCTGAAGAGGCGCAAAATCGCGCCATTGGAGGCTCGACTTCGATCGATGCACCTCCCACATTGATCGAAGTCAAGCATGCTGATGAGATGTCGAGCGAGGACGAGGGCTCGATAAGGAGAGGATCGACTGCGGCATGCACGTCGATCAATGCATCTGGCATCGATCGACGCACGAAGAAGTCGATGTTGACCGATGCACCCCTGCATTGGTCGAAATCGAGGCCCATCTCTGGTGAAACACTGGCGAGTTCTGAAGATACTACACCTCCTATGCCATTCCCTCAGAGGTTCGCGAAGCAAAAGGAGGACTCCAAGTTCGCAAAATTTGTGGAGAACTTGAGGAAGGTCAGCATAAATATTCCGCTGATCGAGGCGCTGAAGGAAATCTCGAGGTACATGAAGTACCTCCGGAAACTGATGAGTGGAAAGAAGCAATTCGTGGAGAACAAAACTGTGAAGATCCACGAGCAGTGCAGCCTGCTACTGCAAAAGCAGGTGCCCATCAAGAGAAGCGACCCTGGATGCTTCTCTATTCCGGTGAGATTGGATGACATACCTTTAAGAGAGTATTGTGCGATACTGGGGCCAGTATCAATATGATGTCGTACTCTATTTACAAGCGCCTCAACATCGGAGAGATGAGGCCCACTACTATTACTCTGCAGATGGCGGATCGGACTGTATCCCGCCGAAAGGGAATTCTAGAAGATGTGCTCATTCGAGTGGGCCATCTGATCTTCCCAGAAGACTTCGTGGTGCACGATATGAAGAACGACGAGAACATGCCCATGATCTTGGGGCATGAGTTTCTCGATATTAGTACTGCACTTATTGACTGTCGAGGCAGCGAGATCACACTCCAGGCCAACGACGAGAAGATCACCTTTGTGATCGACAAAAGCAAGAGAAAGGCGGAGTGCAACCGAATCACCACCATTGAAGAAGATGATGAGTCCGATGAAGAATAAGCTACTGCTATCGAGTGGGAGCGCGAGAACGAGGGCTTGAAAATATCAACTAAGCCTCCTCAATCTGAGCTCACCACCATCATCAAGGATCGGAAGGTGTACATGGTGGACGCCAAGGGGCGAAGAGTCTGGAACCGACCCCCTGGTACTGATATGAGGTATCGTCGAACTACGACGTTAAACAAAGCACTTTTTGGGAGGTAACCCAACCTTTTTAATAATTTTTGTTTTTTTATTTTATTTCATTTTATTTTCGAATTTTGTCTGCACTAACTCTATTTTGCAGCATAAAAAAATGAAGAGCAAGGTTTGCTCGACTTCGATCGACGCAGCCTGGCGTTGATCAAAATCGAGACCGGCGACTTGTTATACTTCGACCCGTGGAAGGAGTCAACGTGAAGGCTTCCGTCGACCGGCGCGAACCTGCGTCGGTCGATGCAAAGTGCCAGACACCCAAATTCATGTCGCGCGAGTTCCGAAGCCTCCAGGGATAAAAAGTTGATGTCTGAGATCAACTACCAGGTGTTATTCTTCCCCTTTGTCTGATTCTCAAACTTTTTCTCACTCTTGAGTTGGAAATAAGTTTGGGGGATGTGGACAAAAGGAGGAATATTTTATCTTTTTATTCGCTTTCAGTATTTCAATTTTTGCATGCATAAATTTTTAAAATTTTATTTTATTTTTGTGGGGATTATTTTTGAATTTTGAGATAACCCAAACGAGAACTAAGATTAGAATTGGTTGGTAGTTGAGTTGAATTGATAGGGATTGTGATTAGATGCCTATGAATGTAGAATACCACATGATAGGGTTAGTTTGAAACTTATACTTGCATGCTGATTGAATTGATTTGAAGTTAATTGTGGAAGAAACTTTTTAACCCTTGTGTGATAAATTTGAGTCTTAATTCGTTTGATGTGAGATTCTCATGTGTGTTTCAATTTCTCTAGAACTTGCTTAATTTCTATGTTGAGACTGCATAGTGTGCACAAGTTTAGGAAATGATCTTAGGCCATCTTTGTTAGCCCAATTCCCTAAACACTGTCCCTTCACATTAAATTTTTCCCTAGTTAGCCACTTTAAGCCTTTACAATTTTCATTCCTTGTCTATGAGATTAAGAAAGTATTGTCTCACTCATGTCTTGAGTTGTGGTATATGGGGTGGATTGAAAGTGAATTGGAGATCATAAATGAAAAATTAGTGGTGAAAAAGAAGCTCAAATAATAATTAGAATTCTCATAAGCTCTATGAAAGAAAAAGAAAAAAAATAATATGTAAAAGAGCATAAGAGATTCAAAATGAGTTAGAAAAAAAATTGTGTGCTGATATATATGAGGAAATGAGGTGGATGAAGTTAGATGGTGAGTCGATACTTACTGAGAGTAATTAACTCAGTTTAGTTTTAGTCACTTGGCCAAATTTTCCTACCCCTCGGAAAAAGCCTACGTTACAACCTATTGAAAGACCTTTTTGATTCTAGACTTGTGTGCACGTTCTAACAGTGGAGATAGTAGAAAATTTGAAAGCCTATGGTAGAAATTCATTCATACATGTGTGATGGGTTTTCTATACTGAAAGCATTTATTATAATGAGTATACAACGGTTTATTGCTCCTATCTGTTAACAATCTTACATGTATGAACAATGGTATCCTCTTGTCTCACCGATAGGGACGATCATACGGCGTGTTGTAGATCGCAGAAGACAGTATGATCACTTGACCTAGTGAGACATAAACCTGATCACAGCCGAGAAAGTGTATGAGGATACGTCTGTCCGGATGGCTGCGGCATTGTCGGGATAAGTAGTTTGTCTTGGTTACTTAACATGCTGTGTTGGGAAAATTATCTAAGTTTCCCTTCCCCAGTTGATAGCTTAGATCTTTGATTTGGTGTTTAAGTGTTTTGGTGGATCAAATCCTAAGTCCAACCAGCGTCAGTTTGTCTCTAGAATAGCTCTAGTCTCAAATGTAAAGTCCTGTTTAGGTCTTTTGAGTTGTAAGTCGTAGCTGATCAAGACATGCTGACACTGTTCATCAGCATGAGAATCTCTTACCTGGTGAAGGATTTCACCAGCAGACGACTGACAGACCCATGCTGACACTGTTCATCAGCATGGAGTCAAGAGCTAATGACTGGCTGCTGTTCACCAGTTGGAAGGATTTCACCAGCAGGAGGCTGACAAATTCTACCAGCAGAATACGTGTTCTGGCTGACACTATTCACCAGCGGTGAAGCCACCAGCCATGGGAGATTCCAAGAGTTAACATCCAGACAAATTGGTAGACTAAGATTGTGCAAGCGCTAAGTCACCAGCAGAGACTGCCAGCACAAGATCACCAGTATGTTCTACCAGTCGGATGTTACCAGCAGAATTCAAGATTCGCTCTCCCAGAGTCTTAGAGACAAAAAGAAGATTCGTCTGAGGAATATACTGACAAAGTAAGACTTTAAGGAAGGATATCCTTAAAGTCTATCAGTTCAAGACACCAGTTGCGATTCCTCGTACTGACGAAATAATGCCGTTCTGACACAAAGAGGTCTGTGTCAGAAAAAGCAGACACAGGTATGGCGTTTTCCTTAAATTCCTACCTGCCGCCGTCTGAAGTACATCCGAGGACAAAGACCCATTCCGGATGTGTCCAAACGGCTAGAAATTTGAATGGGATCCTGCGTCTATAAATAGGTCGGAGCTACCAACATTTAAGAGGCTTCGACGCTTCCACGCTTGCACACTGGCTTACACGCTTGCATCCTGAACATTCAATACTCTCCAACTACCGAAAGAACGAACATTCATTGCAAGCAAGCAAGCATCTTTCGAGGCTTTCTTTAAAGCTTTTCCGTGTGTTGATATCTTTCAAACACGAGACTTCAAGCTTCCTGCTTGTAAGTTTAGACCTCACTTGGTGTTCTTTCTCTTTCTGAGGAAGAACATAGCAGCTCCAGAGCCAGCCAACTCTTGAGTTATTACGGGCAGTTTGCCGTAGAGGATTTACGTTCTTGGGAGAACTCAACACCCAACCAGTCAGAGGAGGAGGTTGAAGTGACGTGCTCGCACTCCATCCATCTGACGAGAGTTGAAGAAGGACAAGGACCGGGAGCGGTTGATCCAGTGGACTGGTAGACGGGGCATTTACCAGCTGGAGATAGATCGTAGGAACTTTGTACCGGATTACTCTTATAGTGAATTTCCAGTGAGTCGACTGGAGAGTGGACGTAGATCAGTTGATCGAACCACTATAAAAATCCTTTGCCTTTATCTGCTTTCAGTATTTAAATTTGTATTTGAAACCCAGCACTCAAGTGCTGGTGTATATCTGAAAACTGATAACTGTGCAAACTAGGCTTAAAATATTCTAAGTGTTGAGCTATCAGCTGACCAGCCAGTCAGCCAGTCAGCTGAAGCAACCAGCAGGACAGAGTGCAAGTTAGACTTATAAGTTCAATATTTCCGCTGCGTAACGTTATACACTCTGATAAACCGGGACCAACATGCTGGTACGCAGAGGTGGCGTATTGATGGACCGCAGTGAGATGTATTCGTCTTTCTGACATCAGCGAATACAAGATCTCGTTATATTGATTGAGTCCAAACCCTGACGAAGGTTCAGGGGTTTGCACGGGTTGACTGTTGCTTTGACTTGCCATGGTGGAGAGCCTAAATAACGTGCTCGTATATCCGCATCTTGGGTAACAGTAGTTCGTGCCTGAGACTGGGTTTAGGTAACCATATCCGAGTAATAGGATGGGGACATTCCCTGAGGAGCTCAATAACATTCATCGTGCCAAAGTCCTGCAGGCTGATTAATTTCAGGCACGAGTGATAAGGTTTGAGTGGTACTACTCAGGAATTATGAGATATTAACTAATTGTAGTCAGAGCTTGTCAGAGGCTCCGATTAATTAATGGATGTCCGGTAACCTTAAATATGAGAATTCTCAATTAATGCAGCCCGTTCTCATAACGTGGTAATAAAGGGGTAGGTCAGTATTAATTCTGTGGTGAAAAAGAATTAATATTAATTAATTACTTGTGTCCTGGGTTGTGGACATGGGAATTAATTAATTTATAGGCCCACTTTATTATTTGCATTAGGTCCCAGGTCTGGCCCAAATTAAATATGTTGAATTGAGCCCAAAAAGGCCCATTAGGGTTTACAACCCTAGGTCTATAAATAGACAGCTCTCTCATAAGTTGTAAGACAGTTGAAACACACTAAACCTAGAGAGAGAGAGAGACGCCGTTTTTGGAGAAGAAAGGAGGAGAATTTCGATTCTGGTCCTGCTCAGAATACAGATCTACGGAGTCCTCACCAGTAGTAGATCTGAACAGCATTGGGACACAGCCCTGAAGATCTGATCTGGAGAATAGAAATCCTATTTCTTTCTTTTCTTTGTTTTTGAATTCATCTTAGAAATTAGATTTCTAATTTCTACTTCCGCAGATAAATTTGAATTGCGTGGTTGAATTCAAGTGGAAGTTCAAACACAAAAGATCGGATCAGAGACTACGGAGTTACGATAAATATCTCAATCCACAATATCGTATTAAATTCATAGGAGCATGCTAGGGTTTTATGAATTTAGATTATGTGCAATATCCATAAATCGATCCGGTTCAGTTTGGTTTTGGTGATTCGGTTCACGGAAAAACCCTACAATGTGTTGAGTGCTTTCATCTTTTTCCTATTCACTTGTGAGTTGAGCGATATACTTCCCGTGAGTTCTTCCACTATTAATGAATTTTCTGTCTCTTTCAAACTGCTTGTAGATAGTGGATTTTTTTACCCTTGACTGTGATGAATCTTGTGATTCATTACACTCTAATTACCTGATCTTTTGATTTTTTCTTGCCTATTGATTGAGGACAATCAAACGTTCAAGTTTGGGGATTTGATAAGTTCATTATTTCACTCACTTATCTATATTATTTTCTACTATTTTATGTAGTTTTCTTAAGTTTATATATATATTTCATGCATGAGTCTATTATATGTGGTGTTACGCTTGTCATGGTGTGTTTTTGCAGTTTTTAGGCTTACATTCACTAGAAAATCGTTCCGAAGGCAGTGACATGCAAGAGTAGCAGTGAAGGGTTCTTCCACACAAAGAATTCGGGTTATTGGCACATGACAATAGATAGAGCTTCGAGTTAGCTTTCCAACGCAACTGGAATTGGGTCAATCGGAGTTCGGGAGTGAGAGTTATGGTCAAACCCGTGAGACCGTGCAGATCGACTTCGACCGAGGCAAGATCGACCTCGATCGACAGGTGAAAAGACGTGCGTCGATCGACGTAGAGCCACGTCAATTGAAGTGCGCGTAAAAAGGGCAAAAAATCACTTAAATTCGAATTATATCATATCTTTAGCCCTAGACTTGATAGGATACACATCCATTCTTATAAATAGCCTGTAAAATCGAGTTTTATTCATCCAATTCAGACTTTAGCATCATTCAACATTCAGCAACCTTTATTTTCCAGCACGAACCTTTATTTTCTTGTAAGTTATTTTTATGCACTTTAATAATATGTTTTGTTTTGGTTTTCTATCTGCTATGTGTGGCTAGAAACCCTAGCGGGTTCTAGGGCAACAAATATCAATCAAATGCATGTTTAATTGATTAACATTGAATTGCTTGGTTTTTAATTCATGTTTGAATTATTAGGATTTAGAATTAAGCAGATCAAAAGATAGAATTAATTCTAGGTTTACAATTGTTGATTGAAGGACTGAAAAGAGAAAATTAATAATAGAAAGAGGAATTCGAATACAATTAGAATATATGTCCTAGGGGAAGATAGTAATTATAGGTTTAATCTGTGGAGTTATAAAAGGTTGATTAGTACTCTGTTATTGAGGCCGACAAAGCATATACATTAACATGCTAGTAACCTAGGCTATAATTGTCTGACCAAGAAGTTATAGTATATTATGATTTCCCACCAATGCAAGTTATTTAATTGATATGCATTTTGATTGATAGTTCGCCCTAGAGTCTGTGTCCCTTTAATTTGATTTCCCAAGCTCTTTAATTTTCCGCTTTGCTATCTTTACTTTTTTAAACTCAAAACCCCAATTTTCTGTTTATTCAAACAATAGGTCTTAGGATTATAGCTAGTACATAAAATAATTTCGTTACACAATTCCTCTGGGTTCGACAACTATAGGGTACTCTATAAATTTATTTGTCACTGTTCTGCAATTAATCTGTAGAATTTTATAGTGATCACGACCTCCCTCCCCACTCTTGCGAACGCAGACTCGGTTGAGGGAGGGGGTGTCTCCTTGAGAATATCTCGCCAGACTTCATCATACTGGATATCTAGGCCGGAAAAAAATTGGTACAGCCGACATTGGGAAATTAGTTGCTGAAATTTCCTGATTCCTTCATCACAACAGTTAAGAGGGTTTGGTTCCCTTCTATCAATATTTAGCCAAATTGTCTGCAATTCATTCCAATAGTCTTCCAACGAGTTCTGCCCTTGATTAACCTTGTTTGCTTTGACTTCCATAGATTTGGAGAGGATCTGCTCCACTTCTGTATGTGATAGCTAAACTATACGGCCTTGGCTGTCTGATGTTGAGCGAAATTCATCACCAACTTGTTTTCCATGTTTTGTATAAGCCAAGAGAAGACTGACAAATTTGTTTCTTCCCATCGATGATAATTGGGATCTGTTTTTGTTGGAAGTGCTGGACTCCTGGTGATATGGCTTGACTTTCCTCGGCTTCCTATTGCGACATGCATTAGGCGTGCCCGGGGTAATTGTCACCATCTAGCTCGAATCCGAGCGTGACATTATCGGAGTTTCGAACTAAATTGGCGATTTGAAGTGTTAACTCTGTTTGTGAGGTGGGTTTCTCTCCTGTCATGGTATTTGTTTGATCGGGTAAACTAATCAAGTGGTTTGATTGGTTTGTGAAGGGTAGAAACAATGATGAATTAGCTCTGAGTTGCTAGTATCGGTTCATGCTTTGATAGCATGTTGAAACATGGTATCTCCATTGAAAAAGAAAGAAAAGAACGATGAAGAAGATGGGGGAGGATTTGTTTTTTTATTTTATTTCTCTATTTCTTGTGTATGCTACAAGCTTATACACATCCTTTTAAATAGGTAAAGTACAAACTATGTAAGAAAATAAATTAATAAGATGTGTATAATCTCAATCACTACAATTACTCTTCTTGATTGTTGAAATTGATTCTTCTTTCCTTCCAACAACATCGTCTCTAAATTATTTCATCAAGCAATTATAAATCTTATATTTTTTCTTCTAAAAAAATATATATATTTTTTGCGATATCTCAATAACTTAAAGTTAAATACTGTATATATCATACCTAATTGCTTGAGCATGGATTTTATAAGATAATTAAATATGAAAATAATATGCTTTATTTTTTAATAATTAATATTTTTAATCTTAATCCATAATAATGCCAATCTAATAATTAAAATTCATTCCTATTTAACACAAACTTTAATTATAATACTTGATTACATCTCAATCCCAACAAATTCTACTGAATTTTAATAAACACTATAAATAATCTCATTTAATTGAATTCTGATCAACACATATGCAGTAACAATTAAAGGATGATCATGAATCAAATCAAGTCAAATTAAATCAAGCAGCATAGATTCGAGTTCGACGAAAAAACTTAAAATTGAAGCTCAACTCAATCGAACTTAAAAGTCTTAAAGCACAAGTTTAGCTCACTTTGTACACTCTCAATTTGCTATCATTTTTAATTTTGAGGAATGATTAATTATTTAAGTATTATGGATGAATATGCACTTAAGTAATAAATTGAGATCAAAATAATATTAAATTCAATAAAACTCATCAACCTAGCCAAAGCAAGCTCATGCTCGATGAAGCTTGCAATCAGATAATCCTTAAATTCAATCTCGATTCAATCGGTATTGAAGCAATTTAAACTTTTTCCGAGCAGATCTTGAGTAACCTGAGAGTTGACTCATTCATAACCACTCTTAGTAACAATACAGCCTAAAATATACCGAAATCAAGCATAAAAACTTAAAAAGCAGCTATGAATTTGCCAAGATTTAGATCAGAATATTATATATATGAATACACACACACACACACACACCTCCCATCATCATCAGGGTTAACAAAGCAGAATGAATATAACTGGAGTCATATTTCAGAGGGGCATTCCCTTGCAGGAGACGTCAGTGCAGCGACAAACAGGCCTTCCCGATGCTTCCCAACCATTATAGCCACGTTCCAGAACCATGACATTTTTCACTCCCAAATCTTTTGCATCACTAACATACTCAGCAAACCTTCGAGCACATTTAGGCCCTCGAACCTGTTACTTAAAGAAACATTAATGTTTCAGAAAAAAAAAAAGTGGAGATGTCGAATATCCTAGCTCAGGTCATATGAACTTATATATAACAGGTAAAAGCAAAGCCTATAAGAGGAACACAAAAAGTCAAATAAATGTCATTGCACCAGAATACCAAGTTCTCCCTACCTGTGCTTTAACAAATGTGGCTAGGAGGTGAAGCGCGCCTCAAAACTGCTATATTTAATGCCTCAAGGCGCTAAGACTAAAGCATGAGGAGAGGCGAGCGCATCATATATGTGAGGCTATAATATCAATCACAATTTTTTTTATAAAAATAACATAAGAAAACAGAAAAGTAAAATATCATTTAAAAAATAACCCTAAAGAAGAAATAACATTGATAATTATCTATCCCTAAAGAAGGTCCTGCTGCTCCTTTCTTCTGTCTCTCAACATTCAAGACTTCTAGTCCAAACACTTCACCTCCTCCTTCCTTCTCTTCTCTCAGCTCCTATCCACTTTTTTCTTTTGAATCCTAAAGCAGGTTTTGAAATTTCTTTTTCTTATGTTTCATGTTCACTTCCTCATACTGTTGAAATCAAAATTATGATCTCATTCACATTATGCAGAAAACTGAACATGCACATGGTGCATGAAATGTCAGATCTTAACTATAAAATTTTAAGCGATATTATTGGATTCCAAACATTATGTTGCAGAATGACGATGGCTTTTAGAACCTACAAATATTAGGGCACACCCCTTTTTGTTTGCATTCTTTTCATGTCGAACTTTAATTTATGTTACTAAAAACTTGTGCTTGTTATATGATGTTGAATGATTGGTGGTATTTTGTGGGCTATTTATTGATTGACATAAAATATATGATCTTTATTTGACATTTATAATCTTGAGATTGTGTACTTGAGTGATATGATATCATCACACCATGTATACATAATTTATAAGTAAATTTTGTAAATTTGTTCGCCTTGCATCTTTCATGCACTCGTCTTTGCCTACACCTCATGCCTCAGATTCCAAGGCCTTTTGGTCTCACCTCAAACTTTTTAAAATACAGCTTCCTTCTCAACTCCATTATTTCTTCAATTTTTACCACCCCTTCTCTGATTTTTTACATTTCCTGCTTTATTATTCGCCAAATTGTTCCTTGCGAAATAGTATCTATGAAATACTTTGAGTGCGGGATGTACATTCTTACCCAATTTTTATGCCATTATTATTTGAAGCACATCAGCAGCAGCGTAAAAATCAAACCACCACCATTTAACAACCCAAAATCAAAACAACAGAAACCTAAGTGCTGCCTTTTAAAGCATGCATTCACTTTGTAAGATGATTCCTCGTCAGTTATTGGTTTGGATCCTAATACTACCAAAAGAAGCCAAACAAATGTTAAAACTGCAGTTTCTGAAACTTAACATCTGCATTTATCATTACACAGATGCGGTGTTCAGATTCCCACAGCCACCCAACAGGAATAATCCAATTACTGGATCCATCTTCTATGTTCTTTAGGACTCCGCAGACTTATCATAGTATAAAATATCAAAAAAATAATAATAATCCAATATACATGAACTACGCAGAACAATGGTCAGTGGTTGAGAGATAATACAGACCTTTTTGATCGACGGATTGTAGAATAATAAAATAAACTGACAAAATGCACAAACCATGGGGATAGGAGAAAAGTGATATGCTGAAGGTTTAGGGCCTACTAAATTCAACTATGCTCTAGAACTGGAGTTCTCCCAACTCAGATTCTCAAAACCAAGTCTCACCATGCATTTTCCTTTCGACTGCTTTTCTAATCCTACAAACTAAACTTAGCTAATTAATGAGACTGTGGAGCCTTTAGTTCTAATCTTCTTCCAGCAGATAACCACGCAATTTTGATCCTAGTTGATTCAAGAAAACTACACGCCAATAACCCTAAAATCAACTAGGGTAAACTGGAGATAGAAAAGATAATAACAAAATTCAAGTACAAACCCATATCAACAAAACACCCAAAAATTACTCCAAAATAAAGTGAATAAAAGAGGGAAAGACCTGGCTGAGAGCGCAGTGGAAAACAAGGGTATCCTTTCCTTTGGTAGCTTCAGCGAGATTAGGTAATTTATCCAGAAAAATATCGCTCGCGAAGTGTAGCGATCCCGCTATGTGTCCATCGTAGCTCCTCTCATCATCCCTACAAAAAGACCCTCATTATTTCCACCAAATCAAACTAGGATTGAGTAATAATAGCGCCGATATCTCACCTGACGTCGATGATGGCGATGTTAGGGCGGCGAATGAGTGGGAGAAGCTGAGAGCCGGTGATGTACGAGATGCTCCGAGCCATCTCTTTCGCCGCCGAAGTCGTCAGTTTTTACTACTTGCCTTTGCAAAGTTGGGCGAAGAATGTGTGCTTTGCTTCCATTTTTATATTCATTATCAGAATAAAATGAATTAGAAGAGGGCATTTAGGTCCAGTTCCACTTATATAAAGTGAATCAGCATTCTGGTTCGATCGAAAGGAGAGTATGTCGACTGAAATATGCTGTGTATTAATACGCATTCAGATTCCAATTCACCATTTTTCATTATCTCTCATATTAGTTTTTACTTGAGTGAGTATCCTATGAAACTTGCGTTTTGTGATACATATAAGTATTGGCAAAAATTGGCGTTAGATACGATTAAATGATTTAGGCGGGTTTTATCCATACTCAAATGGGTTCACCTATTTCAAATAGGGTTTATTAATCCCTAATTAGCTCATATTAGATGAGTTTGACTTGAGTTAATAGATAAAACCCGTCTAAACTATTTATGCGTGCCTAACTTGAGACCTTCCATAAGTATATTATGTTGTTCATAATCTATTTTACATTAAGCATATTTCGAACAATTAATTGATACTGCATATTTTATTATTTTTAAATATATTATTTACACAAATAAGCATTACAATCGAAACTTCTAAAAAAAATTACAAAATTGTCTCGCAAGTTTTTTGCTTTAATTTTTAACTAGATCTGCACCCGCGCGATGCGCGATTTAAATATATAATATCTTATTTTATACTACATCCGTCTCGCGCTATTATTCCCATATGGTTTCGGTACAGGAACCAATGTTTGTGAGTGTAGTGGAATTAATATTTTATTGATGAGTGTGAAAAAGTTTGTCATTTTAGGAAATAGGACTAATAGAGTGGGACAGACCAAAAAGGCAAATGGGACTAATAGAGTGGGACGGAGGGAGTAATATTAAGATATAAATAATAAAATTTTAACTTTTTTTAGTAATTATTCTTAGAAAATGATAAATATAGTTTTATTATATTATTATTTATTGTATATCTTTATTATAATATAATAAATAAAACTTGATTTATATTTTTATTACTCCCTCCGTCCCAAGTAAATTGTCCACATTTCCTTTTTCGTCTGTCCCACAATATTAGTCAATTTTCCTAAAATAGCAAATTCTCTACATTCATCAATAAAATATTCATCCCACTAACTCTCACTACCACTCACATGCATTGGTTATCGTGCCCGATCAAATGTGGACAATTTGACCGGGACGGAGGGAGTATTATTTATTTTTAGATTTATAACCTTGTGTTGCACGAATACATATTTAATAACTTACTTTAATTAAAATATAAGTATTAGGTTATAAATACACACACACACATATATATATATATAGAGTGGATCCAGTGAGAAAACTCTTTACGTGATAAAGTGAGAAAGATGCTTGATTGCATTTACGACATTGCTTGATTGTATTCAGGTTGTTGCTTGATTGCAATGTTGCTTGATTGTGCTTTAGTTGTTGCTTGATTATTTTTTTGCTTGATTGCGTTTTAGTTGTTGCTTGATTCAATATCAACCATTGATTTTTTTAGATCTGACGGACACGATTCATTCTTTTTTTCTCACAGGGGGATTTTTTTTTACATGATCTCTCCTATATATATATATATATATATATATATATATATATATATATATATATGTAAGAAATGAGAATAAATCTCAGCCTTTGATTTCACAAGATCTGCGGTCATGCTTTAATAATTTCCGTCTTCATTTTATCCTCCGCGAACTTCATTATTACATATTTAAGGGTATCATTGTCATTTATCCTGATGGTATCTCCCTCAAATAATTTCCATTTTCATTTTATCCTCCGCGAACTTCATTATTACATATTTGGATCTCTAATTCCTTTTCATTTCGATTTTTCATAATATTTCGATTGCCTTGTTGAGTCATCCAATACTCTAAAATTAAATTAAATTTTATTATTATTTAATCGAATTTTCTAATTTAATGAAGCTTTAAATAAATAAAATAAATTTAACATATTTTTTTTTTAAAATTGATTTATTTTTATTTAATTTAATTTTTCCCATTTGATGAAATATAGAGAAGATAAAATGAAGAGAACTGTTTCTAAAAATTTGATTTTTTTTTTCTTTTAATGATGTATATAGGAGATAAAATGACGAGAACTGAAATAATTTTTTCGAAAAATTAATTTTATTTTTATTTAATTTAATTTTTTCCAGTTAATGAAGTATAGAGGAGATAAAATGAAGAGAACTGTTTCTAAAATTTTGATTTTTTTCGTTTAATGATGTATATAGGAGATAAAATGAAGAGAATTCAAATCATTTTTTTCGAAAAAATGATTTTATTTTTATTTAATTTATTTTATAATGAACAATAATTGAGATAAAATGAAGAATGATTAAGATATAATGAAGAACTGCTAAGATACAATGCATGTCGCGTATAACATCAAAATTCACATCGAATTTATTTTATAATGAATCACAATTGAGATAAAATGAAGAATAACTAAGATATAATGAAGAACTGTTATGATAAAATGCATGTCACGTGTAACATCAAAATTCGAATCAAATTTATTTTATAATGATTCGCAATTGAGATAAAATGAATTATAACTAAGATAAAATGAAGTATATAATACATAAAATGAACAAAACACAACTTTTGCGCCCTGTACGTTCATAATGACTATGTTGCCCTTCAATGAAGTAAAATGAGGATATTATGCCGCGTTTTTTGTTAAAGCTCTTATATAATCTGGATCGTTGATGTTGTCAAATCTATGGACGAGATTTATTCTCATTTCTCATGATAAGGGCTATTCTCACCAGATCAGCCCCCTATATATATATATATATATATATATATATATATATATATATATATAGTTATTGTTGGGGGTAAATCCGTTTAGAAGTCGGAGCCCCGAGAACTACGAATAAATATGAACAAAGAATGACATAACAATTGTAAAGTGATTGCAAGTGAATAGTTCAGCTATAATGAATACACGCGAATCGAACTAGTCTATGAGCAAATAAAATAGAATATGGTGAGCTATTGGATACTTAGAGGTATTGTGGATGTAGAGTAGGGTTTTTTCTCTCCTTCGTGTGTATCCCTTTTCTGTCACCTTGAGGGGGCATTTATAGAAGGTGGCTGCTTTCTAGGGTTTCCGCGTTATTTTCTCAACAGTTAGAAGTTGTTTCCACGAAAGTCGGGGTAGCTTAACCGCGTGATAGTCGAGTAGTTCCGGAAATCTCGCGAGCTAGACATTGCGCGTCTGTGGCCTCTTTTCGACCGTTGGGTGATTGATGGGGCAGGTCGCAGCTTCCGTATCGAACCCCCTCCTTGCTGATCGGACTGCTTTTGGCCTTAGTCGAGCTGCTCTCGACCTTGATCGAACTGCTTTCATCCTACCGGACTACTTCTTTGGCAGACCCTGATCTTAGCGGTCTGGGTCATTGCGACCTTACTGGGCCGGCAGCGTTGTCGATCCCTTATTAGGCTTCGGTCAGATTCATTATTGGGCCGGATCCAATCTTGGCCCCCAACAGTTATAATATAAATTTTTTTATATTATACATCCAACTATATATATAAATTCGATAAAAAACAAAGCAAATAGATGAAACACAACTTATAAAAATAAGAGTTTGCTTTACAAAACTAACCTATCCAAAATAATATTTGTATTATTTTTTAACATTATTCTTGTATTGTTTTAAAATGTAAACAATATGAAATAGTGAAAATATAGTTTTTTTTTTTAGAAAAATACATATATAATTTTGTTGACATTTTCATTATTGTTTATTAAAATATATGTATATGTTATGATATAAAAACATATAAAGTAAAGCAAAATTAAATATGTAATATCTTATTTTATGATATTAATATATAATTAACAAAGTTATGTATATTAAAAATTTTAGCCATTTTGTTAAATATATTTAATATTTATTCATCAATACTACATTTAATATAAATTAATTTTTATATTATACGTCAAATTATACAGATAAATTTAATTTAAAAAATATATTAGACACATAATCTATGGAATTTGAGTTAAATATTATCCCAAGTAAGATATTATTTAAAAAAAATAGTAAAAATAATAAATTAATGATATATAATATTTTAAAGAAAGGATTTAAATTTATTTTTATTATTATTTATTGTACAACTATAATATAATAGAATAAATAAATAATAAAATAAAATAAAATAAAAATGATTGAAGATTTTGGCGGGAACAATTTTTTGGCCACTATTCTGCTTTAGTATATACAGATTATATTAATTTATGCATTTATGATTCAGCCCCATTAAATTAGAGCATAAAATAATACTTTTAACATTTGATTGTTACTTTTAAATTATTATTTAATTATTAAAATTAATTAATTCATAATTATATCTTATACTCCCTCCGTCCCACTTAAATAGTCTACTTTGACCGGACACGATAATCAATGCAGTAAATAATTAAATAAGACGGACGAAAAATGAAAGGTGCATAATTTAAGTGAGACGGAGAGAGTATTTTTTTTATAATAATTAATTAGAGTATATTGTAAAATATTTAATTTATATTTTTGTAATAACAATTATTAAAAATACTAAATAAAATCGTGACCTAATAATTAAACATTAATAGGAAGTAGAGGATTTAATCCCGTATTAGTAGGAGCGTAATAGAATCACGTAGAGTCTTATTCAAATTTGATTTGTGTATTATCAAATTGAATTTCGAACTTTTTTATCAAACATTTTAAAGTTTACAAACTTTCTAAATTTAAATTATATTTAAAATATTATTTATTTTAAAGAGAAAATTATTTATCACATAAATAATACTCCCTCCGTCCCGGTTGATTAGTCCCCTTGAGATTCGACACAATAACCAATGCGAGTAGAGATAGAGGAAATGAGTATTTTATTAGTGAGTGGAGATTAACTTTCTATTTTAGGTAAAGAGACAATTAAATGGGACAGATGAAAAAGGAAAGATGGACTAATGAAGTGGGACGGAGGGAGTATTATATTTATACACAATGAAAGTAGGGAAAATGTGATTTGTAATTGGGTTGGCCCAAGAAATAGTTAGGGTTACGAAAATATTTAAGTTTGTATTTAATAATTTCAGTCAATAAATATACTCCAACAAATAAGACAAGGTTTATAGTAGTTCGGATGCTAATTGATTCTACGTTCACTCTTCGTTCTCCACAAACGGAAATTCACTAACAATAGTTACCTCCGGTAATCAAATACAGATTATAACTGTTGTTCGGGAAGCTACTGCCACTTTTGGTTGTCGGGTACCGCTAGTCAGTTGAGTTTTACCACAAGAATCCGCTTAATAGGTTTTTCTTTCTAGTATCTGCAGCAGTCCATGGTACTTGAATACGGGTGACTACGTCTAATCTCCTGTCGATTCGAAGCTTCCATAGGTCTCAGCCGCAACGATGAAAGTTGGATAGGTAGAGTATTGTCTTCTCCGATTAGTGAGAAGATTCTCGGATCCACTTATTTGTTGTAACAATTATATGGACTATTGTGGTCTCATACTTGACTAACTCAGTTATCAGATTGATCTGATTTTTCTTCTCTCAAGGGTTGGTTTCTCCGAACTTATTAGTTGATGACTGGATTCCAACTTTCGATGATTGAGTTTTCTCATACTCGACTAACTTAGTTATTCGATTGATCTGATCTTCAGTCGTATGTTCTTCGATTTCTTCAGGCTAAGCTATTACTCCCTCCGTCTCGGTCAAATTATCACAATTTAATCGGGCACGATAATCAAGGTATGTGAGTGGTAGTGGAATGAATATTTTATTGATGAGTGTGAAAAACTTGCAATTTTAGAAAAGTGGACTAATATCACGAAACGACCAAAAATGCAAATCTCATTAAAATGGTGATTTCATCTCTCTACTCTTGCAAATCTTCTTCCCACGCTTGCACCAAAAACCCCACCATCTTCTGCGAGTACAAAAAAAAAAGATGTAGAATCTGTGGAATAATGGCTCAACAAACAAACTAACTAACTTACAGATAAGGGAACTGGTTCATCAAAAGCTTCAGTAGATGAAAGTAATCCCTCCTTGATTAAGCTTCACCACAACAACTTTCATTCAATGATTATTCATGAATGAAAAACATTACAAATTCCATTTCCAATAAACGCCCACATACCATTGGCTCCTCGATGGCTCCCCGGGCTGTCGTTGGGAAGCAGGAGAAGAATGATCACCTCTCCAAGCTCTTCTCATTTCATGCCAGGCTAATGCAGCTGCACAGTAGACTCAAGTCAAGTACTAATATAATGTGCTTGCATTCTTGTTTTGAATGAATCTTCCATGTTTACAGTCCCATTTTGATGAACTAGCTAATCATTGATGCTGTTCAGGTCAAGAAACTAGGTTGTTCGTCACCACAATACCGTATAACAAACCACTGTACATGGATGAGCGGCCATTGTAGACAAGGGGAAGTTGCAGACATTTCTAAGCATTATATTCTATGGAAACATGAGGGTTGCGAGGGAATAACCATAGTTCACGAAGAGAATGTTGAGATCATCTTCATTAGCAGCATCCACAATGTAAGCACCTCGCGAGGAGTAGTTTGTGACTAGGTGAAAATTGATATCCATTCGAGTGAAGTTGAATGACGACTGGTTTTCCAGACACTGAAACACCCACCAAAGATGGCTCAGCATATGAAAATCACAATCTAGTGACTGGTGAGGTATAAAGATAACAGGAAATAAGGGAGACTCAACATCTGCATGTGCATGCACGTCGATCCTAAAACCAGTTCAGTGAGAGCTACTTACCAACATGAATGACCACAACACTTTAAAGAGCATAGCCGCGCAGAAATAATACCACAAGTAATTAAGTCCAAACTATTCTTATCTGGAATTCGTGTCATCACCATCCTCTCAGAAATGCATTGATGCTGAAACTTGACAGTGCATTACTGTGTTTCTTTAAATCAAGATGAGATGCACTATTAAGGCAATACCAACTATTTCATATCCTTAATCCTTAAGAGTCTTCAGTAGCTTCAGTCATCATGCACCGATTAACTAATATACAACGCAGGTAACTCATAAGAGACAAGTAAAGAGTTCAAATCCCCATGGAAACAAGCAAGCTGTAGTCGAAAAGAAACATGAGTCCAATTGCTGAATCTGGTGAACATCTATGCAATTTTTAGATAGAAGTCAGCAAAACATAATCCTAAAAAGGTCAACATTTGAGTGCATCAATCCTCCTCCACCTTGACTGCTTTCCACAATCATCAACAACTAAGCCTGTGTGCATCTGCTTGATTGCTTTCCACAGTCAACAACAACTAAGCCTTCATCCTATCCTACTATTTTGGTTTAACTATACAGATCATATCTTGCTATCATTCCCCATATACTGTCATTCACAATCAGTAAACCGAAATCAATAGACCATGTTCTTCTGCACTTTCTAGAATCCTGATCTAATTGCTCTGCACTTCTAAACAGACACCACATTCTTATTAGTTATTACTACTACGACTCGGCTCTCTTAAGCCCTAAATGACATCTGCAACACTCAATTTGAGTTAAAATTATACAATAGTAAAAACAAATAAATTAGCCACTATATCATCCACAATGCCAAAAGCCAAATTTCTTGTGTTAGTGTAAACACTAGTGAACACACACGTTACTCCACTTGCATCTCTATTAAATCGGAACAAGAAATCCCCATTACAGTACAGTTGAAAAAAAAGACTCGAGCTTCATGGGTGTTTGAATAACAATTCCTACAACCAAATCTCCTACGCAACCCACATGACCCTCCGCTTACATCTCCATTAAAGCCTACCAAGCAACCACCATAATTGACACAAAAGAAAAAAAAGAACGAGCTTTAAGGGCTTAAATAACAAAAGAAAGCAAGTTGAGCTTTCTTGAAAGCATGGATGCTTCTTCATACAACAAACTCTACGAACATCCCATTCAATCATTAACGACGAGTTTGGGCACAAAGGAAATCGGCCTAACCTTCAGGAAAATGGAGTCGGGGTCCGGTTAACTTCAAAATGGCAGAATCGCCATTGGCAATGCAGCCAAAATATCCTTCGAAAGTACGGAGGATTTCTGGCAATAGTATGAATGACTTCAATTCAAAAGAATGGCGTCCTTGTTTTGCATAAATTCTTGATCAGTTGAATTCTAACCTAGAGAGAGACATAGTAGAGAGGAGTTGGATTGAGAGCTTCAGGTCCATTGAAATGGTATTTGGATTATGGATGCAATCATTCGAGTGAATGAATATCTTGGAAATGCAAAATAAAGCAAATTTGAAATAGTATTCGATTAAAATGCGTTAAATTGAAACCGTATGGTAAATAACGCAACACAACACGCATTTGTTTAAAGAAAAACAACAAAGCATATTTTATTTTAATGAAAAACAAAACAATTCAACATATGTTAAATCGAACATAAATTCCAATTTTGCAACTTTTCCACTCAATAATATGAGTTTCACAATAACATCAGCTTTATTTTTATTTTAAATTTATGTTATTTACTATTTGTGTGTCTTATAATATAGACCACTAGTAATGTACTTGTGCGATGCATAAAAATATTTAATACTTATAATTTATAAGAATGTATTGGTCTCGATTTTTCAGAGTAAATATAAATTGCACAGCGAAAATTTTAATGTTAAACTTGCACTTACTAAAACTGAGTGTTAGTCTCAGTTTAGTTTGTCTAAACTTAGTTCGTGATTTAAGTTCGGATAGTCTTCAAGTAAGGTTTAGTTTATACTTCAACACTTGAATATTG
Organism: Plectranthus barbatus; assembly: GCA_026898455.1. NCBI lineage: Eukaryota > Viridiplantae > Streptophyta > Magnoliopsida > Lamiales > Lamiaceae > Plectranthus > Plectranthus barbatus. Next base: position 504,110 of record JAPKLW010000236.1, on the reverse strand, counting down.
AATTTTAAAGTACATAAATTGATAATGCAGAAAACAATAAAAGACAAAGGATTTAATAGTGGTTTGAACACCAGAAGGTCCTATGTCCGCTCTTCGGACAGAAGTCTGGAAATCCATTAAGTTAATAAATACACGGTGCTTCCACGATCTATTGCTTGCTGAAGAATGTCTTGTCCTTCAGACCACAAGCTCACTTGTCTGGCCCTTTGTACTTTCTTCACTTCGCAGCTCCTCAGAGTGTGGGCTCACCACTCAGTCTCCTCGTCACCGGAATAGGGTCTTTATACTTTACCCTAAAATTGTAAGCTTGACAGCAAGAACGCCCGTAAGAATTAAAGTACAGAGCGTACTTGGCAGTTATATTTTTTCTTGGAGAGAAAGAATACTAAGAATAACTCAATAACAAAGTGTTCTGAGTCTTGTGTTCACAGCAGTGACACACGAAAAGCTTTGAAAGCCTCTAACGTTTTAGTCATAAATTTAGCAGAGTTTCGGCAAGCTCAAGAGTCAGGTGTTAGGTTGTTGAATATCTGAAGGTCCTGATATGTGTGTAAAATGACCTAATTTTCGATGTGTGAGCGTGCATGTTTGTGGTCATTTTACCCTCATATCATATGTTTTTGTTGTTCTTTCGTTGTGTTTTCGTGTTTTTGTGTTTTGAATGTTGTAGGATGAGTTTTGAGCATAAACTAGCATCTTTGGTGGAGTTTTGGAGGCAAATCGCACGAGTTTGGAGGTGTCGACTGGCCGAGCGGAGCAGGTTCGGCCGAGCCAAGCCGGACAGAGAGCTCGATCGACCGAGCAGAGCAGGACCGACCGAACTAAGCCGGACAGAGAGCTCGATCGTCCGAGCTGAGCAGGCTCGACCGAGCCTTGCCAACAGAGAGCAGGCTCGGTCGAGCCAAATCCGACCGGGCGAGCCAGAGCGGGTTTCCCAACAATTTGGCGGTGTCCAGCTTCGACCGGGCGAGCCATACTTCAACCGAGCGATTCGAGACCCTGTTTGCTCGTCTATAAAAGGGGGATTTTCGAATTTTAAAAGAACCTTTGGCAAAATTCCAAATAACCGTCACGATAATTCTCTCCCAAACCATCTTCCAAACACTCCCCATCCACATCCAAGGAGATCTAGGCCACATTCCTCCACATTTGGTGAAGATCAAGGAAGATCAAGAGGTAGATTGAGTACAAGGAAGACAATTGAGGATGATCATCATTTGACCTATCAATTTGTAATGGATTCTATCACTTTCTCTATTGTATTGTACACAATTGAAGGTATGAGGAACTAAACTCTACTGTGAGTATTGATTGAATGGATATTGTGTTGAATTGAGATTGAATTTTGATTGTTTACTTTTCTTTGATAGCTTGAATTGCACTAGATCATGTTCCTTACCTCTTAGGTGTAGGTAATAGCCAGCTTAGGAGGTAGTTGACGTGAACGCTGCAGCCAACACGCGGGCGGAATCGTCGTGAATAGTGTAGATTCATACGATTTTAGCCCCAATCCTTGTGCGGTGCTAGGTCGTAGGGCAATAATTGACGTTCTATTTGGAGTGGTCTAGAGCTTAATAACGTAGTTGTTTGCGAGTCTTAACATCATCAACCGTTAGCTCGCCGTGACAAGGGGTTAACGAGTGTAGGGTCGATTGCTCAATCTCCTAGGGATTAAACATTGTTTACAACATGATTTGACTCAAACTAGACACAATTGACATTCATTCAATACTCACTCTTATCTCATTGTTGCACTTGATACTTTTTCTACCTAATTGGAGAGAATTGATTGCTTGAACTTTGGAAGATAATTGAATATGATTGGATTTATGCTTTATTTCATTTATGCAAGGTTTGTTTGTAGGGTTTTAACGTGAACCGAATCACCAAAACCAAACTGAACCGGATCGGATCTATGGATATTGCTCATAATACAAATTCACAAAACCCTAGCATGCTCCTATGAATTTAATACAAGATTGTGGATTTAGGGTTTACCATTATTCCGTAGTCTCTGAACCGATCTTTCGCGTTTGAATTCCAAACTTCGATTCAACCACGCGATTCGAATTTGTCTGCGGAAACAGAAATTAGCAATCTAATTTCAAGATTAAATTCGAAAATCAGAAAAGAAGAAAAGAAATCTGTTCTCCAGATTAGATCTTCAGATCTGTATCCCGGCGCTGTTCAGATCTACTACTGGTGAGGACTCCGTAGATCTGTGGCTTGAGCAGGACCAGAATTTGAAAATTCTCCTCCTTTTCTTCTCCAAAATCGGCGCCTCCCTCTCTCTCTAGGTTTAGTGTGTTTCAACTGTCTTACAACTTATGAGATAGAGCTGTCTATTTATAGACCTAGGGTTTTATCCCTAATGGGCCATTTTGGGCTCAATTCAGCACACTTATTTGGGCCAGACTTGGGACCTAATGCAAATAATAAAGTGGGCCTATAAATTAATTAATTCCCATGTCCACAACCCAGGACACAATTAATTAATTAATATTAATTCTTTTTCACCACAGAATTAATACTGACCTACCCCTTTATTACCACGTTGTGAGAACGGGTTGCATTAATTGAGAATCCCCATATTTAAGGTTACCGGACATTCATTAATTAATCGGAGCCTCTGACAAGCTCTCACTACAATTAATTAATATCTTATTATTCATGAGTAGTACCACTCAAACCTTATCACTCGTGCCTGAACTTAATCAGCCTGCAGGACTTTGGCAAGATGAATGTTATTGAGCTCCTCAGGGAATGTCCCCATCCTATTACTCGGATATGGTTACCTAAGTTCAGTCTCAGGCGGTACTACACGAACTGCTGTTACCCAAGATGCGGATATACGAGCGCGCTGTGTTGGCTCTCCACCATGGCAAGTCAAAGCAACAGTCAACCCGTGCAAACCCCTGAACCTTCGTTAGGGTTTGGACTCAATCAATATGACGAGATTTTTTATTCGCTGATGTCAGACAGACACATATATCTCACTGCGGTCCATCAATACGCCACCTCTGCGTACCAGCATGTCAAGTAACCAAGACAAGCTACTTATTCCGACAATGCCGCAGCCATCCGGACAGACGTATCCTCACACGCTGTCTCGGCTGTGATTATGGTTTATGTCTCACTAGGTTAAGTGATCATACTGTCTTCTGCGATCTACTACACGCAGCAAAATCATCCCTATCGGTGAGACAAGATGATACCATTGTTCATACATGTACGATTGTTAACAGATAGGAGAAATAAACTGTTGTATACACATTGTAATAAATGCTTTCAGTATACAAAACCCATCATTGTTATGATTTTTTGCCTAGTTAGATAAACACTATACGACTTGTTCTTGCCTAGCTATAAGTTCCTTCAAACGAATAAATGATGTTCATTAGAGCAAATTGAAAGAACTTGGATTGATAAATTTAATGTGATAAAGTGTTGCAATTTTCACCGTCATCACATTTTTGGCGCCGTTGCCGGGGACTCTTCTAGTAGTTCTTCTGAAATTATCGAAAGTTTGAAGAAGTGTATGCTAGGTGTTTGAGGAAATGCTTGTGTGAATATTGTTACTAACATTTGTTTGATAATTGTTCTAGTTTGTTTTGTTGAATTATTTTGTCTTGTAATTGATTTTGTTGATTTTTACTAGGTAGTTTATGATCACTCAATCAAAGGCTAGGGAGCTTGTGGAAAGGAAATTTCAAGAAATGAGCAGAAATATTCAAATCGATTTTGATATGGCTAACCAAGGAGAGGACACGGTTAGGATTGAAGAGTTGGAGAGACAGCTTGAGTTAATGATAGTTGTGCTAAATGAGAGGAATGGTCCTCGTAGACCACTTCAAAACCTTTTTTGACCTCAAGGGGAACCGATAACAAGAGGTTTTCGGTTAGGAGTGAATGCTACGTAATTCGAGATTAAGCTACAATTGGTGCAAATGATCCAGAACAATCAATTTGGGGGACATGTAACCGAGGATCCGAATGTTCACATATCTCAATTTTTGGAGATTACGGATACCATAAAGATCAACCAAGTTCCCCAAGATCAAATACGGCTGCGGTTATTCTCATTTTCCTTGAGGGATGCAGCGAGAAATTGGTTCGAAGGTTTAGACAAATCGAACATTGCCACATGGGAAGAGTTAAGAGAAAAGTTTCTAAGTTTGACTTTGAAGAGAAGGGCCGATATAACATCGTTTGGGCAAAGGTACGATGAACCGCTTTATGAAGCATGGGATCGGTTCCAAGAACTTTTATGCAAATGTCCTAGACATGGTCTTTCCTGGAGTCAACAAATTTGTTAATTCTATGGGGGGTTAAACTACGATACAAAAGTGATGATGGATGCTTCATCGGGTGGTGCATTCCTCGACCAAGAAGAGGAAGAAGCTTGGAGAACGGTTGAGAAAATGGCTGAAAATAGTTTCCATTGGCCTAAGGAACGAAAAGACTATCGATCGGTAAAATCGGTCAACGAGGCTAAGGAAAGTGAGGAGTTTAAGGAGCAAATAGCGGCTATGCAAAGAAAGCTTGACGCATTATCTACCTCGGGGAATAGAAATGAGGAAATGATGATGGTTCGTCATGAAGAGTCATACCCGGAAAGTGTAAATTTTGTTAATCAAAGGATGGGATACAATGACCGTCCTCAATACAATCCGTCGGGTAATATGTACTACCATCCGTCTAACCGGTTTCACCCCAATTTCTCTTATGCAAACCCGAACAATGCTCTTAATCCTCTGTTACAACTTGAAGGGGGAGGTAGTAGCCAAGGGGGATATGCTGGGGGAAATAGTAGATATGCTACCCAAGAGCCAAGGAGGAATCCAAATTGGGAAATAGATAAGCGATTTGAGAAATACGATGGCATGTTCGCAGAAATTCAACTTCAAATTTCCTCAGTTGCTAAACAATTGAGTGGAAAGCATCAAGTTGGGAAATTCCCAAGTGATACCGAAGTGGTACAAAAGAAAGGGTGTAATATGGTTGAAGGTGAAAGTAGGATGGAAGAAAATTTGGAAGTGATGACTCCTAAGGTTGAAATGGTGGAAGTTGAAGAAGAGTCGAGTTTGGTTGTTGAAAAAGAGAAGGAGGTTGAAGTAGAGAAGGTGGAAGCAAAGAATGATGAGCAAACCGAGAATGTGCATTTCTTTGATTATGTGCGGAAAGGAGATATTGAGATGCCACTACCAGAAGAGATTGAACGAGTGCCTATGTAGGATAAACTTGTTGGAGGTGAAGAAATCTTGGATGGTAGTATTTGTGAATTGGGAAATAGTGAACAAGGAGAGAAGAGTATTTCTAGCAAAAAGGAGGACCCAGGGGGCTATGTGATTGGATGTAAAATTGGTGATATTTGCATTGAGAAAGCTTTATGTGACTCCGGAGCTAGTGTTAATATCATGTCATGGGACTTGTACAAAGAATTGGAGGTAGGAAGTCTTAAACCTACAAGTCAAGTCTTACAATTGGCGAACCATGCTCTATTTTGTCCACGGGGGGATGTTGAAGACGTTCATGTTGAGGTCTTGACGTTTACATTCCTGGGTGATTTCTTTGTTGTGGATATGAAGAACAAGGGTAGCATTCAATTGATCTTCGGAAGGCCATTCTTACACATGGCCGATGCATTATTCGATATGAAATATGGTGAGCTCATATTTCGATGTTGTGGCAAAGAAGTTGTGTTCTCTTTACCTCCGAAAAATGTGAATGAAAATGAAGTTGAGAAAGCTGGAAAAAAGAAACGGATGAAGGATGTGCTTGATCCAGGCTTAAATATCATGGGCGAGGAAAATGAAGACAAAGAAGATCCGGGGGATGAAGATGAGCTAAATCAAAGTAGAGTGAAGAAGGCTCGAGTGGATCTGGATCCACCTAGGAGTGCAAGAAGGAAGTTGTTCTTCCCGGAGGATCATGTGACTATGGACCAAGGTATGAGTTTGGGGTCGACACCCTTTGATCATGATTGACTGTGAGGTATGGTCGTCGAGCTATCGACGTTAAAAAAAGCGCTTGTTGGGAGGCAACCCAATGGTTTTTAATTTTGTTAATTTTCATGTTTGAATAATTGATAGTTTTCGATTTTGATTGAATAATGTTGTTTATTGATGTGAAGGATTTCTTGATTGTTTGTGGTTCCACAATGTTGATTGGCAATGTGATTGAAGATCGGAAATGTTGGAGGCGAAGTGACCGGGATTATGTAGAAAAACTGTGGAAAAAATCAAGAAGGGGGCTTCGCTTGGCCTTGCGAGACAGGCTCGGCCGAGCTCAACCGTGCCATGCCGCAGCCCGGACAGAGACTTCGCTCGGTCGAGCAATCTGTGGCTAGGCCGAGCGACGGGTTGTATTTAATGCATTTTACATTGCCCATTTTCCCCTTACTTTATTTCGGTCGAGATTTTTCACTTCTAAATTTCCTTGAACATTGTTTTGCTTTGATTTGTGCAATTCTTACCTTTCAATTTGTCAATGGCTAATCGGCATGAAAGTGGCTTTCCTTCTTCCTCCATTTGCAGGCCTGAAGGATTTGACGACGATGAATATGCTCGATTCATTGTGTTGACACAACGGTAAGTGGTTGGAACAACGTACTTATGCCCAGTTACCTTGAAAGCATTGGATTTCAAGAAGGATGTCTGGAATTTGTTCAAAGGTATGGGATGGTGGAAACTACTCCATGGGAAATGGCTTGCTTACATGATGCTTACAAAGGAGTTTTTGGCTTCGGTTCGGGTTACGTGGAGTGCACAAGGTCTTCCAGAAATGGTAAAATTCAAACTCAACGGTCAAGAATTTTTCCTTAGTAGGCAAGAGATTGACGTGATTTTTGGGTGTTCAGGAGATGCAAAATTTATGTTTGATGAGATGAGTCCTGAATTTTGGGAATCTATTTCTGGAATTGCACCTTCGCATGATTTTAATATCACAGCTTGCAGGTCGCATTCGATTAAGAATCCAGTTGTTCTTTATCTTCACCATATGATCGAGGGATGGTCTTGCGGTTTCTATGGGACTGGGATTGTTGGCATTCATGATTTTCAATTTCTATTTGTTTTACTGCATGGTAGGATTTTTTCTATTGGTGGATGGTTAATGGAGAATTGGAACAATACCATCAGTTCTGATAATTCAGTTATTTGTGGTGGAGGATTATTGTTTCCTATTTTTGAATCATGTGGTGTTGCTGTGTCGGGAGTATTTGCCCCGGGGTTGAGTCTTAACACGACCGCATTAGTTACTAAGGTGTTCTTGGTTCCCTCTAAGTCGGGTATTTGTTATTTCTACAAGTTTGGTGACATGGGAATTAAATTGTCTAACCGTGCTCTTACAGAGGTTGATGATTTGCTGGATCGGTCTAACTGGTTGATGAGTACTGATGCTCATTTGGTTATGACTCGACTAATTATGGCTCGTTGTGAGGAGGTGATCTTCATGCCATGCCAGCACTGTTGCCGTGACCAGCCACCAGATCCAGAGGAGTGAGAGTGCACCGCATACCTTTTTGCAAACTTAGTCTAACTTGACTAAGTTTGGGGGGACTGGTCGGTATCCGGTGCTCTACTCTGGTTCACTCTTCTCTCTATCTTCATCTCTATCTTAGTCTAGCTTAGTTTAGATTGAATTGATTTTAAATGATTTGACTTTCGATGGGGTTGTATAATGGTATTGATCTACCTTTACTTTGGTTTTGAATGATGATTTGGATGTGGATGTTGTTTGGATGTTTTAATTTTAGTTGAATGGTTTGTTGATGGATTATTAGCGAGCTTGCATGAGATTTAATTCTTTCTATTTGGTTTGGTTTGTGGATATGTTGAATGGTTTGGTATGAATGGTAGAGCTAGTGGATATTGCTTTATTTTTGATGATGTTTGGTTTGTGGAAAGTCGGTGGAAATGAGAACTTAATTGGCTTGTTTATGCTCAATAGTTTGGTGGTGTTTGTGTTGATTTGTAGTAGGTACAAATAAGGCATGGGAGAGCGGTTTGATCGTGTCTACCGATGGGTAACACTTTCTATCGTTTCTTTTGCCAATTAGTTTCATTACAATTGTTTTATGGCATGTAGATTGTTGTTAGGATGTTGTGTGCTTGTTTGTGTGTGTGTGATGAACCCCAAACAAGAACTTGAGGTTTGAATCTTGATTTACTTAGTAAGCTTGATATTTACTTTGACCAATGATAGGGCGGAATCTAGTTGTCAAGGCATGTTTTAGTTGAACTTTTGAATTGCCAAGTTTTTTGTGTGGTTAATGCATAGGACTTGACAAAAAGCTGTGAGCTTTGAGCCATGATATTGTCATATCTTTATCGGTTGTGAGTGGCAAGATTGAGAGCACAAGATCTAGAACTTGCATATGTTCTCTATCTATTTGGCATGAGTTTGGTAACTAAAAAATGATATTAGGCCACCGATTCTTAGTCCTACCTTTCACTCCGGGAGTATAAGGTGGTTGTTATCATAATTCTGCCTTTCATATCTTTGACCCCCGTGATTGTGCTTTAATGGTGAATTTCCTTTGAAACTATTAGGACAAAAATTTGGGGGAATGAGTGTATGAGGGTGAATACGGTGATGAGAGTTGGGATGAGAGTTGTTTGGTATCTTTGTATGGCAATTGTTGAGGCATGGAAGGTATGAAATAAAGGGTTGATGTGAATCCTTGGAAAAATGGAGCACCAACAAAAATTTTGAGTGCTTGAGAAGAAAAAGAAAGAGAAGAAAAAAAAAGAGGCATCATGAAATGAATGAATGATGGTGTTGGAAAAATATGAAGAAGAAAAAAAAAGAAAAGGAAAAAAGAAATGTTGTGAATAAAAAGCCTCGGGTTTGAAGTGGATTGAAGAGAATAAGTTTGGTGGTTTTGGGAAATGGAGAAGTAGTCACTTTTAGCCCAAAACCACCTACCCTTTAGTAAACCACGTTATAACCGAAAGCAAAGACCTTTTTTATTTTAGGAGCCAACTCGTTGTAGTATAGTGGTGAGAATAGTTTCAAGCCTATGAAAATTGTGCTCGATATCTTGTGAATGAGTGATGCTCATCGTCCCCAAACACGTAAGGGAGTGCTTTTATTTCTTTATCCAAAAATTGATGAGTGGTTCAAGTCGTTAGCATTAACCGTGTCATAAAGTTAGGTGATAATCTCGATTGATTAGGGCATGCCAAGATAAGTAAGATGAGTTGTGAGGTTGTTTCATGAGGTTCATGAATTGCTTTACTTTGTTTTGATTGAGGACAATCAAAGGTTCAAGTTTGGGGGATTATGATATGTGTGTAAAATGACCTAATTTTCGATGTGTGAGCGTGCATGTTTGTGGCCATTTTACCCTCATATCATATGTTTTTGTTGTTCTTTTGGTGTGTGTTTCGTGTTTTTGTGTTTTGAATGTTGTAGGATGAGTTTTGAGCATAAACTAGCATCTTTGGTGGAGTTTTGGAGGCAAATCGCACAAGTTTGGAGGCGTCGACCGGCCGAGCCAAGCCGGACAGAGAGCTCGACTGGCAGAGCAGAGCAGGACCGACCAAGCCAAGCCGGACAGAGAGCTCGACCGGCCGAGCTGAGCAGGCTCGACCGAGCCTTGCCAACAGAGAGCAGGCTCGATCGAGCCAAATCCGACCGGGCGAGCCAGAGCGGGTTTCCCAGCAATTTGGCAGTTTCCAGCTTCGACCGGGCGAGCCATACTTCGACCGGGCGATCCGAGGCCCTGTTTGCTCGTCTATAAAAGGGGGATTTTTGAATTTTAAAAGAACTTTTGGCAAGATTCCAAATAACCGTCACGAGAATTCTCTCCCAAACCATCTTCCAAACACTCCCCATCCACATCCAAGGAGATCTAGGCCACATTCCTCCACATTTGGTGAAGATCAAGGAAGATCAAGAGGTAGATTGAGTACAAGGAAGACAATTGAGGAAGATCATCATTTGACCTATCAATTTGTAATGGATTCTATCACTTTCTCTATTGTATTGTACACAATTGAAGGTATGAGGAACTAAACTCTACTGTGAGTATTGATTGGATGGATATTGTGTTGAATTGAGATTGAATTTTGATTGTTTACTTTTCTTTGAGAGCTTGAATTGCACTAGATCTTGTTCCTTACCTCTTAGGTGTAGGTAATAGCCATCTTAGGAGGTAGTTGACGTGAACGCTGCAGCCAACACGCGGGCGGAATCGTCGTGAATAGTGTAGATTCATACGATTTTAGCTCCAATCCTTGTGCGGTGCTAGGTCGTAGGGCAATAATTGACGTTCTATTTGGAGTGTTCTAGAGCTTAATAATGTAGCTGTTTGCGAGTCTTAGCATCATCAACCATTAGCTCGCCGTGACAAGGGGTTAACGAGTGTAGGGTCGATTGCTCAATCTCCTAGGGATTAAACATTGTTTACAACATGATTTGACTCAAACTAGACACAATTGACATTCATTCAATACTCACTCTTATCTCATTGTTGCACTTGATACTTTTTCTATCTAATTGGAGAGAATTGATTACTTGAACTTTGGAAGATAATTGAATATGATTGGATTTATGCTTTATTTCATTTATGCAAGGTTTGTTATGATTTTTTGCCTAGTTAGATAAACACTCAACGACTTGTGCTTGCCTAGCTATAAGTTCCTTCAAACGAGTAAATGATGTTCATTAGAGCAAATTGAAAGAACTTGGATTGATAAATTTAACGTGATAAAATGTTGCAATTTTCTCCGTCATCAGGTCCTCGACTATTTATAGGCGGCGGAGTGAGATTCAAATCTCTGTAGCCATTAGACACATTGGATATTCGACCAATCCAATGTTTCTGTCCTCTGCGTGGGTAGGTAGCATTTTCGAAAAGTACTGTACCTTTTCCTGCTTTTTATGATTGCGACAGTGATTGTTTACCTTTTGTCAGAACGACAACATTTGGTCAAACCGAGGAATCCAATCTGACCAGTCCGAGGAATCAAGACTAAAAGTCTTGGGCTTGCAGACTTTCAGGAATCTCCAATCCTTAAAGTCTGTACATTGTCAGTACCGTTCCTCAGGTAAATTCTTCTTGTCTCTATGCGCGAGGATTGGAACTAAAATTCCATGTTGTTGTCGTCATGCTGGCAAGTCCACGTTGGCTGACATCACAAGTCTTGATCGTTGATCCCCGGACTTGTAAGTTTGAGACTGGCGAATTCCAAACTGGTCAGTCCCAGATTGGTGAGTTCCAAGATGGATGAGGTCCCAAACTTGTCAGTCCCAAACGGACGGGACTCAGACTGATCAATTCCAGATTGATTCATTAGTCTGTTCTTCAAATCAGCTCCAACTTACAACTCGATAAAATACCTTACAGGACTTTACATTAGAAAACGAGACTGAAGTTAATCTAGAGACTACCTAAACTAGTTAATTTTTGAACTTTTAACCCACCAAGACATAATAAATAAAGAAATTCTAACAAATTTTATAACATAATGGATGTCTATTAAGTCAACCAATTGAATTTTGGGCCAATAATATTTGAAAGACTAATGGATTAAGTTGATCCGGGTTGGAAATTTTATCCTAATTTTATTCCTCCTATTTTTAGGTTAGTCTTTGAGGTCGCCATCAATATAATTTAAAGTCTTAAAATAAAATATGTTAAATTATATATGAATCCATCAATGTTCTTTAAAAACTAAAATTCAATAATAACAAAATTGCAAAGATAAACATAAAATTAACGTTAAATTATTAACAAGTAGTATTATTTTAAAAAACTACTACTAATATCAAAAAAATATTATATTATTAAATTATCTGAAAGCTAAAAAAAAGGATTATGCGACCTTTTAGATTGTTTATTTGGATTGGACTGGATACAGAAAAATAATAAATTTAGGCCCATTTCGAATCCAAGATAAGTAGGGAAACTTGAAGCCCAATTGATGTGACAATCCAACAGGTTAAGCCATTTTAGCTATAAAAATTTTGGTTGGATTTATCCTAAATGGAATTTTGGTACATTATTTCTGGGTCAGTCCATCTCTTTTGGATTAAATTGACATCCATATTTATAAATATTTTTGAAAATAACTTATTTATAATTTAATAAATCAAAGAGGACAATCACTTTAGGATTATATATATAAAAAAAACTTTTTCGGTGATTCCGTAGTAGTTAGGTGATGTATCTAAAAATTTGTTGGGGTCAGGCCTACTAGGCTCATCGACCTAAGTAATTCCCGGCCCAAAATCGCAGGCCCACCTAGAGTAGCGAAAAATCCAGAATCGCTTAAGTCTGGAGTTCGGAACCGACCCCCTAAACTCCTAGGTGCTGACCACGTTAAGGGGTCGGTGGTGAGGAGGACTCGAGACCCTGGAAAGCTTGGCGGCGCACGACCGTTGTAAACTCTAACCGATCCTGATAAACTCGAAGCAGTTCCGAGATTTGCGGCGAGCACGAGCTCGCCTATTAATAGGGTTAGGTCAAATGTCCTCCCCCATATCCTGTCTATAAATAGGGGCGGAGAACTTGAATTTTGTATCTTATTTTATGCCTAGAAACTTAAGCTGTAATACTGCCGGAATTCCTGCAGAATCCCTGAATCAAATACGCTCTTTCCTCCTTAATTTGTGCATTCTTTTCATTATTTTATGATTAATTCTCGTCATTAGTACTTTCTATAGATTGTCTTCTCTACTGTTGCTTGTTATCGTTTAACGAATTCCAAGGGCTCCATTATCCCAATAATTCGAACCTCAACAAAACTCAAAGTCTCAAGTTTAAGTTTCATCAACACCATTCAATATGTATTTCATTTATAATTTTTTTCAAATGCTTAGTAGGCTAGTAAAATATAATTTGTTTTTTTAAAAAACTAATGAGTACATATTTTCTAATCTCTTAATAAATATTTATGATTTATAAGTAATAGGTTATATGCGCTCTCAAATGTATATTTATTCACAAAAGCTGACATTTATTCAACGACAACAACATTATTCTCTAATAAACATTATCCAATAATAATAATAATAATATGTGCTTAATTCTCATTATTTAACCCACTTTTTATAAACATAATTAAACAATCCGATAAAGGAAAAAAGAATTTTGTTTTTAGGATTGATAAATGAAGAAGTAAATAAATTACTTCAAATAATGAGTTACATAGCTTTATAGCCAGAGTTGTCGTTGTCAATGGTCGCTCCGCCAAGTGCTGAAGGTGAAATCCCTCAAATACAGTAAGCAGCGGTACTTTTTGCATTTATTACCACTTATTTATCTATTGTCTTTTTCCTTTCATTCTCACACTCAACCACTCAGTTATTTGAATCAACAACAACTTTGTTATGGTAAATAAGCTTTTATTTATTGATATAGTTCTCAATTGTTTTTCTTTTTTTTTAATATTTATGAGTTGTTGCCGTTGGATTTGATAACTTGGGTTGTCCTTTATCCCCAATTTTTGAATCTCCACAAGTCATCAATGATGCTATTCAAACAGGGTAATTATGTTTTTATTGTATTATTATAAATTTATCTATTAAAAAAATAATGAAGTGAATCTGGATCTCACCTTATTTCATTTTTTTAGGATTAAAAATAATACATTATACTTAGTGAAGTAAAATATTTTTAAATTTACAAATGTGAAAATATTCTTCATTTTACTAATTTAATATTTTTGAAACTATAATTATATGATTGTTTTAATTTATCAAATGTTTTTAGAGCTCCAAATGTTAAAGATTCTATTAATTTATTGATCTAATAATTACAATGATATTTTTAAATTCAGGTTTCTTCTGAACCTTTTCTCTTAGTATATCAATAAATATATTAATCAATAACTAAAACGATTATTTAATATATTATTCATAAATAAAAATATTAGATTTACAGTATGAAAATAATAGTCATTTTGAAATTTATTTATTTTATTAAAATATACACATTTCTCTCCTTATATGTACACTAATACATATCTCTTTTCTTTCTTCCTCATATTTTAAATTTTCCAAATCTCATCTCTCCCTCAAATGTCATGCCATCTATTTCTTTTTGTCTCTAGCACACATCTCCATCTTCTTCATATTTTCAAGACCACATCTTCATCCAAAATTTGTAGTATTCGTTAACTCCGACGGTGGGTGTTTAAACTTGGACTTAGTGTTACAGGGTGGGTGTTTTAGTATTCGTTAACTCTGATACTGTGCGGCCTTAGGACCTGGTCCTAAACAACCTTGCCCAAAACTCGTAGAGAGAGGAAAACTTAGAGAGAGAAAGAGAGCTCTTAAAGGATTCTCGCTTGTATTACTTGGAAATGCTTTACAACTTGTGTGTGTTGCAAATGAGGGGAAGTGTCCCTTATATACTAGTTGTTGGGCCCTTTTATAGGATTCTAGAACATTACAAGAGTGTAGAGAGTTCTAATACATTCTACAAGTCTCATAGAGCATTCTAAAATCTTCTGTTCCATTCTAGAAAGTCTCTAGAGAGTTCTGCATAGTTCTCAGGACATTAAGAGATTTCTAGAGACTTCTATGAACCTCTTAAATTTCGCTCATCTGTAACATTCTCCCCCACCAAATCGAGCGACTCGCTCGTCACATTCTCAACGTGATACTTCTCGATCTCCTTCTCGAATTGCCACAAGTCCTCAGTCGGTTCCCAACTTGCCTCGCTTTCGGGTACTCCTTTCCATCGCACCAAGTACTCGCACTTTGGCTTGCACCATCTTTTCTTACTTCCTGATCCGCTAAGATCTTCTCAATTTTTCAGTCATAAGACATTCTTGCTACAAGAGGTGCACGTGCCGACTCTATCCTGCTCGGGTCTTCCTTATCTTCTTGGAATGGCTTCAACATACTCACGTGAAAGACTAGATGTATTTTGAGCTTCTTGGGCAACTCCAACTTTTAGATCACCTTCCCGATTCGTTTAAGTACCTGGAATGGTCCTTCATACCTCCGTATCAAGGCCTTGTGAATGTCTTTGTACCGTAAGACGTTGTGAAGCTTCCCTAGATATTGATCGCCCTCTTGGTACTCTACGAATCGCCTCTTTTTGTCCGCCCATTTCTTCATCCTCTTTCTAGATTTGTTAAGATAAGACTGTACCAAATCTGCCTCTTCTTACCAAGACTTGGCGAGTTTGTAAGCTGCGGGGCTACTTCTTTTATAACCAGATGCCACGGTTCTCGGTGTAGCGGTTGTTGTACCATCTCGAATGGACTCTTCTCAGTGGACTCGCTGCGCTGCAAGTTATAAGGGAATTGGGCAACATCTAGCAATTTTTCCCAATCCTTTTGAGTAGATCTAACACAGTGCCTTAAGTAAATTTCAAATAAAGCATTCTCTGTTTGACCATTGGTTTGGGGATGTGAACTTGTAGAAAAGTTAAGTTCTGTACTTAGCATTTGGAAGAGTTTCGTTGAAAATATGCCCGTGAAGGGCGGATCTCAATTGCTCACTATAGAACTTGGAATGCCCTAATACTTTACTACGTTTCGCACGAATAGCTTGGCCACCTCCTCGGCCGGGCAATCCTTCTTTGCCATAATGAAGGTTGCATACTTTGAAAACCGGTCTATCATCACCATGATTGTTTGACAACCCTCGGACTTGGCAAATTTATGATGAAGTCCATGGAGACACTTTCCCACGGTCTTTGGGTGTAGGCGAAGGTTCAAGCAACCCAACGAGATTTTTTTGCTCCACGTTGTCTTGTTGGGAAACAAGTCTAGTCTTCACATAGTTTTCCACATTGTCAGAGAGATTTGGCCAATAATACCTTTCTTCCACAAGAGCTTGTGTGCGGTGCATCCCAGGATGTCCTGCCCACTTCGAGTCATGGCACTCATGTAGGATCCCCCTTCGGAGGTTGCCATGCGCCAGAACATACAACCTATGCCCCTTGGTGTAGAGAAAGTCGTCCTCTCACCAAAATTGCTTTGTCTTCCCTTTTTTAGCCAACTCCATAAGTGTCTTAGCCCTTGGTTCATGTTGCAACACTTCACGAATTCGCCCCACCAACGAGCACTTGGGATGACTAATAGCGGCTAACTCTATCTTCCGACTCAAGGCCTTCGCTATGGAGCTAGCCTTCCCCGGTTTGTATTCCAACACATAGTCGAACTCGACTTGTATTCCAACATATAGTCGAACTTGACAAGGTAGTCTTGCCATCGACCAGCTTCAGGGTGATCTTATTTTGAGTTTTAAAGTAACTCTTAGCCATGTTATCGGTCATCACCACGAACATAGTCCTCAACAAGTAATGTCTCCAAATCCATAGGCAATGTACAACGACTGTCATTTCCTCTTCTTGCACGGTATACCTTTGTTCGATATCACTTAGCTTCTGGGACTCGTAGGCAACAAGATGCCCATGTTACATTGAGGCCCCGCCTAAAGAAAAATCAGAGGCGTCTGTCTCCACCTCGAATACCTTCTTATAACTTGGTAGAACAAGTTGCGGCTCCTCGGTCACCACCCTTTTCAATCGGTCAAATGCTGCTTGACACTTATGTGTTCACTCTTACTTTTGGCCTTTCTTCAACGAATCCGTTTAGGGCACCATGATGCTTGAATACCATTGGATGAATGATCTGTAGTAGTTGGCCAGCCTAAGGAATGATCGTACTTCTTGCACCTTCGTTGGTGGCTCCCAATCCCGTATCATTGCAACCTTATTTGGGTCCATCCGTACTTGGTCCCCGCACATAATATGTCAAAGGAAAGGTACTTTCCATTGTGAAAAAGCAAAATTCTACTGCTTCACAAATGAGGAATGGGCCCGCAAAGTCTCGAACACCCATCAGAGGTGTTCGATATGTTCTTCCAAGCTCCGCCGATAGATAACAATGTCATCGAGATAAACAACAACAAATTTATCAAGGAACTCGTGAAGTACCTTGTTCATGAGTGTGCAAAACATCACTGGTGTGTTAATCAAGCCAAAAAGCAAGACTAGGAACTCGTATGCCCCGTACCGAATTACACAAGTCGTCTTTAATTATTTTGTTCCACAATCCTCAGTTGATAGTATCCCGACCGTAGATCCAACTTGGTGAACCATTTTGCTCTTCTAAGTTGATCAAAGAGATTCACTATCAACAGGATCGGGTACTTGTTCTTCACCGTGAGCTTGTTGAGCGCCCGATAGTCAATACATATCCTTAGACTCCCGTCTTGCTTCTTTGGAATAGCACAGGTGCTCTGTATGGGGACTTTGAAGGTTGGATGTGTCTAGCATTGAGTAACCCCAGAGTTGCTTTTGGAGTTCTTCAAGCTCTGGGGGTGCCATGCAAAAAGGCGCCGTGGTGGGTGGTCGAGCATCGGGTACCAACTCTATCTCGTGATCCACCACTCTCTTAGGTGGGAATTGCTTCGGAAGTTTTGATAGCATCATGTCATTAACTTCCTCCAACACTTGGACGACTTTTTGTAGGGCTTCATCTTTGTCCACATCTCCCTCAGACTTCATCACCGCATGGTATGTCAATTATCCCATTGGACCCCTCAGTTTAGTTGCATTGCCGATACTGTCTTCTCTCTCCTACCTTTTAGTCTTTTCACGGGTACTATGTATTGGCACGCTGTGTCGAGTATGTATATACAATCCGCATGTGGTATTATCAAGGCACCTACATGTTCTAGAAAATCCATTCCAGTGACAAAATCATAGTCGTCAAGGGGGATTAGCTCAATTGTTGCCTTCCCGCTCCATTGTCCCATCCATAGATCCACGTCCCTTGACACTCCACATGTCGGGACTTCCTACGAGTTCACCGTCTTAAGTCTTCTTCTTAATTTGAAGGCCAACTTTCTTCGCTTCCTCTTTGGATAAGAAGAGGTTGGATGCTCCCGTATCCACTAAGTAATTTATTGCCTTGCCCACAGTTTCCACACTTGCAAACATGAGACCCTTCGATCATGGTTTCTTTGTTTACAACGAACTCAAGATCCTTATGGCACCCAACCGTGTTTCCTCCTCTTTTTCCTTGGCGGTCTTTACTAGACTCGCCAACTTAGCCTTGGTTGGGCATTCTCATGCCATGTGAGGTCCATCACACAAGAAACATTTTAGCGACCTCTCTTTCTTGTCGGACTTGCTTGTTCACGGC
This sequence comes from Plectranthus barbatus, assembly GCA_026898455.1. Taxonomy (NCBI): domain Eukaryota; kingdom Viridiplantae; phylum Streptophyta; class Magnoliopsida; order Lamiales; family Lamiaceae; genus Plectranthus; species Plectranthus barbatus. The sequence goes on along the minus strand of JAPKLW010000236.1, from coordinate 485,994 downwards.
TTGTCCATGTTATTAACGGGCTTCGGTGCTTTTCGCACCACTATTCGGGACTATCTCTCCCAATCTCCCTCAACATTTGAGGAGATCTTCTTCTTTGTATATTTCTTTTCTGAATGATACTCCGTGAGTGATTTGGCCTTGGTTACAGCACTATGCAGGTCCAGGATGCTTCTTAGTTCCAATTCTTTCTTTGCCCATGGTTTAAGCCCGTCTATGAAGTGGAAGAATGCTTCTTTATCCGTCAATCAAGGTATTTGCAGCATCGACTCCATAAGTACTCGACAATACTCACACAGCTCTCCCTTAATCTCCAACCAATGTAGATTCTCTCGGGCCTCATTCTCCGCATAGGCCAGACATAACTACTTGCAAAAGTCATCCTTAAATTCCTCCAAACTCACAATCGGGTCACCACTCCGATCGTTACACCTGCGTCACCACCACAATAACATCATATCATAGCTATAAAACATTCAGAAGGCCGCCTAATTGGGACCTTCCGCAGCGCAAAGTGGAGACAAAGAAGTATGATTAAAACTCATAATTCGCCTCTCCATGTTTTATCTTTCCTTACCCTCTAAATTTGTGACTTTCAATTGTTTATATCGCACAATTAACTAGCTCACATTCTTCAATATATTTTTAATTGCATTGAGTAGTTGGAGCGATATGTTTAGTTGTTCAAGGAACAAATTTACTTAGTGCTCGCAATTCTATGGAGGATAAATTAATGCGTGTATTTTATTTATTAGCGAAGCTTATTTCACCTTATACTGAAAGTTGATTTTATGGACTTAGTTTGTTTGAAGTTGTAGCCATGTGGCTAAATTGTGTGATTTACTATACTTTGTGAATTCATACATAAACTCTCATCTTGTCCGTCTTTGTATGGAAAGGAAACAAAGCTAAATTCAATGAATGTGTGCCACGGGACAATTGTTTAATCACTGGACGAATGAGTTTTTGCATAATTGCCCAACAAAAATTATTCGAATTTAAGAAGAATTCATCTCACCTCTCAAGCATCAAACAAGCTTCGAGCTGGGGGCTCGATGATATTAAAAAAAATGCTATCCGAGCACATCAATAAAAAACCTTCGCACGGAGTATTATTTCTATCGAAGCAAAGCATACATCGCTAGAACACTAAGGGGGATTCGAGTCCTGGTCGCATGTGCTTAGTGTCAAATGACCGGATCACTGTAGTCATCCTCTTAAGGATTCGATTCCTTCTAATATGATCTGCGTGCTCATTTGAATTGATCTCAAAATAGTGAAATTCACTCCCTTTTAGATCTTTCGGGATTCGGATCTCTCCAATCCCCACTTACTTGTCCACAAATAGTGCACAATCGGCCCACGGGCCGATAGTTCAGGGTTGCTCCCTGTAACATTATGGGATCACTCCGATAACAATAATCGTTTGGGGCACCACCTTGTCAAGTACATCGTCTACTTGGAGGCGCTTACTCGACCGATGCAGGAAAAGGTGCTAGTCACACTTTTCTCTTTCACGTCACAGAGTTGGAAAAAAAAAGAGTCAAGTAGTCCTTCGACCTGGCTCTCGGGGGTGATATTACAAAGGTACAATACGAAATCCCTCTATTGCCTCCCTTACCATATTTCTGATTGGTAAAGGGGAATCTAAAGTCCCACGCATTGATAAAATTTGCAGCTTCATCGAATCAACATTGATCTCGGTAAAACTGGGGGGCTATTGTTAATCCCCAGAATTACCAAGCTCATTCTAGGCCCACTACGTGACCGAACGAGGTCCCATTGAATGGCCCAATGGCTCGACCCATCAACCACAAGCTGTGGGATCTACCCGGCATCAAGAGAAGCCTGAGTCAACTTGGTAGCGCGATCGTACCACCCGGAGCGGAGGTGATCGACCCGGCCCAGCACTGATAAGCTCATATTTATACTCACTTATCTATATTTTTCTCCATTGTTTCAAGTGTTTTACATTATTTTTTACTTATTTCTGTGCATGAGTCTATTTTAGAGGGTGTTATGCCTTTGATGGGTGATTTTTGCAGGTTTTAGGCCAAATTCATTGGAAACCCGTACCGAAAGCAGATGATGTTCAAAGGAACAGTAACGAATTCTTCCAAACGTGGAATCCGAGCTAATGGAGCATGGAAAGATAAAAATCTTTGAATTATCTTTCCAACGCAACTGGAATCGGGTCAATCGGAGTTTGGAAGCAAAAGTTATGGACAAAATCGTAAGACTGCGCAGACAGAGGATTTGTGTCGAGAGACAGGATTTGTGTCGACCGAAACAGAAGTCAAAACTCCGGAGACTTGTGATATGTAATCCTGTCGACAGACAGGATTTGTGTCGATCGACACGGAGGCCCGAAAAAGCTGTTTTTGGCCTGTTTTGGCAGTTTTTGCTATTTTTACCCAATACTCAAATTAGGTCTTTTCCCCCCTCTATAAATATGAACTCTTAGGCACGAAAATTATACAGTTTTTTCTTGGATTGTACATTGAGTTTTGGAGTTTTTCAAGACATTGAAGGTTCCTTTTCATTTGTAAGTTCATTAATTAAATGTTTCTTTATTTTCTAGTCATGATTTGTGGCTAGAACCCTAAATAGGTTCTGAGGTTATGATTTCTTTTCTGATGCATGTCTAATTGATATCAACTCTTGAAGCATGATTTAATTTTCTGATTTAATTTTATAATCTAGATTAAAAGAAGGACCGAGAGGTGAATTGAGATCTAGGTTTATAGTTGATAATTGATGGATCGAGAAGTCGAACCTTTATCCCTTATCTTTATTTGCTTTCTGTTTTATTTGTTTTACTTGCTTTATTTGGTTTGTTTAAATTTTTGCAAATAAAAAAAATATATATAGATAGTATGTGAGGAAAATCTTTAAGTAATTGAACCCTCTAGCATTATATGCAATGTTTGGAATCGATCTTTGATTAGTTGAGTTGATTTCGATTGTGGTTGATTTTCCCATGAATGTAGAATACCGCATGATAGGGTCTAATTGAAACTTACACTTGCATGATGTTTGAGTGGATTAAAATTGACTAAGGAAGAATTTTTGAACCCTAGTGAGTTTTTGAGCCTTTATTTATTCATGAGAGATTCGCATGTATGTTTTCGTTTCTATAGAACTTGCTTTTGTTCTGTTTTGAGACTGCATAGTGTGCACAAGGATATAAAATGATCTTAGGCCATCTTTGTTAGCCAAATTATCCCAAACACTGTCCCTTGTAATATTGTTATCCCTAGATTAGCCCCTTTGAGCCTGTTGTTTTTCTTTCTTGGTCTATGAGATAAGAAAACATTGTAGTTCTATCTTGTCTATGAGAGAGTGCTATGAGAAAGGTGATGTGTATCCTGTCTATAGGATTTGGGTCTAATAAGGGTAATTTTTATAAGTGGATGAGAAATTCTTAAAGTGGTTTACAAAAGAAGGTTGGGCTCTAGAAAAAAAAATATTTGTGTCCTTATAAGCTCAAATCATTAAACAAAATTTTTAAGAGCATAAAAGGACTAGGAAAAAATGAGCCTTGATTTGTGTTGAAATTTTTAGGAGAAGGGTAGATGTTCATAAGAGAGTGAATTGATATTGATGAGGTGGACGCACTTAGTTGATTTTGAGTCACTTGGCCATATTTCCCTACCTTTCACAAAAAGCCTACATTACAACCCTATCAAAGTCCTTTTTGATTCTTGAATTGTGTGCATAAATAAGCAGTTGCAAGCCTATGGTAGAAATTTCTTCATACATGTTGTGAGTGCTTTCATTTGAAACCCAAACACTTGAGTGGTTGAGCGATACACTTTCCCGTGAGTCTTCCGAAGTTGATGAATATCTTATCTCTTTCAATTGCTTGTGTGATGTGGATTGATGAACCTGGATTGTGATGAATCTTATGAGCCATTGCACTTTCAACTGCTTGAGATTTCTTTCTTCTTTTCTTCGATTGAGGACAATCTAATATTCAAGTTTGGGGGGTTTGATAAGCTCATATTTATACTCACTTATCTATATTTTTCTCCATTGTTTCAAGTGTTTTACATTATGTTTTTACTTATTTATGTGCATGAGTCTATTTTAGAGGGTGTTATGCCTTTGATGGGTGATTTTTGCAGGTTTTAGGCCAAATTCATTGGAAACCCGTACCGAAAGCAGATGATGTTCAAAGGAACAGTCACAAATTCTTCCATACATGGAATCCGAGATAATGGATCATGGTAAGAGAAATATCTTTAGATTAGCTTTCCAACGCAACTGGAATCGGGTCAATCGGAGTTCGGGAGCAAAAGTTATGGCCGAAACCGTGAGACTGCGCAGACAGATGTTTTTGTGTCGAGAGACAAGATTTGTGTCGAAAGACAGGATTTGTGTCGACCGAAACAGAGGTCAAAACTCCGGAAACTTGTGATCTGCAATCCTGTCGATCGATAGGATTTGTGTCGATCGACACGGAGGCCCGAAAAAGCTATTTTAGGCCTGTTTTGGCAGTTTTTAATATTTTTACCCAATACTCAAATTAGGTCTTTTTCCCCCTCTATAAATATGAACTCTTAGGCACGAAAATTATACAGTTTTTCCTTGGATTTTACATTGAGCTTTGGAGTTTTTCAAGACATTGAAGGTTTCTCTTCATTTGTAAGTTCATTAATAACATGTTTATTTACTTTCTAGTCATGATTTGTGGCTAGAACCCTAAACAGGTTCTAGGGTTATGATTTATCTTTTCTGATGCATGTTTATTGAAATCGACTCATATAGCATGGTTTAATTCTCTGATTTAATTTTATAATCTAGATTAAAAGAAGGACCGAGAGGTGAATTGAGATCTAGGTTTATAGTTAATAATTGATAGATCGAGAGATGAAAATTATTAACCGGAAGAGAGAATTAATTGTGTTTGTTTTCTGCCTCAAAAGGAAGAAACCTACATAGGAATAATTAGACAATTATGAGATTGATTAATTTGGTGTTCTTGAGACCGAGATGAGATAGTCACTAATTAATAATCTAGGATTTAATTGACTGACCAAGGAATTTAATCCACAAAAATTTGTTTTCCCCATTGCTGAGTTGATTGAATTTGCATGTTGATGATTAGATTATCTGCCTTAGGATATGTGCTTTCCTTTAACTGTTTTAAAAACCCTTTAATTTCTTGCACTTGTTATCTTTAATTTCCAAACAAAAACCCCTTTTCAAATTTCCTCAAACATCTATGATTTATTAATTATAACTAGTACTTTGGATTTATCATTGCACAGTCCCTGTGGGATCGACCACCTAAGGGTGTAAAAGAATATTATTTGCTCCCTGCTTTCTGCAGTTATCGAATTGGCGCCGTACCGAAAGCAGATGATGTTCAAAGGAATAGTCACGAATTCTTCCACACGTGGAATCCGAGCTAATAGAGTATTAAAAGAGAAAGATCTTTGAATTAGCTTTCCAACACAACTGGAATCGGGTCAATCGGAGTTCGGAAGCAAAAGTTATGGCCAAAACTGTGAGACTGCGCAGACAGAGGATTTGTGTCGAGAGACAGGATTTGCATCGACCGAAATTGAGGTCAAAACTCTGGAGACTTGTGATCTGCAATCCTGTCGACTGACAGGATTTATGTCGATCGACACGGAGGCCCGAAAAAGCTGTTTTTGGCCTGTTTTGGCAGTTTTTGATATTTTTACCCAATACTCAAATTAGGTCTTTTTCCCCCTCTATAAATATGAACTCTTAGGCACGAAAATTATACAGTTTTTCCTTGGATTTTACATTGAGTTTTGGAGTTTTTCAAGACATTGAAGGTTCCTTTTCATTTGTAAGTTCATTAATTAAATGTTTCTTTATTTTCTAGTCATGATTTGTGGCTAGAACCCTAAACAGGTTCTAGGGTTATGATTTTTTTTCTAATGTATGTCTAATTGATATCAACTCTTGAAGCATGGTTTAATTTTCTGATTTAATTTTATAATCTAGATTGAAAGAAGGACCAAGAGGTGAATTGAGATCTAGGTTTATAGTTGATAATTGATGGATCGAGAGATGAAAATTATTAACAGGAAGAGAGAATTAATTGTGTTTGTTTTCTGTCTCAAAAGGAAGAAACCTAATAGGAATAATTAGATAATTATGAGATTGATTAATTTGGTGTTCTTGAGACCGAGAGGAGATAGTCACTAATTAATAATCTAGGATTTAATTGCCTGACCAAGGAATTTAATCCACAAAAATCTATGTTTTCCCCATTGCTGAGTTGATTGATATTTACATGTTGATGATTAGAATATCTGCCCTAGGATTTGTGCTTTCCTTTAACTGTTTAAAAAACCCTTTAATTTCTTGCACTTGTTATCTTTAATTTCCAAACATAAAACCCCTTTTCAAATTTCCTCAAACATCTATGTTCTAAGAATTATAGCTAGTACTTTGGATTTATCATTGCACAGTCCCTGTGGGATTGACCACCTACGGGTATACAAAAAATTATTTGCTTAACCGCTATTTTGCAGTTATCAAATTGGCGCCGTTGCCGGGGACTTGTCAGATCTATCTAATTATTAGTTTATTTTTAGTTCTGATGGATTGATGCTGTATTTTATTTTAATTTCATTTTTATTGGTTTTGCTGTTTTTAATTTCGTATTTAGTTTGTTGATTTTGGTTTTTAGTGTTTGATTTTTGTGTTTGTTCTCGTTCAGTTTTTTTTCTAGTTTTCGGCCTCTGTCTCGACCGACAGAATCTCTGTCGACCGAAACAGGAGCAGAAAACACTCGTGTCGATCGAGAGCCTCTCTGTCGATCGACATAGTGTCTGATTTCCTATTTTTCTTTGTTTTTGGTTGCAGGTTTATGAACACAAGGGCCCAGGGCAAGCCACTCGAGAGTTTTGACCCAGAAATCGAGGCCACCATCAGAAGAAGGAAAGGAAAAGCCAAACAAACCATTGACACCGTCACGGATGAGATGCCACCCTTGGAGGATTCCGACACACAGCTCATCACTCAAGAGAGTGCCACCTTACTTGTCCAAGAAGTCACTCAGATGAAGGACATCATCAAGCAGCTCATGGCAGAAAGGGAAGCAGACAGGTGCGAGGCCGAAAGAAGAGAAAGAGAAAGGGAGAGAGAGAAAGGCGCCGCCCAGAAGACTCTGATGATGAGGATCCGAATGCGATGGCCAAGAAGTACAGACCACAACCCTGGAATGAGGGATTTGCTATTGGCATTACCGCCAACAACTTTGAACTCAAGACTGGGTTGATTCAGATGGTTCAGCAGAACTAGTTTGGGGGCCGAGCAGTGGAGGATCCATACACTCACCCCAGGATGTTCGTGGAGGTTTGTGATACCATCAAGCAAGGAGGAGTTACCCAGGATGTGATCCGTCTGCGCTTGTTTCCCTTCTCACTTTGGGATCAGGCTAGGACGTGGTTTACAGCCTTGGACTGCAGCAACATTCGTACATGGGCCGATCTCAGAGCCGAGTTCCTCGCCGCCTTCTTCCCACCTTCAGTCATCATTCAGAAAAGATGGAGATCTTGCAGTTCCACCAGAGGATGGATGAGACTCTCTTTGAGGCATGGACCAGGTTCAATGAGCTACTGAGGAGTTGCCCGGGCCATGGAGTTGTTACTGAGGAGCAGGCCCACATCTTCTACAGAGGATTGACTATGGAGAGCCAGAAGTCGGTGGACTATGCAGCCGGTGGATCATTGATGAGCAAGTCACCAGAAAAGGCTCTGAAGCTGTTAAAAAAGATGGCCCTACATGATCAACAATGGGGGAATCCAAGGAGGCCACAGATCCGAGCTGTTGAGGCAAAGGAGGATGATGCATTGAAGAAAGAGGTTGAGAAGCTAAAGGGGGAAGTTGAAAAACTAACTACTTCTGCTTCTGTTTCTGTTGTACAGGTTGATCCTATCGCCGACATGAACTACATGAATCGTGGTGGCTACCAGAATCAGTACCGGCATGGGGGATACCAACACTACCATCCTAAACCTCACCCAGACTTCTCCTACTCTCAGCCCGATGCTGCCGAGCAGCTCCCTCCTAATTTTGATGTGCAGAATGGCGAGATTGTGGAGAAAAAGAAGGAGAGCCTTGACGAGGTGCTCAAGAACTTCATCAAAGCCTCAGATTACAGAATGGGGAAAATCGAGAAAGAAGTGGAAGGAGTTAATACCAAGGTAAATCTGCTCGGCAAGCACGCCAAGATCATTGAAACTCAAATGAGCCAAATTGCCACCACTATCGGGATACAACATACTCCAGGGAAGCTACCCAGCACCACCGAGGCAAATCCCAAGAACCAGAAAGATTGCAAAGCTGTGAAGCTGAGGTTTGGAAAGAGCTACAAAGGTCCGAGCATGCCCCAAAGCAAGTTTGGGGGAGAAAAGAAGCAGATCCAGCAGAGCCGGCCTCTGTTTCGATCGACAGGAGTCCTGTCGATCGACACAGAGACCCAAAAGAGGCAGTCAACACAGATTCAGAGGAGGAGATCGACAGAACTGCAGAGGGTGTGTCAACCGACACACCCCCTGTTGATCGACAGGCAGTCCAGAATCAAGGCTAGTCGACACAGCAGCATGCCCAGCAACATTCCTCCACTTCCAAGGCTGCCAAGACACCTCCAATGCCATTTCCTCAGAGATTCGCCAAGCAGAAAGAGGATTCCAAGTTCTCACGCTTTGTCGAGAACTTGAAGAAGGTAAGTATTAATCTTCCACTAGTTGAAGCTCTTTCTGAAATTCCAGGTTACATGAAATATCTCCGGAAGCTGATGAGCGAGAAGAAGCACTTTGTGGAGAATGCAACCGTGAAGCTTCATGAGCAGTGCAGCATGGTCCTACAGAAGAAACTTCCAGTCAAGAGAAGTGATCCAGGCTGTTTCACCATCCCAGTTGAGATCGGGGGTTCAAGTTCGAGAAGGTGCTCTGCGACACTGGTGCCAATATCAACCTGATGTCCTTCCCTATCTTCCAGCGCCTCAAGATTGGAGAGTTGAGGCCAACCACTATCACCTTGCTGATGGCGGACCGATTTGTGTCTCGCCCCAAAGGTATAATTGAAGATGTATTTATTCGTGTAGGTCATCTTATCTTTCCTGCAGATTTTGTGGTCCTCGACATGAAGGAAGATGGGAACACACCCCTCACCTTGGGAAGGGAATTCCTAGACACTAGTGCTGCTCTGATTGATTGCCGTGGTGGAGAGATCACGCTTTGAGCAAATGAGAAAAGGATCACATTCAAGCTCGACACAAGCCGTCAACAATCCGAATGCTTCAGAATCACATCCAGAGAGGAAGCAGATGAGGAAGAAGAAGAAGAAGCAAGTGAGGAGTTCAAAGAAGACCAAGTCGCTCAAAGATGGGAGCGAGGGAACGAGTCGGCAAAATTATCAATTACACCGTCTCTTCCCGAGCTCACTGCTGTCATCCAAGATCGGTGGGTCTATATGGTGGATTCTCATGGTAGGCGAGTGCGAACTAGCCCACCTTGGTTCTGAAAAGAGGTATCGTCGAGCTACGACGTTAACTAAAGCACTTGTTGGGAGGTAACCCAACTGTTATCTGTTTTTACTTCAATTCCTTTCAATTTTTGTATATTTTATTTTCTGCCTTTACCTTGTTTTTGGTTTTGTTGATCAATTTTGAAAAAAAAATTAGAGGAATTACCTCTGTTTCGATCGACAGACCGGCTGTCGATCGACACAGAGGCATGGCGCACGGAGAACACTTCGATCGACAGCAGCAGAAGTCGACAGAAGGCTCTGTGTCGATCGACACAGAGTGCCAGCAGCACCAAATCTTCGTCGCGCAGTGCTGACTTCCTCGGGTGGATAAAAACGTCGATGTCTGAGATCGACAGTCCGGTACAATTCTGTTTCTTGTCTGATTTTCAAACTTTTTCTTACTCTCCGAGTTCGAAATAATTTTGGGGGGATGTGGACAAGAAATTCAAACTTTCTATCCTTTACTTGCTTTGTTTTTATTGCATTTATTTGATTTGGTGTGTTTAATTTTTGCCAATAAAAAAAATATAGATAGTATGTGAGAAAATCTTTAAGTAATTGAACCCAATGAATGTAGAATACCGCATAATAGGGTCTAATTGAAACTTACACTTGCATGATGTTTGAGTGTATTGAAATAGACTAAGGAAGAAAATTTGAACCCAAGTGAGTTTTTGAGCATTTATTTGTTCATGAGAGATTCACATGTATGTTTTCATTTCTCTAGAACTTGCTTTTGTTCTGTTTTGAGACTGCATAGTGTGCACAAGGATAGAAAATGATTTTAGGCCATCTTTGTTAGCCAAATTATCCTAAACAATGTCCCTTGTGATATTTTTATCCTTAAATTAGCTCCTTTGAGCCTGTTGTTTTTCTTTCTTGGTCTATGAGATAAGGAAACATTGTAGTTCTATCTTGTCTATGAGAGAGTACTATGAGAAAGGTGATGTGTATCCTGTCTATAGGATTTGGGTGAAATAAGGGTAATTTTTATAAGTGGATGAGGAATTCTTAAAGTGATTTACAAAAGAAGGTTGGACTCTAGAAAAAAAAATATATTTGTGTCCTTATAAGCTCAAATCATTAAACAAAATTTTTAAGAGCATAAAAGGACTAGGAAAAAAATGAGCCTTGATTTGTGTTGAAATTTTTAGGAGAAGGGTAGATGTTCATAAGAGAGTGAATTGATATTGATGAGGTGGACGCACTTAGTTGATTTTGAGTCACTTGGCCATATTTCCCTACCTTTCACATAAAGCCTACATTACAACCCTATCAAAGTCCTTTTTGATTCTTGAATTGTGTGCACATTTGAGCAGTGGAGATTTTAGAACTCTTGCAAGCCTATGGTAGAAATTTCTTCATACATGTTGTGAGTGCTTTCATTTGAAACCCAAACACTTGAGTGGTTGAGCGATACACTTTCCCGTGAGTCTTCCGAAGTTGATGATATCTTATCTCTTTCAATTGCTTGTGTGATGTGGACTGATGAACCTTGATTGTGATGAATCTTGTGAGGCATTGCACTTTCAACTGCTTGAGAATTCTTTTCTTCTTTTCTTCGATTGAGGACAATCTAATATTCAAGTTTGGGGGGTTTGATAAGCTCATATTTATACTCATTTATCTATATTTTTCTCCATTGTTTCAAGTGCTTTACATTATGTTTTTACTTATTTCTGTGCCTGAGTCTATTTTAGAGGGTGTTATGCCTTTGATGGGTGATTTTTGCAGGTTTTAGGCCAAATTCATTGGAAACCCGTACCGAAAGCAGATGATATACAAAGGAACAGTCACGAATTCTTCCACACGTGGAATCCGAGCAAATGGAGCATGGAAAGAGAAAGATCTTTGAATTAGCTTTCCAACGCAACTGGAATCGGGTCAATCGGAGTTTGGAAGCAAAAGTTATGGCCAAAACCGTGAGACTGCGCAGACAGAGGATTTGTGTCGAGAGACAGGATTTGTGTCGACTGAAACAGAGGTCAAAACTCCGGAGACTTGTGATCTGCAATCCTGTCGACCGACAGGATTTGTGTCGATCGACACGGAGGCCCGAAAAAGCTATTTTTGGCTTGTTTTGGTAGTTTTTGCTATTTTTACCCAATAATCAAATTAGGTCTTTTCCCCCCTCTATAAATATGAACTCTTAGGCACGAAAATTATACAGTTTTTCCTTGGATTTTACATTGAGTTTTGGAGTTTTTCAAGACATTGAAGGTTCCTTTTCATTTGTAAGTTCATTAATTAAATGTTTCTTTATTTTCTAGTCATGATTTGTGGCTAGAACCCTAAACAAGTTCTAGGGTTATGATTTCTTTTCTGATGTATGTCTAATTGATATCAACTCTTGAAGCATAGTTTAATTCTCTGATTTAATTTTATAATCTAGATTAAAAGAAGGACTGAGAGGTGAATTGAGATCTAGGTTTATAGTTGATAATTGATGGATCGAGAGATGAAAATTATTAACAGGAAGAGAGAATTAATTGTGTTTGTTTTCTGTCTCAAAAGGAAGAAACCTACATAGGAATAATTAGATAATTATGAGATTGATTAATTTGGTGTTCTTGAGACCGAGAGATAGTCACTAATTAATAATCTAGGATTTAATTGCATGACCAAGGAATTTAATCCACAAAAATCTATGTTTTCCCCATTGCTGAGTCTATTGATATTTACATGTTGATGATTAGAATATCTGCCCTAGGATCTGTGCTTTCCTTTAACTGTTTTAAAAACCCTTTAATTTCTTGCACTTGTTATCTTTAATTTCCAAACAAAAAACCCCTTTTCAAATTTCCTCAAACATCTATGTTCTAAGAATTATAGCTAGTACTTTGGATTTATCATTGCACAGTCCCTGTGGGATCGACCACCTATGGGTGTAAAAAAATTTATTTGCTTAACCGCTATTTTGCAGTTATCAAGCACTCGCATCACTCCTTGTACATGGTACCCCATCGTATGAAAAGGTAATTTGGAAGAGAACACTGACTGGATTGAACGATCCAAAGACACGCGATAAAAGACCAAGCAGTCAGATCGGTCCAGTTGGCATTTAAAGACATCTAAGGAGAATGTAGAAGGGCGAGGAAAAAGAGGCTAGTCAAGAGGGATTTGACCACATCAACTCCAGAACTTAGAAGGAAAGAGCTTATTCGCGCCACGATTAAAACTGTTTTCCTTGTAAATCTAAAGTTTTTATCCCTATAAATAATTTTGTCTTTCGTTGTAAAAGAATCAATATTTTTTTCATTATTCTCAATAATAATATCGTCCATTTTTTTCAAGTATTTGGTCTTAAAGAAAATCTATGAAATTTCGTGCATCAACATGTACAAATTAAATACATTAATAAAGACTAAAATGTAAAAGTTCATAAAATCTTATAAGTAAATTTTGATATCATAAAATGAAAAATTAATTATTGGTTCGTGCAATGTGCGGGTGTAAGACTAGTTAGAATAATTTTAGAACCAAACAAAATATTGGCGAGGTAAAAGATAGAAAGATATCTCCAGAAAAAACAAAAATTGAAATTGTTTAAATAACTTACTCTCTAACTAGATTTCAGTGTTGAATGAGCCTTACTGTGTATTATGGGTTGGAAGTTTAGCTTCACGATTCATATGAAGAATTTTTTTTGCATTCAATAAAAAAAACCTTCTCTAAGCAACATAAAATAATATGTGAGAAACGTCGATGTAAGCTTATTCATAGATTCAGATTTAATAACCGAAACAATTTTGAACTGGATTTGAAACTTGAATGTTTCTCAAAATTTAAGAATCCCACTTTATTTGTACTTCAGAAAACTTTTATTGATATATGTGTGACGTGGACAAACAACACCCTTATACATTGATCTTTTTTCTTGTAATAGATTATAATGATGGGCTTAAAAATACAAATACATGGATTTACATGATTTTCTTTTATTATGAACGGGAGAGTTGGGCGGGTGCTAAAGTGGTGGCCGGTTGTATAGATATATAAAGGGCACAAATACAAGTTAAAAAACACCAAAGTCTAGTAGCCCCCGTTCCCATATTTTATTGAAGATTGCAGATGTTTCCGCGACTTTAGGAGTAATTGCAATTGTTTGGGCGAGTTCCTCGCCTCTTTCTTCGTAACTACCAGATTCTGATCGTTAACAACCTCCTCTCAAGTACCTCTCGGTGACCTTCTCAGAAGACCACCTTGAGATGACCTTCTCTGAAAACTTCCTCTAAAGACATATTCCTTACCACTCTTGTGAGTTGTTGGGGCCAACCCTTACTCAAGGCCAACTGATGACAACTTCCTCTTGGAATTAGCTCTAGATGATCATTTTTTACTATCAACTAGTTCTGGTCTCCTTGACTATCAACCAATTTCTTTGAGTTAGTCAATCTCTTTGAGGTGCATTTGAGATGATATGAGCTTGGATTCCTAATATTTTTAATGGACTAGGAGATATTTGTTTAGGTATTAATCCCAACATTAACTATACATATCAAGTATCCACCAATATAAACTAATCTATTAAGAATATGATACCAATATTAAATAAAGGTGGAAATAGCAAAAATAGATGAGATAATATAAAATCCAAATCCAAACATTAAAGCTTACCCATATATTCTTAAATATAATATTGTCCAAAGTATTTCAACTTTTTCCTAAAGTAATAAAAATATTACGTCAATTTAGATTATTATTATTATTATTATTATCATTATTATTATTATTATTATTATTAATTTTATTGTTATTGTTATCAATTTTAACATATTGTTATTGTTATCTATTTTTAAAATATAACATCTTTATTAGTGTAAAACCGACCTTAGCTCAGTTGGTAGAGCGGAGGACTGTAGTTGTAAACTGAAATCCTTAGGTCGCTGGTTCGAATCAGGTAGGTCGGATCTTTTATTTTTAAAAGTTCAAATATCACTTTATTTTAAATTTTAATCCCAACTACTATTTCCAACTTTTAACGGGCTGGCCTCCAATACGTCCCTTTTAGGCCAGACCTTTAAAACCCATTTACATTTTCTAATAATAATCTTTCCGGCCGTACTTTTTCCACACATGATAAGTATTATTATTGGTAAATTATAATTTAAGAAAAATATTTAACTATGTTCTAATTTCTAATGAAATTTTAAATATATCCTAAACTTTAAAATATAATAATTTGAGGCTTAAATTTTAAATATTTTTCACAGATCAATACTCACTCCGGACTCAAATATTGCATGTCATATCACAATTTAATTTAAAATAAATTTTGTATAGATTAAAAATATTCCATGTAGACATATCTTTCTCTCTCTCTTTTTTTTTCTCCTTTTCATAAAATAGAATGTTTTTCTCTGTTTCCATAAAACTTATAATTTTTTTATAAAAAATAAAAGATTTTATATTAATATCCTAGATATATTATTTAAATATAATTTAATGGAAAATATTTGTATGACACAGACTCACAATATTTTTTATGCGAGACAAATTTAAACTTATTCATATATTTTAATTGAATTTTTAATCAATATTCCCAAACTTGACGACGTACTCCACAACCTGCAATGAGCTACTCCCTCCGTCCCACGAAATTAGTCCCATTTGCCTTTTTTGTCCGTCCCATCTAATTGTCCCATTTCCTAAAATGGCAAATTTTTTTACACTCATCAATAAAATATTAATTCCACTACACTCACTAACATTGGTTATCGTGCCAAAATCAAATGGGACTAATTACATGGGACGGAGGGAGTACTTCCCAGACAAATTTTCAAGAGTGAGAGCCATCACCATGCTTTTTGATTAAGCAGCACTCGAGTGAGGTGATGATTCGTCTTCTTTCCTTGCATTCGTCTCCACCACACTTTTAGGGGGCGTTTGGTTTAAGTGTCGGAATCACTATGTATATGGGTATAGGTATGGGTTCTGAAAGTAGAGGGATTGGGTATATGTTTAACCATTTCAATAAAAATGTATGGTTTATAAGGTGGTTTGGGAATCATTTTAAATTTTGATATTTTATTTCTAAATATATTTAGGAAAAAGAATTAAATAATAATAAATAATTTCATAATATTATTATTATGAAATATTTATCTTCTTATTTATCTTATATAATAATAATAATAATATTTTTATTAATATTATAATATTAATTATTATATTATTTGTAATGTTAAAATTTACAGGTTAAAAAAAAGAAGTTTGGAAATAAATATAATAAATAAATTATTATTTCAATTAACTATTCATTAATTTTATATTTAAAAATGTAAATATTTTATAAGTAATCAGAAATAAAAAATAAATAGGAATAATATAATAATATTTTTATAAATAAAAAAACTAACATAAAACTTGATTTAAAAAATTAAATAAAAATAATTATAATAATATTATAAATATTAATATTAAAATATAGCAGTAATAACATAATAATATATAACTATGATAGTTATAATTAATATAATACTTCATTACTTATTAATAATTATATAAATTTTAATTAATATTATAATTATAAAAGAAATTAGAGCATTTAAAAAATAATAAAGTTGATTAAATTTGGGAATGGAGATGATACCCACCATTTATGTTGGGAATCACCATTCCCAATTATTTGGAAATCAAACCCATTCCTCCATACTCATACCCGTAAACCAAACAATGGGTTTCAGAATCAAATCCATTCCTCTATACCCATACCCATGAATCAAACACCCCTTACTGTGTCGTCGGCCATCCCAGATACAATATTGTCTCAGGTCGTGATGATTGAGTTCATTGTATTGTAAATGGGTGATAGCTCGAGACATTTAAAATTCAAAATTTTCACACTGTGAATATCCCACCTGATATAATAAAGTGTGGGATTTAGTTAGGGATTTTTTCCTTTATTTTCGGCGGTTAGGATTTAGTTAGGTGGGATATTCAAAGTGTGGATTGTAATGTTTATTATCATATTAATTTATTTTAATTATAATTTTATTATTAATTTAGTTATATTTTCTTCTTATCTCTTCGAAAAAAAATATAGGTGCAAAACAAGCCCTTTTTTTTTTGTATGTATATAACTTCAACAATAGGTTATATATACAACAATTTAATTATATCTAAACAAATTTTATTTATAAAAAAATTAAGGAATAAAATCTAAATATATTTAAGGATAAAGGTCCTTTTAACTCTTATGTACTCATATGATAATAACATTTTAGACTCTCCTTAACTATTTGAGCCAAATTAATTAACTATTTTAAACTTTTAAAATTGGTTTAATTGAAGCATTGAAAATCTAAAATCCCTATTATACCCTTAAAAAAGTACTTTATAGTTCTTATAAAATCTGTAAACAAACCTTAAATATTTTTAAAAAACTATTAAATAGAAGTACATTATAAATTTTTTTAATGAATCTGGAAATAAAAATAACTAAGAAATTTAAAGTTGAACTGCAAAACAAAATATTTACTCCAAAATAAATAAAATAGAGATTTAGAATTTAACTAATATTTTATAAACTAATATATTTATCAACTCATTTATTTAATTTATCGAGAAATTAATAAAATGCTTTATATTATTAAAAGATATGTAAAATTAGCTTAAACTTCCGGCTGTTTTTCCGCCGCAAAATGAAGTTCTTTTGTTTTTTTTGGGTTACATTTTTTATTTTGTTTTTTTCGTTTCAATGAAAAAAATAATAATAAACCTAGACTTGTTTTTATTTAGTTTTTATCAATTCTTTTAGTTTAAGGTTTTGTTTTTAAATATTTAGAATCTTAATCTTAGATTTTATTTATGATTATAAAAATATTTACACTCTTTAAATGTGCAAAATAGAAATTTTAATAATTGAAGGGTTAAATGAGTCAAATTTTTAAAATTAAATGGTCTAATTGACTCAAATAAAATTATAAACTAAATAGAATTGATAGTTATTATTTTGCAATGATTCTAACTTCACTGACGATAATAGAAAAAATGATCTCTGTGAAAAATTAAAAATCACCAATAGATGTTCAAGTGTTTGGTGTGATGGAAATATCATGTTGCATGAGATAGAAACAGCAACAAGAAAATATAATTTTGAATTCAATTATATTAATTTAATATTTAAACTACGGATTATATTTATGTTGAGTATAACATAGTAATTCTTAGTTATTTTATTTATAAGAATTTGAGTTTGATTTAAAATTAATATTTGTGTATGAGTTTTGTTGAGCAATTAACATTTTTAGAATAAATTGTACTATGATTTTATTGTTTTCTTTTTAAATATTTTATGAATAATGATGACGGCGAGTAAGAATGAGAACACATAAAATATATTATTAAAATTTGTATAAATGGAAGAGATGATAAGTGATGGAGTTTGTAGAAAGAGATAACATAATACAAATTTATTAAAACTAATATTTTTGAGATTAGTTCAGTGATTTAAAGTTAAGATTTAATTTAACTAAGAAATTTGAAGATTTGAGCATAGCACAATTGTATTTTAATATTTATTGTTACATATTCATATTATAAATATAATTGTTATAATTAAATAATAAATTATCATTGTATGTATGCTGCACATCGCAGTCACTGGCAGAAAACTAGTATATGTATAACAAAACGCATAGTTGTCATGGTTTGAATAGCGGTGAACAATATTAAGATACATTATCAGTAGAAAATCACAAAACAAATATCAACTCCAGCTTTTGCGTTCAGCAGAGGAAATGTAATGTTAGGTGGATCATCAACAACAACATCTTCATTAGCTTAGGCTATTTCCATAGTAGCAATCACACGATCAATATTGAACATCAACCTGCTCTAGATACCATGTAGAAAATATAAAGTATAGGAGATAAAATTGCATTTTATTTTATTTGATTTCATCTCATAATATTGTGATACAATTATAAAGGTATCATTTAATATTTATAGAGAAATACTAATCTAACTAACTCTTCCTTCCATAACTCCAACAAATCTTCACTTGCACGAAATTAATTAATATGGAACATGAGATTAACGGAAAAATAAACTAAAAGAGAGACCATATAAGTGGCTGACACTCTAGATAACAATATTTATATAAAAGAACAAAACTTCTAGTGCAAATTCTGATTCTGATATAAAAACTTGAATGAACACACACGAATACGTATAGCTTGTCCCACATGTGCTCTAACCAACAATAGTAGGCTTCTCTCCATGACTTCTTCAATGCCATTACACTGCATGCAATCGAAACTCCCGATCTTCACGTCTTCATCACCATCACCATCACGGCTGCAGCTACTCGTTACACAATTTGTTCCCGATGAAGCTCGATGCATCGAAGTTGGGTGCCTTGTGGTATCTTCCTTGTCAAATTGTTGAATGACAAGTTCAGATAACTTAAAGAAGATATGAGCGTGATGCTGTCGGGGACAAAGAGTTACTTGAGACATTAAGTGACTCCAATTGCTTCGTGGGGATGGAAGCTGTGAAGTGCTTTTGAGACAGGTTCAATGTTCTTAATTCAACTAAATATGTCAACTCCATTGGGATCGACCAGAATCAGAATGATGTCGTACTGCAATTCACGACCTTTCGACACTCTCTCTCATGCTCCAACCTAAATATTTCTCTGGATCATCCAAACTCCTTTTTGTTAAAATTATTAACACAACTTGGTATTATACCTTAAAGTTTATTGAGCGAGAAGAGATCTAAGATGTCAAATTACGGGAGAAATCTCAACACTCAATTTGTTCGAGCTTAATTAAGATAAGAAACTTCAATTGGGATAGGCTTGTCCCCAACCATGTTGGAATGTTTCCATCCAGATCGATCCATCTTCAACAATTTTGTGCAGTTTTGCATCGAAAAACATGTTTCCACAGAGACTCAACGAATGATTCCTGACAACATGTTCTTACCTAAATTCAAGTATCTTAGTGATGTCCAATGCATTCAACAATCTGACAACTCTTCATCCAGTTAATTGAAGAATCTTTAATTCATACAGAGAAAGTGGGACATGCCTCCTGAAAATGAGTTATCCGACACTCAATTGCTTGGAACTTAACAATACATTTTCAGCGCCACTTATGAATGGAATCTTCCCCTCGATATTGTTATGTGACATGTTCAAATAACCAGTTGAAATATCGGAAATCCAACTTGGAATATGACCTCTAATTCCAGTATTTGATACATCAAGGCTCTTCAGACTTTGATCAACGCTTGTCGACAGGTTCAAGAACATTGATTTGGAATATCCAAACTCAACCGATTTCTAGAAGCATAAAATTCATTTAACAAAGTGAGATTTGGAATAAAGCAAATTACCTTTCAATGGAGAACTGTTTTAAATTAAAGAGTTGACCAATACTCTCGGGGCAGAATTTGTTTTGATCTAGATATAGCCATTCCAAAGATGCTAGCATCGAAAATGAGTTTTTACTGAGTCGAAGATTTTTCTATTCTCCAAATTCATGTGGCAGCTCACCTGTTAAATGATTTTCATCGAAAGAGAACACTTTCAGAGCCTTCAAATGGCCCATTTCTCCCCCGAAAGCCGATTCCTACTCAAATAAACAAACTCAAGGTCTGTGTATTAGAATAGCCAATCTAGAATACTGGCATAGAAATCATTGTCTTCAAGATCAATATACTGAAGTTTAGTGATATTGCTAATGCTTGGAATTGCTTTGTTTGGACGAATACCAAGAAAAAGAAGATTGTTGAGTTGAAAAATCCAAGTCGGATCGATAGTTGTTATCCCAAGAGAGATCGTAGAGAAGCAGTATTCACTTCATTCAAATTAGAGGCTACGATTCCAAAGCTGTTGCAAAGAAGGAAGAGTGTTGAGTTGGTTGCTGTATTCATGTTGAGATGCTCCAATTTCGACAACCATTCAAGCTTGTCAGCTTCTAGCGGGGTCCACCCCTTCCAGTGTATTCGTCTGGTTGCCAAATTTGAGAGATTTCCAATAGTATGGGGAATCTTTCCATGAAATCCGGCCATAGATTTAAATCTATTTCGAGATTTATGAAGGATCCAAAGAAGGAAGGGGTTTTTTTTTCAAATCTATTTCGGCACCTTAAGCCTGTGAGGTTGAGCAAAGATGGATTGATTTCACCACTCAAAGCTTTATGGAAATGCATGGGCAGTAAGGTGGTCGCACACTACACCTTCCCATGTGCAGCAATTAACTTCATCATCCCATGAACTTAGTTCATTAGCTGGATCAAACAAACAATGGTTGAAATTTAAAAGCGACTTTTTTGCGATTTGTGGGCAGAAAATGATGCCAGTGGCTTGATTTGAAGAAGAAAATAAGAACCAGAAAAAAAATAGATAGCAGGGGATTGATTTAAGACATCCATGATTTGGACAAAGAATATCAAAACACTTGTGAAATCATCAAATAATTGTAGTTGGGAGTTTTATTTGTACGTTAAATCATGAACACAGACCTACTCAATATATAAAAAAATCCATTAAAACATACTAATAATTCTTTTAAAAGTAAAATCCACTGAAAGAAAGGCAGCGTGGGTAACAGATCAAAAGTAAGTTGTAGGGGTGTGCATTCGGTCGGTTCGGTTGAAAACCGACCGAAATTCTGGAAACCGAACAAACCGAACCGAATCTGAAAACCGACCGAAAACCGAACCGAACTACCGGTCAACCGAACCGACAACCGAACCGAACAATTCGGTTCGGTTATAACCGAACTGCTACAATTTTTTTTTTTTGAATCCTGTAAAATTCGAATTTCATCACATTTTCAGAAATAATTAACAAAAAAAAGGGGGGAGCGGCGACGGTGGGCGGTGAAGACGAGCATCAGAAAGGGGGGAGCAGCGACGGTGGGCGGTGGCGGTGCTGCTGCAGATTGTCGACTCCGTGCGTGCGTGCGAGAGGGGCAGGGCGAGCGAGAGGGGGAGGGCCAGCAAGAGGGGTAGGGAGAGCGAGACGGGGAGGGCGAAGGCAACGCCGGTGATGGGGGAGAGTGGCGTCGGTGGACGGTGGCAGTGTTGCGTGCGGGGGAATCAGGAATGGCGAGAGGGGGGTTCGCTCATGGGTTGTGTCGAATAAGGGTTTCAGAGGGAATGGAAAATTGGGAGGAATAGATTAGATTTTAGGTTATTATTAGTATATTATATAAATTTTATTTTATAATTATTATATAATGGGAGCTCGGTCGGTTCGGTTCGGTTTTCGGTTCTGAAAGGCAGAACCGAAAACCGAACCGAATCTATTCGATTTTCATTTTACAAAACCGAAAACCGAACCGAATTGTGCAGAACCGAACCGAACCGACCAAATTTGAGCGGTTCGGTTCGGTTTTTTCGGTTCGGTCGGTTCTTGCTCTCCCCTAGTAAGTTGCATGGCTTTTGATAAAACAATAATACTAGTAAAAGGCAATCATGTTTTAGGTAAGATTCCCAACTCAGATTTGCCGATTCTCTTTCCCCTCCACTATTAAACTTTTTTTTAATATTATTTATCGTTCAAGTAGTTCTGGGGTTAATTAATCAAGTGCATAGTTTTTAGAATTTGATTTACAATTAAAGTTGATTAGTTCGTAACTGAAATTTGTAATATTTTAAGTTTCGAGTTTTGTTTATAAATTTCAAATAGATATATTATATTATTATTGATTGTTATTTCAATAAGCATGCAAATTAATTTAGACTCAAATACCATTGGAGAACGAGGCTTCGGAAAAGCCAGATCGATAATCCCCTACACAACAGAACGTAGTTTTGTTTATAAATTTCAAATAGGTATTGAAGACAAGAAGATTGACGGTATGAATATTCCATATTGGGAATCACAAAGAAATCAAACTTTTTTTTGTTAATAATAATAATAACAATAATAATTATAATAATAGTCAAAATTGAAAGTGGTTATAGGTAAATATAGCCACTATTTTTAAATTTTACAGTTTTAAAATCATATAAGTTTGATAACCACTTTTCTAAGTTGTCTTATTATCCTTTCCATTTTTTGCTTCAAAAAAAATTCCACTTTATTAAAATTCTTTTCATTTTTGAAAATTATTTATTACTCCCTCCGTCCCACACGAATTGTCCCTCTTTCCTTTTTCGTCCGTCCCACACGAATTGTCCCCTTACCTAAAATGGAAAGTTAATACACACTCATTAATAAAATATTAATTTTATCTATCTCTACAACATTGGTTATTGTGCCGAATCCCATAGGGACAATTCCCATGGGACGGAGGGAGTATTTCATTTGTTTTAAATCTAGGTACTTGTATTGTAATAAATTACAACTCTTTACAAATCTACCTATGTCCTCCATTTATTTATTTCTACACTCTTTTTTATAAAAATTCTTTCTCAAGTTCCTATGAAAATTTTGAAGATATTTATGAGAGTTTTGCTTTTGACTTTTGAAAGTATGCAACTTTCAATTATTTTTCCTTATTCTTCATCCATTTTATTCATTATAATGAGGATTTGTGTTCAAATTTGATTGGAATATCTTGTTTATTTAGAATTTTTTGGGATTTTAGGACTATTCTTCGTAAAAATTTGGTAAAACTTAATCAGAATAGATTTCGAGATCAGTAGCAATAACTTCAAGTCTCAAAATCTTTATGTTGGTCCCAAAACGTCAGAGAATAAATACGCGGCATAAGTTTTTAGTCAAGATGGTGGTCCTAGTTAGCTCTTAGTCAAGTCAGTTGAGACCCTGAAAGCATTGTTAGATCATAGGAAATTATACTTTACCAGTTTTGAGTTATACTCCAACAACTCGTGACTTGTTAGGTTTCAAAGTAAGCATGCAAAACAAAAGAGTGATGTGCGAAAAGCGGGAGAAATGGTACAAAGATTTTTAAAGTGGTTTGGATGCCAGAAGATCCTACATCTACTCTTCAAACATCAAAAGGATTAGAAAACAATAGAACATATTACAAGTGATGTCACTGATCTATAGCAATCACGGAAGCTCTTATATCCTCTGGTTGTATGCTCAACCAGCAAATCCACTTGTGCAACAGAGTGATGTCACATATCTATTGTAGTCACGAGAAGCTCCTATGTCCTCCGATTATATGCGTACCCAGCAAGTCCACCTGTGTCTCTTCTTCTCAGTTTGACTGGCTTTGCCAAGAATGCATCACTAGGCTTCTCTCTCTGCAATGGTTGGTGTGAGTTTGAGTTACTCACATAATGTAGCAATAGTTGAGTGTGTGAGTCAGTTTCTGAAAAGAGTTCAGAAGCCGGTCTTAGGATTCACCTCTAGAACATAGTGAACTCTGAGAAATAACTCTAGTAATGAATGCTAAGAGTCTTGTGTTCTGTGACATGGAAAATTGACTGAAGACTTGAATATTAATACTGATGAGCAATAAACTGTATGAAAATCGATAGCTTAAATAGTGTCATCACCACATCATCTTCTTCTTTTATATTTGGTAATTGTTGAGGTTGGGCCCAATCGACCTAAATCAAACAAGGCTTACTTATTCCCGTGAAATGGACTATGGCGAATGCGGCCCGACAACCCAAAACATGATGAGGCATAGCCCAAGGGATGAAACTGATCCATTCCAACAAGATAAACTGAAGTCGGGAAGGGTCAGACATTGACCCTGGGGTCGGGTCGGAACTTGATTCTAGGGTCGGGTCGAAACTTGACCCTGGGGTTGGGTCAAAACTTGACCCTGGGGTCGAACCGAACGTCGGCTACCGATGTCGATCCCAAGCAAGCGGATAAGGATGGCCATTGAAGAGAATCTGCAGTAGTTGCATTTGACCTTGAGGTTTTCGTAGTTAGCTTCAAAGAACCCGATGACGTAACGAGCTAAGCTAGAGTTTGTTAGGTCCCGATTTCCTGTAATGGACCTCTCCCTTCTATCTATAAAAAAGAGATCTCGATTCATTTTTGGGACATTATTTTCACAATGTATGCTAGCCGAAATACTGTTATTACGCTCTAAATAACACTTTGTTATGTCTCATTAAATTGCATTCAGTTCGTTGCATTTAACATCGGTTTGGTGTTCTACACACTTATTTACCACTATTTTCTGTGTTGTTCGCATCCATTTCTCGCATTTAATTTCCATTTTCGTTGTGGGCCCTTAGAATCAACTTCATAGGAAAATGGCAGATATCCCTCTTGTAGGTGACAATGCAACTGGGACGCGATTGCTAAACCAGTCGGTCCCACCACCAAATAGGACGCAGTAGATCAATCAACCGATCCTGCCTTTGGATGGCATTAGGGTGAGTGGCATAAGCATCACGCCTTTGGCAAACCTGGAGAGAATGCTAAACGCGCAACTCAGGCATCAACCAGAATTCATCACCTCAATGAGTCAAGCATTGGCCTCTACATCCGATCCTAGAACAACGACTGACCTACGATAGCCCAACTCTTTGAGCAAATGCAGGCTAACCAAAGGACCATGAATGTGAGGATTGAAACCCTGCATGTGGCAAACTAGACTCTACGAAGGGAGAATCAGCGCTTGCGCCAACAAACCCAAAATTCAGAGAACTAGAGGTTGCAATCAAAGAGGGGGAAGAGAAGAGGTTAGGAGAAGAAGTAGAGCGGCAGAAGGAAGAAGAAGAAAGAATAAGGTGCCTCTAAGCACACACAAAGCTTGAGGAAGACTTAAGAAGACAACAAGAAGAGGAAGAGAAGGAGCAACACAGGAAGAAAGAGGAGAGGGAAAAAATCAGAAGGGAAGAGCGAGAAGCCTTGGTAGACAACTTCGTGAAGGTAACAACCAAGACTCTCAGGAAACTGAAGAAACTTTTATCTCTTACAGTCTTTCTTCCTGTAAAACTTTTTGATTTGGGTGTTTGTTACCTGTAATTCAGTGCCAAAATTTTAATGGAAACTAACTCAGATTGATGACAACACCTCGTTGTCCAACTATGAATTTGATTGCTATAGATGAACTTACACATTCAGTGTAATCAACAAAATGGGACTGTTTGAGTGTGTGCGATATGTTCTTTGTGTGTTGCTCTATATTATGTGTGAATGTGCTTTATGCTTATTTGGTTGCTGAATTTACAACAGTTCTATTAAGTTATTCACTTGAACAAATTTTCTAATCGAGCAATACCCTTTGTATTTTGAGGGGGAACAATTCTGAATGATACTGAGTCTAAGGGAGTAGATATGCGAGGATATAATTGCTAGGAATATTTTGTAATCTCAGTAATCAGCTTTCCCATGATTAGTGAGTTAGAATTAGGAATTTGATCGCACCAAAAAGGGAGAAATTGTTAGGAATATTGTTAGAAATATTATAATCCCCTTGATCTTAATTGTATGTATTATAGTTTTGGTGCATCAAAGCTTAGTTTATCTAGTTACTAGCAACTTAAAATCATGTCAAAATTGTAAAAATCTTGTATAAGATAATTATATTCGAGTTGTAATAGAACTAGAAGAAATCATTGAAGTTTGCTGAAGAAACCAGCAAAGCCAAAGAAGAATGGTGGAAGACTCAAACATATAAGAAGAAATTGCTGAAGGAGTCAGCAAGTATGAAGATTGCTAAAGAAGCTAGCAAACACTAGAAAGGCTAGCAAACCTATGAATATTGCTGGAAACACTCAATGTAATGCTGAAGGAGTAAAGCAAACTTATTGCTGAATCTCAACATGATCACTGAGATATCAGGAGATGACCAACTGCCCAGCAAACGCATGTTAGCAACCAACAATCAGTACAAAGTCGTGAAAAAGAGAGATCTTGAATCACAAAAGTTATGGAAACCCATTGAATCACAAGGAAGTATAATCAACAAACAAAATGAAGTTTTCCAAATGTAAACTCAGAGATTCGTTCTAACAAAGTCGGCTAAAATAAGGAGAATGTCAATCAGAGACGAATGAGATCTGAAGAGTCTCTGTACCTCTCAGAAAAAGAAGCACGGAGATTGGCGAGCAGAAACCCAGTGTCTAATGGACAAGATTCAAACGAAAACTTTTGAGTCTTCACCTATAAATAGTAGATTTCATGAAGAAACAAAAAGTTCGACAATTTCAAAATTCATAAGCTTACACGAGATATCTATTCCGACAAATTCAAATCCGATCATTCATTGATCGAGGCTTTGTAAAAGCTTCCGAGTTCAGCTCGAGACCTTGTTCTACAAGAGTGATTATCATAGGCTACTGCCGCAAAAGAGAAAGACTTTGGGAAGAACTATAAAATTCCCAGTTCGACGTCCGAGGAGAAGGGAGGTGTGTCCTCACTCTAAGGAGTGTCAAAGAGAAGATTGAAGACCGAGGTGCTTGAAGGTGCACGGTGACCAGGCGGAGGAGCTGTTCATAGTTAGAGATCAATCTTAGTGGATTTTCAGTCAATAAGACTGAAGAGTGGATTTTCAGTCAATCTTAGTGGATTTTCAAACCACTGTAAACTTGGTGTTCATTTACTGCTTTTACTTCATTATTTATTGTTTATTTTGAAACACAACACATCAAGTGTTGTTGTATAACTTGAAGTAAATTTAATAAATATTCGAGCTTAAACACATTTTATAAACACTTGCTAAGTCATGACCTCAACAAGATAAGTGCAAGACCTTATTAATATTCCACTGCTACTATAAACACTCTGATCGGGGACCATCATCTATATCTATATCTATATATATATATATATATATATATATATATATAGAGAGAGAGAGAGAGAGAGAGGTTAGATCATATGAGAATAGATGTTAATGTAAGAAATGAGAATAAATCTCAGCCATTAATTTCACAAGATCCGCGGCTCCGTTTTCATTTTATCCTTTGTATGGTTCATTGTTACATATTTAAGGGTATATTTGTAAATTGTCTATTTTTAAATGTGGTATCCCCTAATTCACGATCATATTTTTGTTTCCTTCCAAAAGATATTTTTGTTTCTGTTAGAAACATGTACTTAGGCTCCCTTTAGGATCAATGTTTTGACATGTCAAACCCAGCTAAGTCAGTTTTTCAAAGTCTAGAGTTCTAATTTATAATCCTTGTATATGATCGAATTGAGTTGTATTATAACTTAGGCTGAAGACCGAGCAAAGGAGAATGCTCGAGAACTGACTATCTACATGCCTGAAACTTGGTTTCCACCAAGTATAGCCTTAACCTAAAACTGAGATGGAGCACTTAGTTTAAGGTCTACCACACTGACAAGGAGAAGTCAGTATGAGGGCTTCCCCGTACTGACTAAGAAGAAGTCAGTATGAGAGTTTTCCATAATGATCCGGAGAAATTAGTATGAGGGCGTTTTCCATACTGACTGTGGACAGTCAGTATGAGGGTTTACCAGACTAACCTAGGGAAGTCAGTATGAAGGCTAAGCCGTATTAAATTTTGAAAGTCAGTACGAGAGCATCTACCTTTAAAGATTGAGCTATTCGAAAGATATCGAAGCTCGGTCAAACTTAGGCATTTCAAATATGCCCAAGTGTAAGTCAGTACGAGGTTATCCAAACCTGGGTTCCTCAAACTGAGAACTTAGTCTGACATAAAGTTTACACTGACGCAGCAGCAGAGCAGGTCGCAGACCTAAGACATGGGCTACGATTGGACAATATCTTCCATGAGTCTAATGTCTAGATTTATGTGTCTAACGGGCATAAATTCAAAATGCCTTGAGGAAATTCTCTATAAAAGGGTCTGCACCTCAACCTTCAAATGGTTAGCACACACATCAACGAGAAGAACTATCAACTTCTAATCATACAAGGTTGAGAGAACTCTGAGCTTAGAATCCTAAAGTCTTCATACGATAAAGAGGATCTCTCTCTACAAACTCCTTGAGTTTCCGTCTTTTCTTACACGAGACTTGAGTCTCCGACTCAAGTTATACCGTGCTAACTTCTCCTAGCATGAGGTTAAAGCTGTAAAGCTGAAGCTCTTCTTTGTTGAATATATCTTTCTGAGATATATTCAAAGCAGTCAATTTTCTAGTCTAGATTTTGATTCTCACGGGCGTATGCCAACCACCTGAGTTCTGGAAAGAACGAGTAAACATCCAACCTATTATGGGAAGAATTAGTAAACATCCAACCACCAGGAAGGAGGTTGCGGGGTGCGTCCCCACTTCAACCTGAAGACTATGTTTGCAAGAAGTTCCTAGGCGAGTGCCACAGCTAATCGGAGGACGGAGGTGCCGACAGACTGTGTATAGATCATAAGGAGGCTTGTATTTACATAGTGAATTATCCATACCCTGGGTCTGAAGAGTGGATGTAGGATATCGAAATTCGAACCACTATAAACTCTGTGTGTTGTTTACTGCTTTCATTCATACTTGCTCTATTTTTCTGTTTCACAAACTGTAGCGGCCCGACCCAAAAGTAGGATCCAGATGCTACCGAACAAACACGAAAAAGAATCAAAACTGCAAAAACTTCTCTATTTTCACAATAAATTGACTCTTGGACGATTTTCAATAAGTAAACATAAAGTTTACAAGTCAAAATGCCAAATAAGAAAATGCATTTGACAAATCAAAGAATCAAGAAGAACCTATAAATATAATTTTATTCAAACAACGACCAAGTGTCAAGAAAATACTAATTTAACTGAAGCTCATACAACATTTACTAGTCAACAAAAGGGTCAATACATTGACTAGTAAAACACAACCAATATATTTGCAACCAATAAACATAAGAAGCATATTTGCTCAATGTCACCAATCAAATTCAAATAAAAGGCACGAGATGGCCATTACAAAAGAACATTGAAGACATAAGTTCAAGAGTGCTGATAAGCGGAAGCATAGATACAATAACATATTGTTGACCGATTCCTTATGAGAAAAAGAATAATTATATACATCGTAAGTTGACTAGACAAAGCAAAAAGAATATTTCAACTTCTCAAAAGAATAATGATAGGTCCCAACGTCCACCATGGCAGCCTGTTCTCATCATGTACCTGAAAACATTTTAAAATATTTGGGCTGAGCGCAAAGGGCACTCAGTAGGCGTTTCCATTTGTTTTAAACAATAATGTCCAGTCATAAAGATTTTGCATGCTAAAACATTTAACATATCATATGACATTTCAAGCCCATATCATAGCTTTGAAGAACATAATGGATTGAACTCAATGTGATCACATCATAACATATATTTGTGCTCGAAAGCAACATATTTGCACCGAGGTGCCATATTTGCACCGAAGTACCATATTTAGATATCCTTAGAGTTCATATAATCCATGGCATATTAAAAAGATTTGAAAGCATGCTTGACATGGACATGAATTTTATAAAATTAACACGGTGTTAAAATGAAAGCCATATGTTGATGTAGAAATCACCCACCTCTTAGCTAAAAGTTGTAGCTTTACTTTCTATAAGAAATTCTTAATCTTGTCGTCAAGCAAAAATGGCCTACATAAATATATCTAAATCTTAGAAGCGTGATCGAGAAGTAATCCAAACTAAAATATGAAAATAACTTAATTATTAATGCTCTAATAGATGGAATTTAACGGGAGCATGAATCGAAATAGAAGGATTTCAAGAATATGGACATGAGTGGAAATAAAGATGATTATGGAATAGGGCTAAAATATTACTAAGCAAATTTAGAAAAATAAGTTAAATCTACATGCTTCAAACAATAACTTGAACATAAACCTCTCACATAATTATTACCATTCATTTCACTAAATCATATGTACAATGAGATACCAAAATATTTAAATTAAATATTTAGTAATAGATTTGAAAAATTAAAATAAAAACATAGGTACATTTAAAAATCTTGAAACACCTCAACCATTACTCCATATAAACATCACATATTGCATTAAACTATCCTAGAAAGTATAATTTATATAATAAATTGATCAATTAAATAATATAAAAATAAAATAAAATAAAATAAGATAAATGAATCAAACTCACACCACACTCACGCAGTCTACACACAGTGCACACAAAACACACACCTGCAATACAATATACTCACGCATACACGCACAATCAACTCATGCCACACTTAGTCGAAAAACAGAGCACACACACACAATAAAATCATAGTTAGAATCCTAGCTTTTATGAATACAACAACTCCAAACTTTCTGATTCAATAAAAGAAATCGACTCTAAGAACATATATTTATGCTAAAATAGTATGTTAAAAAGCAACATATTATTATGTAAGTTAAATCAGCCCCATCAATACAAGATTTAACATGCTTAGAACCAAGAAATTAGAAAACATAGCATGAAAAATGAGATTTGAGAAGGTTAGGGTTTTAAACTCAAAAGTTTGAAATTCAGGGGCTAGTACATGAAATCAGTAGAAACGAATTGGCCAAAATCATGAAAATGAAGAGAGGACTTCAAACATATTATGTAGCCAAAAGGAAACTAACGGCGGCACCAAAAGAAAGAGACAGAAAGACGCCGAGAGAGGGAAGAAAGAGAAAGAAAGAGGGAGAGAAAGAGAGCATACCTTATCGGTGGAATGGGAAAAACTGAGGTGGAAAAAGGGTTTAGGTGTTTATTTTAGTTGGAGAGGAAATAATAATAATAATAACTTTAACTTAGTCACTTAATTTGACAATTACAAGAATAATTAATAATATGGACAAATTAATCTCAAATTAAGTAAACTAAAATTCTAGAAACTCGTATCGATTAATACTATATTCTAGAGGGCCCGTTCATCTTGATTCAGCTAGAGTTGAGCCTCAAAATAAACTCGTAGCTTACCAGACTTATGACTCCAAAGGCCTAACATATATAAAAAAATAAGCTCTTAATATTTCAAAAGCCCAAAAGACCAACATAATAACATGAATAAGTCTTAATATTATTAAAAGCCCAATAAGCATTTTGATCTATAAAAGGCCCCAAAAAAATCAAGCCTATAACTTTAAATATAAGATTTGGGGTGTTACACAAACTGACTCTTGAAACCTTCAATACTTGTCCAAGTATTAAAGTGAAATATATTGTTAAATTGACTTAATTGAAGCTGAGATCTAAGCTTAAGCTTTCTACACACAAAACTGACTATACTCTGTTTATGCGAACCAGTGCAATTATCATTTAATACTTCCGCTGCATACACAAACCTTCCGCTGCACAGTTTTGCACTCTGATTTCGGGACCAACAGTTTCCTTCATTCGCACGATTTGGATATGTAATTCATTTTCTTTTCGATTTGCCATGAAATCTCGATGAGATCTCAATTTTCTTGTTGTCTCACTCCCTCTCATCCATCCCTCCTCTCTCTCCATCTCTCTCTCTCTCTCTCTCTGCAAGATGGCGATGCGGCCAGCCTCCACGCACCACACAAACAGCGACAGCGATGAGTTTTTGTGAACCCGTTGATTATACAAAAAGTTGTAGATTTTGCTATCCAATAATAGTTTCTTGATGAACGTGGTGAGTGCGGTGTGCACTGCAAAGCATGTGAGAATGAGCAACAGCAAGTTTTTTGTTTTCATGCTTTTGGGAAAATTTTACATGTATGGGAGATTGTTTTGGTATTGTGCATTAAGAGTTGTACACTTATAAGTGAAAAATATCTTTGTTTTGGTTGTGAATTTTTTCTGTTTGAATATCATATGTGTTTCAGTTGTTTGAAGGTTTTGGATGATATTTGTTGATTATGGTTTCACGAGACTGTTTTTTATATATAGCTTAGAGAGTTTTTGTTTTAAACAGTTTTGGAAATCTTTCATTTTTAGTATTGTGTTATGCATATGTTGTGGTTTTATGTTCATTACTTTGTTTGTTAACTTAATTTAAGTACTGATACGTTGAATCCTCACAAAAGGAGAAAATTTAGAGAATTAGATTATGGTATTGGAGAAAAAAAAGAAATTTGTCATTTACGGAAGTAAGGTGCGAATAAAATGTAGGTTGCAGATTTTCGTTCATTTTACAAAATGACTATATACAATTACATTTTTTTAAGGGGATGCACAATTACATTGAATTTATTTTATAATGAACAATAATTAAAATAAAATGAAGAATAACTAAGATAAAATGAAGAACTGCAAAGATAAAATGCATGTCATGTGTAACATCAAAATTTCCATCGAATTTATTTTATAATAAACCACAATTGAGATAAAATGAAGTATATAATACATAAAATGAACAAAACACAACTTTTTCGCATTGGTTCGTAATGACAATGTTGCCCTTTAATGAAGTAAAATGAGGATAAAACACTGCATTTTTGCTGAATGTTTTATTTAATCTGGATCGTTGATGTTTTCAAATCAATGGACTATATTTATTCTCATTTCTAACGATAAGGACTATTCTCATTAGATCAGCCACCCCTATATATATATATATACATATATATATATATATGTATATATATATATATAGGGGTGTGATCTAGGCTGAACAAGGGCTTGTGAATGAACAAAGACCAAGATCTAGCCATTCATTTAAGAGATTAACGTCCATGATTTAATGATGAAATTTATCATTGTCGCAGTGTTAATATATCATCAAAAGGGTAAATTAGTCACAAACAGGTAAAATCCAAATCATTAAAGATCCGCATGCGAAAATTAAGGGTGCAGTTACCAAAAATATAGCCCATGATCTCTTCCCATTATTATCTATTTACTTAATTAATTGAATATCATT